>OZ024834.1:27145307-27482631 GCA_964016985.1 Anodontia alba
AGTATATGAATGGCCCGATTTTTCTGGATTCCTATGTGAAAGGCCTCATTTTTCTGACATCCTGGCATATGCACATATTTTTCGCTCAGAGATTTTTCGAGGCTGCTTATCCTCTTGGTATTACATAAATTGACTGTGATATTTGTGTAATAACCAGCAAAAATGGGTTCAAAAAGTCAAAGGGCAGTATATGAATAGGTCAACATTTTGGATGATCAAGTATATGAATGGGTCCGTTTTTTATGAATGGGGTAGGTTTTGAAATACTGGCTCGCATACCCGTACCAAAATAACCCTACCCCCCCCCCACACACACACACACACTCCCCCCCCCCCCCCCCCACACACACCCAGAACACACACACACACACACACACACACACACACACACACACAAACAAAAAGCCTGGTTTAGCAGAGAAAAAGATAGCTTCTTCAGAACCGCATAAGCTGGTTTTCTCTGATAAACCAGTTTTTTTCTTCTAATAAGTGTGTATTTGGCTTGCCATACGTGTGTTATGTGACAAACACATTTGGGTTTCATTGTATTTGATGCCTGTTTGAATCGAGAACTGCATTATTTGTACCTGGCTAAGCGCAGCGATTATTACCGTGTAAGGTAAGATTTTAAAACAATTTAGTAAATGAATATACATCAGTGCAGGTCGGGATTTAGAATTGGTTAATGTCATTAACAAGATATATTAAGCAAAATGCGTGGCATATTTGTTAGTCCAGCGTCGCTTTCAGCAATATTTTTACATACCTGTGAACAGATACGATCAGCCATTTTTAACCTGTACCACACTGTGGGCAATTTCAGCAGACGACAAATTGATATTTTTCCTATTTTCCCTAGAAAATATACTTTTATATTTCAGACAAATTGTCGCCTTTAGAGACAAAGTGCATGAAATGTCAAAGCCTACTTTCTGGGAAAGAAAATAAGGAAAAAAAATATCCAAATGTCGTCTGCTGATTTTATTACCCAGTATACTAAGCGTTGATGGGTTGTGTTATAAATAACTGTTTAATGCAGTCTTATGTGAAAAATGGTGGTCGCAACATATGTGAACATCATCGCAGAACGTCTGTCTATATTTCTATCTATCTATCTCTTTTTCTGTATCTATCGATCGGTCGATCGACCGATCGGTCGGTTGGTCTGTCGCTCGATCGATGGATCATCGATCCTGCCATACGCCCCGCGGACATTCTTGCTGATACGGGTTGCAAGATGAAGGTCTACATGTAACCGTTTTGATTTAACGTACGGTTTTTAAACCTGCACAGGGCTGACTTTCCCTGCACGTAGGGAGGGTAGGGGACTCTATCTGTATTTGTGTTAACCTTTATAACCACTCTTATTATATGTATATATGTATGAGGTGCAGTTCTAATATAAATAAATCCCCAACATTGTAATATCACTAAATCGATATTATGATATCACAAAATCGATTTTGTGGTATCAGTAATTATTATGTGATATCACTAATTATTTATACAAAGTAAGACTGAATTTGTGATATCACGGAATCGATTTAGCGATATCACATAATAGAATTATTAATATCACAAAATCGATTTTGTGATATCACAAAATGGACATGATTTTGTGATATCACTAATTCAATTTAGTGATATCACTTATTCACTAAATTATGAGGTGCCGTTTTACTATAAATCCTCTATTTTTGATATCACAAATCGATTTTGTGATATCACAAGCAATTTTGTGATACCATTCATTATTATGTGATATCACTAATTATTTTGTGATATCACAAAATCATTTTGTGATATCACTAAATCGATTTTGCTATATCACAAAATTGATTTGTGGTATCACAAAGAAAGACTGAATTTGTGATATCACAAAATCGATTAAGTGATATCACATAATAGAATTTGTGATATCACAAAATCGATTTTGTGATATCACAAAATGGGCATAATTTTGTGATAATCTATTTAGTGATATCACTAATTCTTTTTAGTGATATCGCAAATTTATTTCTGTTTTTATGATATCACAAAATCTATTTTGTGATATCACTAATTCGATTTAACATGTCACCAAATAGAAGTGAATTTGTGATATCACTAAATTGATTTTGTGATATCACAAATTCATATTTTCCCTTTGAATATTTGGAATAATAAGGGCTTCCGAAATGATCACTGCGCATGATCCCCTATGTGTCGAGCATCGTCTTTGTCAGTATGGAGAATCTGCAGATCCCTCAGACACTGATGGAGTTCTAGTAAAATCCTGCTGTCGCCTACATAATCAGTCTCAAAACATCGTGTGCTTTTCAAAATAGCCTGCTGAATGTTTGCTAAAATATCACTTTGATGTTGGTGTGTAGCACCATCTCTGTCAGCCATTACTAAGGGGCAACAAATTTATTAGGGAATAAACATTGGATTGTTTGCGAATATAATATATTTAGTGATATCACTAATTCATTTTAGTGATATCACTAATTCATTTATATTTAGTGATATCACTAATTCGATTTTGTGATGTCACTAATTCTATTTTGTGATATTACTTAATCATGTCTATTTTGTGATATCACTAAATCCAGTTCGTGATATCACAGAATCAATTTAGTGATATCACTAATTCGATTTTGTGATATCACAAAATAGATTTGATTATTGAGTAATGTCACCAGTTCTATTTATTGATATCACAAAATCGATTTTATGATATCGCTAATTCGATTTAGTGATATTACAAATTTACCTCTATTTTTGATATCACAATGTCGAATTTGTGATATCACTAATTCGATTTGTGATATTACTAAATAGGAATGAATTTGTGATATCACTAGATCGATTTTGTGATATTACAAATTCATATTTTCCTTTTGAACTTTTGGAATAATGAGGGCTCATGAAATGATAACTGCGCATGCTCTAAGAGCGGAAATGGCGGCAATCAGCCGCACGGTGAACGTGGCAATGACTGCCATTCATAATGAACGTTTGAAGAGTTGGCCGTGACTCGTCAAGCGACGATGACGAGTTTTCAGAATGTTTGCTAATATATTACTTTGACGCTGGTCTGTAGTACTTTCTCTGTCAGCCGTTACTCAGGGGCAAAAACTTTATCAGAGAGTAAACATGAATTGTTTGCGAAACCTATATATTTAGTGATGTCGCTAATTTGATACAGTGATATCACTAATTGGTTCACATATAGTGATATCACTAACTGGTTCATATTTAGTGATATCACTAAAAAGATTTTGTGATAGCACTTAATCATATCTACTTATTGATATCACTAAAACGATTTAGTGATATCACAAAACCGAATTAGTGATATCACAAAATCAATTCTGTGATATCACTAATTCGATTTTATGTTAACACAAAATAGATTTGATTTAGTGATATCACTAATTCGATTTTGCGATATCACTTATTCCAATATTGTGATATCACAAAATCGATTTTGTCAAAAAATTTTTTTAATTCTCTTAGTCTTATCTATTTAGTGATAGCACTAAATCGATTTTGTGATATCACAAAATCGATTTTGTGATATCATAAAACTGGAATTTATAGTAAAACGGCACCTCATATATAAGTTGTCTTTTAAAAGATCCGCCGTTGACTTTCCGGCACACTGTCCTTCTGGACTTCCAGCTATATATAACTGAATTTGAGCCGCTCGCTGAAATCGACTTCGAAACTGACTAATTATTTATAATATGTGACCATATACTATCTTCTGTGTTTATTATCCTACCGTAAACCTTCACCACAGAGGACCAAGCCTGCCCAGTAAACGTGTGGTTAGGTAAACGGACCGCGCTCGACATGACCCCATTGGGTTCACTGGGCCGTAAAACTTCAAAAAAAAAAAAAAAAAAAAAGCTACACAAAAAATGAATAAGAACGTTCATTAAGACGACTTGTTGTGTCGAAAATCGTTCTTAATGTGCTGATTGAATACTGGGAACAATGCAGACCCTGAATAAACTGATTTAGGAGCAATCTGAGCTGGACCCATATTGTTTGCTCAGGAACATCTGTCCAAACATTCGGGTTAAATCAGCTCTTCATTATCGATGCATTTAGTGATCACACATATACCCATATGGAATGCTAATTTTTCAAACCACTACATTTGACAGAAACATCACACTCAGGTTCTGAACAATCCCCTTATTATGTATATCCGCGTTGCTCCAGATGAAAGGGTGTGTGGTTGGGGGAAGCGGAGGGGCGAAGGGCGTAGGGCGTAGGGCGTATAACGATATTATTTTTCTTATTTCTTCATGAAGATATATGTGGCAGGTACACGTTAGAAGCACCTTTTGTCGAGAAATTAGAAAAAAACAACAAAAACCAAAAAAACAAAACAAAACAACAACAACAAAAAAAACAACAACAAAAAAACAAAAAAACAAAACAAAAAAACAACAAAAAAAACAAACAAAACAACAAAACAACAACAAAAAAACAACAACAAACAAACAAACAAACAAAAAAACAAAAAAAACAACAACAACAAACAAACAAAAACAACAACAAAAAAAAAAAAACAAAAAAAAAAACAAAAAAACAAAACAAAAAAACAACAACAAAAAGACAAACAAAACAAAACAAAACAAAAAAAAAAAAAAAAAAAAAAATAGATTGATAACTTCCTTGTCTAGAGCTATGTAAGCTTTGTCTTTTTCATCACTATAATGGAGGGGGTGGGTGAGAAATATTTTGCTTATTACACAAATAAGATAGTTACAGTAAAATTCCGCTATTAAGACCACTCGAAAGTAAGACCGTTCCGTTATTAAGACCAACTTTTGCCAATCCCAAATTATTTTTTCTTGTTAATCTACATAGCTCCAGAGACGAGGGGTATCCGCTTTTTTTGTTTTATATTTTAATGAGTACAATACAATTTTTTTGGAGAAGTAAGAAAAATAAAAGCCAGTTTTGGTTGAAATAGCACCTAAAATGGAACTATGTTGTTGTTGTCGTGTTTCTTAATGTCCCACCGATTCTTTTCTTCGGTGCACCCTCTGGGAGGTATAATGTCAATATATCGCGAGAGAGTCAAACACAGTTTGTGGCATTTACAGTTGACTTTCATTATCACGAAATCGCTTATCTCGAATAACCGCATATCTCGAAGCGATAATCTGGTTCCTGCTTAAACATGAAAATCTAACAACAGGTAACAAAATATTGGGGAAAAGAGAAGCAATTTCTCCTCTTTTCCACAATATTTTCAATATATCTCTAACTTCAGGAGTCAGATTACATATACATTTGTTAAATGTGGCTGTTCGATTCATTTTTTTCCTAAAATCTGCAAATCTGATATGTCGAGGTACGGATATCTTGAAGTATTTCGGAGAGTCCGTTGGAATTCGAGATAACGAGAGTCGACTGTATTTACGTGTGCAGTGGCTTATCTTACATTGCAACTGTATATGCTGTCTCTTCCTCCTACTTCAGGATCGAAGTCCAGATGCCCGTTTAAGGGCCGCGACACGCCTCCCGTGAATTTTGAATATATATTACCTGGTATACAGTTCCAGCAACCCCAGCCTCTCTCTCCAGATCGTCGACATTCAGAATCACTGACGCATCTAATGTTGAATGGGTCAGAAACTCTGGGTCGTAGAGCTGTGCAATATGCTTATCTGTAATAACACGACTTGCTGACAGCCTGTCTCTGTAGGCTTTCCTCTCTGCCGTAAAGAATTCACATTCACTGATGAAATGTTGTCTGGTTTCTGGGCACAATTGACAAGTTTGGATTCACCGCGTGCTGATTAAAGAGAGCTCGATTTGCTTGAAGAATGTACGTTCCTGTCAATAACCTACCCTTTATTTGTGCATTACGAAAACACGCCTATTCAAATATATTCAAAATTCACCTCCAGAAAAACTGAAAATTTTCAGATAAAAATTCTGATTTTTTTCACATTTCTGCTCAAAAGATAGATTGTGGGTACTCGTTAGAACCGCATTGGCGAGGCGGTTCTAACGAGAACCCACAATCTATGTTTTGAGCAGAAATAAGAAAAATAATGTATACCTCTGTAAACCCCAGTTTTACTATATAAAAGTGGGATTTAAGGGGGTCAAACTTATATAGGGTATGTTTTCGTGATGGCCCGTCTGCTATCATGTACATTATCTCTAATTGTGGACCATTGTTGATGACAACTGCCAATTTTCAACACATTAGGATTCAAATATTTTGTAGAAGATTTGTTTGCAATGTCAGACTTCCAAAACAACTCTACCGCCTCATGCACTGTGGTTAAGTGTACACTTCCATTCTTGTTTGGAAGCGGGGTTGCTGATCAAATGAAATATTGATGGCAGCCCATACTGCTCAAGAATACTTTGAATATGGGTGAACATACTCTTTTGGGGTGATTCTCTCATGACTAGTTGCGTTTTAGCTATTTCAGATTCAACAGATTTTGGATTCTTAGTAATATTAACAAATTTATTCAGTAGAGTTTTATGCAATACAGCTTTCAGAGGCAAGATGCCAAGCAGAGCCATACAAGCTGAGCTTGAAGCATTGTCAGGTAAACCCTGAATTTGTTTCAGGCATTTTCTTTGGATGTTTTCTAGATTCTCATTTTTTTCTTTTTAAGCTGTTGGACTTCAAGTCCGTACAACAGTCTGGGGATAACAAAAGTCTGGGATAACAAAAGTAGACCGTATACATGTATGTCCGTTCTGAGCGGCCTTCAACCCATTCCCCCTCCATGAAACCCTGTCCCCATTAATGAATAGGCAGTCTTGCGACCAAGCGAAATTCTACCAGATATGTCCGCTGTTCCAGAAGTATCCCTGTGTAGCGGAGTTTATTACATCAGTTTTATTTCCCGAAAGGTACATGTCCATTTCCAGGTCTGTTCCTGTAACTGTACCAGAAAATACGACTTTTGGTAGGATGAACACAGTATCGTGCACGGTTTGCGCTGTTCTCTACGTCCCATACCATCACTTGCATGTCTGACTGAATCTGTGTGTATGTGGTATGCTGATAGAACCTGTCTTCATTTCAGAGTGCTTCTTCTCCAGCTGCAACGGTAGTGGATTATTATACCTTTTGTAATGCCCCTTACAAAGGACTCCTCCCTGTCTAACTCCCTGTTTATATAAATTGGATATGAGAGTTTACCAGCCCACTGTATATCTAAGGTTGTAAGGAATAAATCCTGCTTGCAGTTGGCTGCTTCCAGAATACATTCAGACAGAATCAGTGCTGCATCCGCCGATGTGCATCCCGAAGTGAAACCTTTCTGCAATTTTGACTGTGTCTCTATTGCAGAAAGGTTTCATTTCGGGATGCTCAGCGATGAAACAGCACTGATTCTGTCTGAATATGTTCTACATTCAATAAAAAGACCACCCCACTAATAAAACCACTCCTAGGTAGTACCAAAGGTGGCCATGATAGCGGAATTTTACAGTCTGTGCAATGAAGAAGGTTGCCAGAAGTAAAACAAAATGCAGAGCTGATTTAAGAACTACAACAATTTCAGCCTAATAATATCGACCCCAGCATACCCCATATGTTGTCATTATATACAGTTGACTCTCGTTATCTCGACCTCGCTTATCTCGAATAACCGCTTATCTCGAAATGAAAATCTGGTCCCTGCCTTAACATGAAAATCTAACAACATGTAAAAAATATTGTGGAAAAGAGGAGAAATTGCTCCTAAGGAGCAATTTCTCCTCTTTTCCACAATATTTTTAATATATCTCTAACTTCAAGAGTCCAATTACACATATATTTGTTAAATGTGGTTAATCGAATTAGTTTTTCCACAATTCTGCAAATCTGATATGTCGAAGTACGGATATCTCGAACTATTTCAGAGAGTCCCGTGGAATTCGAGATAGCGAGAGTCGACTGTACTTTGGGAAAACATAGGCGTACGCATTGCATAATCACTTACAGTGCCATGGTCAAATTCTGCAGACGACAAATTCATGATATTTTGTCTTATTTTTCCCCTAAACACGATTTGACTTTTCATGCAACCATTGGAGACAATTTGCATGAAAATGTCAAAACCCGTTTCTGGAAAAAATATTTCAAAATGTCATCTGCTGAAAGCTTTACCTAGAGTGCTAAGCGTTAATGTAAGATTTGTGTGTCTTTACAGGTCGTGAAACTGTTCCGTAAAGGATACCAGTTTTCTGGGAGAAATGGCGTACCAGCCTCCAGCACGGACCCACAGTGATGGATCAGAATTATTGCAAAATCCTGAACGTATCAATGCAGATATCCAGGACAAAAATTCCATAGTTCAAGCTAAAATTGACATGTTTGACGAACTGAAGGAACAAACGATTGATTTGATTAAAACCGAATTTGACGAGCTTTGGACCATTTTAAGTAGGAAAGAAACTCAACTGATAAGTGAAGCTCAGAATGCCTTTGACGAGTCCTTGGCAGAGCAAAAACAGTTCCTCAAAAAAACTAAAGATTTGTGTGATTCAGTCAAGAATCTTCAGACAGAGGTTGAACAGGTACTCCCGATCGAAGACCCTAGAGAAATCAACGCGTATAGTAGAAAGTTTGAAGGTATTTCCGAGCGCTTAAATGAAAACGTCCAGATGCTAACTGAACCAGTTTTTATCAGTGACGATGGAGCAAGAGTAAATTTAAACACACTAAGGATAGGAAAGATAGAGAATCAGCCATGTTTCAGACAGACACCTTCGGAAGATGCACTCACAGAATTGTCTAGTAATCTACCAGATTTAAAGATAAATGACTCCGACACGATTGCCTTACATAGACAGGGTTCTGACATGCAGATGAGCATAATTACATCATTCATCTGGGAAAATGGAAGACTCGTAGTGACTGATAAATCTAACAAGAAACTGAAAATATTCACGGAAACAGGCACATTCCTGTACGACATTCTATTCTCGAATGCTGAACCTTACTGTGTCGCTATTCTCAAGAGCAATCCTCAAGGTGATACCTACGCTGTCACATTTCCAAAGCTGAAATATATTTACTTCGTCTTCTTCGCTGACTCTGAAGATTCGCCACCACGTGTGATGTCTTATGGGGCAACAGCGGTCGGATACAGTGGAATCTCGCGTGGTCCAGATGACACTACCATGTTTGCTACAGTTGTCAGCAGCTCAGGTGAGCCTAGAGTCGACCTCCTCAATGCCAAGTGTGAACCTATACGAACATTCAACAGAGACGCTTACGGACAGCTTATGTTCTCTTTCCCAAGGTACGTGCTTTACAAGTCAAACACCATTATCGTGTCGGACCATAAGATGAATGCTGTGCTGTTTCTAGACTTTGAAGGACGATTACTGGGAAAATATACAGGCTTTAGAGGGCAGCATTTAGTCAATCCTTTTGATATAACGGTAGATGGTGAGGGCAATGTGTTTGTTGTAGACGGAAAGACCAGTAATATCCACGTGTTTGACAAGAAATTTAGAATAATTACGGTGATCAATTGTGGACTTAGTTTATTTAACGTCAGGCTAATTTCCTACGATGAAAGAACAAATAGATTAGCCATCACCCACGGAGGAGGAGATGTTACTCTCTATCTTGTGAGGTCAGACTTCACCATCAAAGAATTTGATCTGGATGAATCTGATGGATTATCTGGTGTACCGTCTGGGGGCTTAAGTCCCAGATCCCCGTCTACTGGGCACAATGCAGGGATTGAAGGGCTTATTGTACCGGAGACACAATGCAGGGCACCGTCACCGGGATTTTAGACAAACCATTTTTACCCCCAGTAATCGGACACCTTATCTCGGTATCGATGCCCGCTTATAGAATACGACAGAAGTTACCGACGATCAGTAAAGGCTCTGGTCAGACTGCGCGTATGCGCTGGTCGATATGAACCTTCCCTGTTCACACGGAAAAAGATGTCTTCAGGACACATGTGGACCACGAATTAACAGTATAGTTTCCAGATTCAACTACCTTCAGTGGAAAGTAAAGGCCCTGATTATACTATGCAGATGCGCAGGGTGATCTGAATCTACCCATTTTAAATATAATGCATAACACACGAAAAGGACCCTTATGCATTTTGCGGACAATGCAGACCCCGATCAGCCTTCGCGACATATGGAACTCTTGAAGTGATTATCAGTGGGGTTATCCTTCCTGTTTACAGCGGGAAATCATATTTGGATTGTTTCCCGTCTTGTTGACAGACAATCGATATGTGTGATACTGCTCTAGGCTATATGGAAAAGGCTAGCCTTGCCCAAGGCTTAGAAATATACATATATATTTTTTGGCTTATTCAGCTCTGTGGCTAGTCTATATAGCTACTTGGCCAATATATAAGTACGTTTGTCACTTTTTGTTTACTTATTATTATTTGTTTTCAATTACATTCTACTTTTTGATTCAATGTTTAGCTAGTCTATGGGTGAACTTTTCTTCTGTGGTTGTCTCTGAAATATATTGGCCTAGTCAAAAGCGGAATTGCTCCTGTAGCTTTTATTGGGTGGTAATAGGCTGTGGCTAATTTAAAGATGGCCAGATTACGAGCCTCAGCATCAGTTTGTTTATATAACTGCACATTAATGGTTTAAAAACCATGTACTCCAAGATAAAAAGAACCCATTGATAAATTGGAGGTGTGTAACATGTGGTCAGATATTTTAACAGCAGAGTGAAAGCAATCTGTGTATTCATTTTGTGTTCTTGAATCTAGTATGTTTTCTTTTTTTCTGGGTGAATATAAGAAAATAGTTGTTTCATCTTTAATCAACAAATGTACTTTTCAACTTTGTGTGGTGCAAGTACTTGCATCTTGAGAGGAGACATGTGCTAGACCATTTAGGGTTTGCTTTGATTGCAGGGCAACAGATAAGGTGTGTATTTGATAATAACAGATGATATTCTTCACTTTCCCATAAAAAAAAACGTATGTTGTGGGTACCATAAGAATTGCCTCAAGAGGCAGTTCGAAGGAATAGACACATTATTTTTTTTATCATGATAACACGCCTATGTTATTTTGACACCCTCAAACCCAACTTTTATAAAGTGCACTTGGGTTTTCTGGGGTATACATTATTTCTGCTTTAAAACACAGATTGTGTGTACTCGTTAGAACTGCCTCAATCCTACAATCTATGTTTTGGGCAGAAATCAGTAAAATATTACATTTTTCATTTAAGCAGATGTACTGGTCTTCTCGGCTGTTTTTCCACTGAAAATGAAAGAATATCAGTTTGTTTAATGAGCATAATTAAGAAATAGGCTTCATTGTTGACTATGTTAAAAAGATTACACGTTAGGTACATGTGCAATATCTTACATGAATGTTATATATCATACCGCCGGACGCTGACTCGTCCGACCATGCAATTTCAAAACAATTTGATCAGCGTGTACATCCGCAGCCTAATTAGAGATTTCGGTCCAGGTCCTCAGTAATCTCTGCCCAGTCAGCATTCTACGTAAATCTATATCGGGCCGTCATCGGCCCTCAGGGTAGCTGACGGGCCGATGACGGCCCGATGTAGATTTACGTAGAATGCTAGCTGGGTGCTGCATACGACAAATACACTGATCTGACAGTAGCCTGATCCGAGTTTTCGCCAACAAGCATACAGGAATCGCCTGGCCTCAGTCCATATAAAGTCAAATTATTCAATTATCTTTAAGGTAAATTTCATTATTTATAGCACTCTCCACAAGGGAAAGACTCTGATCAGCATATTTTATTGCACAGTCTAATCAGAGTCTTCAGCTGTTTAAAAAAGAACCATTGGGTCCTTAGCCGTCCACAGAACACACAGCAAAGACCCCGATCAGACTGCACGGATGCACAGGCCGATTTGAGTCTACGGTGGGAGCACATGTATCTAGTACAGAATAAATGGTAAGAATTTAAGACATTATGAAGTCATTTCATTATGTTGACACTCGTATGCAATCAGAGAAATTGTTACAGGTGTAAAAATGAAAATGTTATATAAAGATAAAAATGTGTGATTATGTTTTTTTTTCTTATTTCTGCACAAGAAATGGATTGTGCAGCTTGTTAGATTAGCCATTCATTGACATGCCTATACAACAGATAATTTGTACAGCTGTAAAATGTCTGTTTTAGGTAAATTTGTAATCTTTGTAATATAAATTGTGGGTACTCATTAGAACCACCTCATTCAGATAGTTCTAACAAGAATCCACCAACTATGTTTTATAGCAGAAATAAGAGAATAATGTTTTCTATAAAACCTTACAAAAATATAATCACGCCTGGTAAACTATCACAAGTACCTCCGCGGAGGTACCGATTAAATGGTTGTGACAGATATCCGGAGCTACCTGTGATGGTCAAAAACTAGACATAAAAAGATAGGTGTTCGTCTTTTTTGATAAAATACACAATAACCAGAGAGTTTACTGAAAATCAAACAGTGCTATTCGACCTTTATAGGCATAAAGTTTTGTCACACGTCATATCCCCCAGAACTTTCCATATTTACCAAAGATACGACCTTCGAAGTGGCTTCGAAGTCAGCCCGAAGTACACGAAACAGAAAATGACCGATCGTTTTTTTGTTCTAAATGCGGATATCTTGCATATAAATCTGTTTATCTTGGTACACTGATGTAAAGTAAACCTATTTGCCTGAATACAGATATCGATAAACTTCAAATAAGGCTGGATTCTTCAAAAAACAGCTGGAGGTGCCTGTGACGTCATAGAGGTGCCTGTGATGTAAAGAAATATAGTGAAAATCTGAAGAGTTATTGCCGCTGCAAATATTGATATAATTCTTCTCTAGATTCCTGCCTGGAAAGAATCATTCATTCAGCGTCGCAATAAGCTATCATAATGTGTATGTCATGAATTTCCATGTTAAAGTTATAAAACATAATCTAAAAAAAATATTGGTGCTTTTGAGTTAGATTGTCATAGAATGCTCACTGAAGTCAGACTTTTGTTTTCTTGAATGGTGATGACTGTAATCGGGAGGTGCTGCCTGTTCGTCATTCCAACTCGTAGAAAATTGTCTTTGCTAAATATATCACACGCTACGCCAGCTACACTTATGGTGTACCAAAAGTATAAAAAATGCCGATGCCTGTCACCGTAAATTATGACGCTGTTTAAGCATTACTGGAACACCTAAAATAACGTACGTTGTTGACCCTTTTGGGAACTCGTGATCGGAATTTTACTGTAAATCATCTGAAATTCAGTCTCCAAATAGCCACTATGTGCATCAAATATGCTGACAAAAGAGCAATTTTCCGACATATTGTTGATTTTGCAAACGCTTCGGCAAAATATTTTCATAGTGGTTTACTTGGTGACTGAATTTAACACGATTTACAGTAAGATTCCGATCACTTCACTTTATTAAAAGATGTAATGTCGAGATTATGTCAGATGTTGATGATATAACACCTAGGCCTTACGGGTGTGTTTGAATTCTAGCGCTGGCAATATAAAACAGCAAGAGTGAATCACTTGCAACACCTTCGAGTCCACTCACCACAAAGTTAACATAAACGGCGAGCCAGGCCGCGTAGCGCAGTCGGAAGAGCGTTTAACTCAAGAGCTAGAGGTCCCCACTTACTTTTCTTTCTCCTTCCGCTGATTCAAGAAGGGCAGTTGTCAGTTACTGACGAAAGTATGTTCACTTATTACCGGTCAGTCCCTTAGGAGGTCTAAGCCTGCCCAGAAATAGTGTGGTAAGGTTAACTGATTGTCCCGACATGATTTTAGTTACTTACAGAGGACGTAAAGAAACAAAACAACAAAACTACAACAACACGTACAGCGAGCGTCATACGACATATGCGAGCGATACGCATACGGGTTACCAAAAGGGTCAACAACGTAGGTTATTTTACGTGTTCCGGTACTGCTTAAATTGCATCATAATTTACGGTGACAGCCATCGGCATTTTTAGCTCACCTGAGCTATGCTCAGGATGAGCTATTGTGATCACTTTTCGTCCGTCGTCCGTCCGTCCGTGCGTCCGTCCGTTATTATTTTCAAACGATTTCTCCTCTGAAGCTCCTGAGCCAATTTTGCTAAAATTTCATACAGAGCCTCCTTAGATTCGGAGAACGAAAAATTGCTAAAATGGTCGCGGTCCATTGACCAATATGGCCGCCATGCCCATATATGGTAAAAAACCTTTAAAAATCTTCTTCTCCAGAACGGAGGATGCCTTTGGGCTGAATCTTTGCATAAGTCATCGGGGATGGAAGGTCTACCAAAATTGTTAAAATAAAGGTCGTATATTGACATTTGACCTTTTTACGGCAAGGTCAAGTTTGTTTTCTCTATGCATTTGTATGGGAAAAACCTTTAAAAATCTTGTTCTCCAAAACCGAGGATGCCTTATGGCTGAACCTTAAAATATATCATCAGAAACAGGAGGTCTACCAAAGTTGCTAAAATAATGGTCGTACATTGACATTTGACCTTTTTACGATAAGGTCAATTTTGCTTCCTTATGCATTTGTATGGGAAAAATGTTCAGAATTTCAAACGACTTCTCCTCTGGAGCCTCTGGGCCAATTTTGCTCAAATTTCATATGGAGCCTCCTTAGGTTGGGGAATGAAAGATTGCTATAATGGTCGCGGCTCATTGACCAAGATGGCCGCCATGCCCATATATGGTAAAAACCTTTAAAAATCAAATCTTCTTCTCCAGAACCGAGGATGCCTTGGGGCTGAATCTTTGCATAAGCCATCGGGGACGGGAGGTATATTGACATTTGACCAAAAATTGTTCTGATTGGAAATCTAAGATGGCCGTCATCTTGTTTATATTTATTATATTTCCCTGCCACTGTGCTATTTACATGTATAAAATCATGATTCTTCAGAAACCACTTAGCCAATTTCCACCGTATTTCACATTGATCCTTCTGTTGAAATGTGATTGATAGTTTATTCAAATGATCATGCTCCATTGACTGTCAGGCCCATATATTCTTCTTCAAAACTAAGAACTGCTCAAATAATGATATTTTCATTAGTTGCGATGATAGGATTGGAAAAAATGTTGCATAACATCGGCATATCTGCAGTGGCTATGTCACTCAGGTGAGCGAACCGTGGCCCGTGGGCCTCTTGTTTATACTTTTGGTACACCATATGTATAGCTGGCGTAGCGTGTGATATATTTAGCAAAGACAATTTTCTACGAGTTGGAATGACGAACAGGCAGCACCTCCCGATTACAGTCACCACCATTCAAGAAAAAAAAAAGTCTTACTTCAGTGAGCATTCTATGACAATCTAACTCAAAAGCACCAATAAATCTTTGAGATTATGTTTTATAATTTTAACATGGAAATTCATGACATACACATTATGATAGCTTATTGCGACGCTGAATGAATGTTTCTTTCCAGGCAGTGATCTAGAGAAGAATTATATCAATATTTGCAGCAGCAATAACTCTTCAGATTTTCACTATATTTCTTTACATCACAGGCACCTCCACGACGTCACAGGCACCTCCAGCTGTTTTTTTGAAGAATCCAGCCTTATTTGGAGTTTATCGGTATCTGTATTCAGGCAAACAGGTTTACTTTACATCAGTGTACCAAGATAAACAGATTTGTATGCAAGATATTCGCTTTTAGAACCAACAACGATCGGTCTTTTTCTGTTTCGAGTACTTCGGGCTGACTTCGAAGCCACTTCGAAGGTCGTATCTTTGGTAAATATGGAAAGTTCTGGGGGATATGACGTGTGACAAAACTTTATGCCTATAAGGGTCGAATATCACTGTTTGATTTTCAGTAAACTCTCTGGTTATTGTGTATTTTATCAAAAAAGACGAACACCTATCTTTTTATGTCTAGTTTTTGACCATCACAGGTAGCTCCGGATATCTGTCACAACCATTTAATCGGTACCTTCGCGGAGGTACCTGTGATAGTTTACCAGGCGTGATAATGGAATTTTTAATGACCGCAAAAATGAAAACTTTCAGATAAAAAAATGATATTTTGTTAATAGAAGTCTTTTTTCTGCCCACATCATAACTAGTGGGATTGAGGCAGTTCTTATGAGTACTCACAATCTATGCTTTAGAGCAGAAATAAAAAGAAATAATGTATTTCCCTGAAACTCCAATTGTACTATAAAAAAGCGGTGTTTGAGGGTGTCGAAATAACAGGCGTGTTATCATGATGAAAAAATCGACATATAGCGTGTGTATTCATTAGAATCGTCTCACGAAAGTGAAGAAGGCTATCTATTATTTCAAATGCACTCCTTATCTGATGCTCTGCAATCAACCCAAACAATTTTTTACAGGTGTAAAGATGAAAATGTAAAGATGAAAATTTGTGATCTTTTATTCTTATTTCTGCGCAAAAAGGGTTGCCAGACCCGTTAGATCAACCATTCGTTGACATGCCTATGCAACAAATAATTTGTACAACTGTAAAATGTCTATTTTATGTAAAATTTATAATCTTTGTTTTATTACAGCACAAAATATAAATTGTGGGTACTCATTGGGGCCGCCTCATTGAGGCAGTTCTAACAAGAATCCACTAACTTAGGATTCCATCAAAGCTGCCAATGGCGATATTACAATGCATGTACTCTGTCGCTTTTTCTCTAAATATTGAAAGAGGAGTGGTCCCATTTCAAAACCTAAACTCTTGCCACTTCCAGTAGGGGAACAAAAGAGTACATCTTTGCCTTTCATATACTGTTCTATAACAATGCATAGGCTTAGTATATCCATATTGTATTGCTTCTTCAAGATCTATGATTCACTGTGTAACTGACCTGGTCAAACTGGCACAAAGTGCTGCAAAATCTCTTCAAGAATTCAGGAAGTAATTGTAACATCAACTAGATGGTATCAATTACATGTTTGAACAGTAGCTCATAAACCTTTAAATACCAATCACTGCTGCACTGTTAGGAGGCATTAATTTATAGTCCCCTCAGATATCTGAGGGTCTTCATTTCGCTTTTTACAAGGCTTAGAAATCCAGACCATATTATCTATAGACTAGCCACAGAGCTGAATAAGCCAAAAATATATACATGTATATTTCTAAGCCTTCAGAGACAACCACAGAAGAAAAGTTCACCCATAGACTAGCTAAACATTGAATCAAAAAGTAGAATGTAAAGGAAAAAAAAATAATAATAAGTAAACAAAAAGTGACAAACATACTTATATATTGGCCTAGTAGCTAGGCTAGGAAGAGGCCAATACACAGGTATCAGAACACGAGGACCCGCTTAGGCCGATTTTGTGTCAAAGAGTGCGTTTTGATCGTTTTTTGTCATAAAAATGACATAAGAAATCTGTAATTTATCTTAACAAAATTTATATCTCTGTAAACAGAGAGAACTAGATTTTTTATTTATAACTTCTAAAAAGTGGTATCATTAACACAAGTGCTTATTTTAATGCATTAAAACGCGCGCATTCTGCGTTTTCTACCACTTTATAATAGATTTAAATGGGAGTCTATACCCTTTCAATTTCATGCAAAAAATGACATAATGAAACAAAATTTGATTTTAAATTTTTTTTTTATATCAGCGGAATGGGAAAAAGTTGAACTTTTTAGTGATAACTTATAAAAGTATTTCTCATCATCAGAATAATTTTAATTAACTAATAATGAACAGCTCCCTATACTTTCCTATATATAGAAATGGTAGAGATATTCTATACAGGTAAACGTCAGATGAATCCAATATCCAAGAAAGATAAGCCGCCACTTAAACCCGATAACCATGTCAAATAGTTCTATATAAATGCGCAGGCTGATCGGGGCCTTCGTTGCCCACTTACAGAATCAATATGTCGACGAACAAAGAAAGTGCAGATCAGTGCACGAATGCACACACTCACCTGGACATTCCATCATGAAATCATGCCTATATAATATTGACCCCTTTATACCCCACTTTTATATAGTAAAACTGGGGTTTACAGGGGTATACTTTATTTTTCTTATTTCTGCTCAAAAACATAGATTGTGGGTACTCGTTAGAACCGCCTCATCGAGGCGGTTCTAACGAGTGCCCTCAATCTATGTTTTGAGCAGAAATATGACAAATATTAGGTTTTTTTAATCTGAAAATTTTCATTTTTTCATGGTAAAATTTTCAGTATAATTGAATAGGCGTGTTTTCATAATGCGCTGTTCGTATATGGCATTATAGCTTTTACCATGTTTAGCATCATATTCTTGTAAATACCTATGTTTGATTCGACTTGCCCGCAGACGTCTTTTGTTGTGGCAGTCAGTCTGTGGACGAAACTGGGTGCAAAACCGAAGAGCGATTTAGAGAACATCTGTTCAACAATAATAGTTCCAGGAGTATGAAGATAAGAGGAGTACGAAGATATAGCATTTTTTCTTAATTCTCCACAAAAGCATACGGTGTGGGTTATCATTAGAAGTGTCTCGGTGAGGCACTTCTAATGAGTATCACAGCATATGTTTTGTGGAGAAATGTCAATACTCTTTGGTAGGCATCACCAAAACATACCTATATAATTTTATTTTAAATTTGTATAGTAAATCTGGGGTTTACAGGGGTATACATTATTTTTCATATTTCTGCTCAAAACATAGATTGTGGGTACTCGTTAGAACCGCCTCATCGAGGCGGTTCTAACGAGTACCCACAATCTATGTTTTGAGCAGAAATATGAAAAATATCAGAGGTTTTTACCTGAAATTTTTCGTTTTTTTTGGAGGTGAAATTTTCTACATATTTGCATAGGCGTGTTTTCGTAATGAAAATCTATCTTATTGGGAGTTATGATTGGCATTAGAAAAAACTGATAAAATTCTGTTAAACTGAGTAAGTTATCTTAACGCCATTTCAGCCGTAATGTACAGAGGAAGAATTTGTTCATGATGAAAAATAATAAGCAAAAACAATGGTGCGGAAATAAATTGAATTTAAGTTTTATAAACAGCGTATCCCTTGGGATTGCATGAAAGTATATACCATGAAGGTAATCTTTCAAAATTGCAGCATTTTATTGTTTTTTTTCTGTGTTAGACATTGAAAAACATAACAAAAGATCACAAGCATAAGTCTGGTATTAATATGAAACTTTCGAAAATGAACAAAATGCATCAAAATTGTGAAGACATACCATGCTTTCCATGTTATGTTTTCTTTCTATTTATGTAAATAAGATTTACTAGTGATACCTTGAATTAATGGAACTGTATATCTTAATAACTGTATTATATGCATTCAAACAAACAAGAAATATATCTTTATTTGCAATCAATTTCAAGTTATGATTATTATTGCTGCGTTAGTAGTGAAGGTTTAATTAAATATGGACGTAGCCCCCTCCCCCCCCCTCCCCCACCCCCGCCTCCCGGCCCCCCATGTAGCAACGTATTTGCCTTTTTGAAGGTTTTACATGAGGTTAGACAGAAAAGAAAACGGCTTACACACACAGACAGAGAGGACAATGCTTCAAGTTTCCGTTGTATTAAAACAAAACCGGGTGCATAGCAAATTTAAGATTGTTTTATATATTTGTGGGTCGGTTGTGTAAACACATACATTGACCAATGGTATCAAACTCCAGGTAAGGTTATAGCCGCGCTATTTGTGTCACTGTGACGTCATGGTGCTGTATAAACAGGCTTTTTTTTTTTTTTTTATAAAACCTGACCTGGGACATTGTCAAACAATGCAGACCCAGGTCAGACGCCGCTGACACAGTGTCTGACCGGGGTCTGCACAGTTTGTTTAAACTACAGGAAGTTAAGGGTAAAATGAAACAACCTTAAGTCCCCGTTCAGTACCATTTTTCCAGCCTACACTCAGACAATCGACCATCCAGTGCTGTCAGTGCTTTGATTAGAATTACTGTTGAGCACTGAATCTCTTGGTAGGGAGTGTGTCTCTTTTAGACATTCTTGATATTTTCTCATTTGTATCAAAGGAGAGTTCACCCTCCCTTTCATACAAATGAAAAAATATTCGAGAAATACAATACGGTACATGTATTGCCGAAGAGAAGTAGATTAAGAGATATCCTTGTACGAGATGGTGGAAGTGGGGGGGGGGGGGGGGGGGTGGGGGGGTATGCATTCCCCACTTCCCTCCCCCTTACCCCCACTTCCCTCCCCCTTTTCCCCACTTCCCTACCCCTTTCCCCACTTCCCTCCCCCCCTTACCCCCACTTCCCTTCCCCAAGCAAACCCCTCCCCTAAATAAAAAAACCCAAACAATATCTCCAACGCTATGATTGAATTCAAACATGACTATGCAATACACATTCATGCAGATTTTGACCCCAAACTCACTTTACACCCCTAATGTTTGCCCCCAAATCGATATTTCCTTAGCATTTGCACCCCTTTAAGAATAGCTAAGGATTTGCACCCTCCATTTCAAAAGTCTGCGTATGTCTGTATATGAGCCATATGGAAAACAGGTATCACAAGGTGGTGGGCTTTGATCCGGTCCTAAACTGGTCAAGAAAAAAATGTGGTTGGCCTGGGTCCGGGCCTAAACTAATCCACATTGGCACAAAAACAGTCGCATTAATTACTGAAATCACTCAAGAATACCATGTAAATCTTCATCTTTTAATATTTTTTTGATAAGCATGGTCCCACACTTGGGGGTCCATGAGAACAATCATCATTATCACGGTTGTCAAAAACTGAGAGTTGAATGTCGAATATGTGGTGGTTGACACGGACCACTTACGGACACCGACACGTGGACTTACGGACCTGACTGCATAACAAAATACGGAGCCGGCCTCGGTGGCTCAGTTGGATGCGCCGTCCGACTGGAGACCAGGAGGTCGCGGGTTCAACCCCCGCCGAGGTCGGCAACATTCTTTCGTGGAGATTGATCATGAAATATTTTCTACGGTCATTCTCTCCCTTCCACTGATTCAAGAAGGGCAGTTGTCAGTTTCTGGCGAAAGAATGTGCACAATACTGGTTAATCGCTTAGAGGACTAAGCCTGCCCAGTAAACGTGTGGTTAGGTAAACTGACCGCGCTCGACATGACCCCATTGGGTTGACTGGGCCGTAAAACCTTAACACAAACAAAACAAAATACGGACCAATTATTCACGGACCACTTGACAAACCATGGACCTACAATTCACGGACTTGACAAAGCACAGACCGTTATTTAAATTACGGACGTCACTTATGATATATGAAAAACCAGGAGTGATATGAAAATCAATAACGTGACATTACATTGTCACAGATACCTACATGTACGTTGAAGTAATCCAATTGTACAGATTGTTGATACCCATCCTAATGATGTAGGTCTGCACTGGATTTGTTTCTCGAAATACTACAACGATGATGTTGTAAGCTTGTGTGATAGTGCAAGCGGTACTTATATTTCAAGTGCCGCTGAAATGGCAACTGCAAACATGATGTTTAGCCCTATGCCGAAAATCCTTGCTAGACACTTTAAATGCTCCATACAAACGAATAAAAATGGCTGTGGTTTTACACAATTGCAAATAGCGTCAGCATCCTCAATGGAATTGATCCTAGTGGCATAACATCTACTCTCTAAAATAAGAGATCATCTTATCAAAGGACTTGAGAATCAAAACATAACAGTTTTCCCACACAGAAAATTATCAGTTGTGCTTCATTATAGGCTTTATCTGTGATTTGTTTGTTGCCCGTAATGATTAATGGATAAGTTAGAAGACCTCCACATGGACCGAACAAATGTATATTTTTATTTTTACCACAATGGAAGCTGAGGGCGAGGGTTGGGATCCCGTAGCTAGCTAAAGCCCCGCCCCACCCCGCCCCCACGCCCCCAGTAATTCATTAATGACCGTTCCGATTTTCATTGTGGTACTTTTTGTTAATCGTTATGTGGTGTTTCACTTTCTGGTGTTTTACTTTTAACAATTATGTATGTTTAAGATAATTCAGTTAAGTTTAGTAAGTTTAAGTTCAGCAACAGTTGCCATCATTTTAGGAAAACGTTTTTTTTGTGGCTGCTTAATTGTATTTTTTCCTTTGATGTTGGGGAGCTAGATATGGATCTGACTGCATCAGTTACTGAGTTCATTTATATACTTTGCTTAAAGGGGAACGCAATCCTAAAATATATGTTGCTTTAAAGTAAAGAACTTTACAAACAATGGATTTTGACACAAATTGATCAAAATCGGTGGAAAATTAAGTAAGTTATATAGACAACTGAAAATTTTAACATTGGTGGAATGGGTGCCGCCATTTTGAATATTTAATAAGGTTTCATAAAAATTAAAATTCGTTTCATAAAGATAGTTATTCTCATAAAGTTGTTTTATTTTGTGCGAAATGATTGCTTGTCACTAGAATTAAAAGATGATAAAAAAATCTGTAGCAAAATTATTCTTAAAAAACTTTATAATTTGGTTTTGCATATTCAGTTTGGGCTTTGTGACGTCACAAAGCCTACAGTATGGCGGCATCCGTGACAGCCATTTTAAATATATTCAAACCACTATAACTTCCTTATTTCTAGGCCGATTTTGAAAACTCTTGCATCAAAATAAATGGCTTATTAAGCACTTTACTCCAAGATATACTTACAACTTATATTGCGTTCCCCTTTAAACTGACCGGAATTCCATTGTTTTATATCTGTCGCATGCCGGATTCCGGCTTTATGTTTACATGTTCAAAATGCCAAAAAACCAACAAAAAAAACCAACAAAAAACCCGTTTTATCCAAGGTGCCAAATTATCACACAACAGTCAGAACAACAAGTCAAATTATCAAAAAAAAAAAACCAAAAAAAACAAAAAAAAAAACAAAAAAAAAAAAAAAAAACATCAAATGTTAAGATTACAGATCTTAAGAGACAGTCAAATAAAATTATGATTTATTATTTAGTTATTTTATAGTTTTCAATTAAGTGACCACGTAATTGCTGCTACGGACCATTTAAGGACCAATGTTTGGACCATAGGCCTAACTGACCATTCACGGACCAAAGACTTTTCACAGACGATCTGATTGCTATAACGGACCGATGTACGACGCACCAATTACGGACTAATTACGGACTATTCACGGACCAAGGACTACTCATGGACCAATTAGCGGTTAAGTTTACTATATTTTGCAATTAATACAGACTATTCACGGACCACGGACACGGATTTTTTATTGGTCCATAAGTCCGTGAATGGTCCTTGTGTTGTCAATGGGCATAGGTATTCCGTGTTTTGAACACCTATCAGAAAATTCGTCTTGGATCTTGGCTCTTGAAGTTTTTTTTGAACAGCGCTAAAGTTCTTATCCAACAAAATTGTCTACGGCAGACGGATAATAATTTCTAAAAATGTGGATTGCCACCGAAACAACGGTTATTTTGTGAACTTTTGGGATCAAAGGGAAGTAATCAACTAGAAATAACCCGAAATCGGACGTTAACCGAAATCGGACGTAAAAGAAGTGAATGCAAACCAAGGTTCGCGGAACACTTCTCGTTGGTGAAGTAAAATTAACGCCAGATTCATTGTAAATATACCTGATTTTACAGGATACTTCTGATACCAAGTTATTGCATAGAAGTACATAAAAATAGAGTAAAATCAGTGAAATACGACAAATTTTGGTATAACCCCCGCCCCAAAAATCTTCCTAACCCCGCCCTCTCTTCCCGCGTCTCCTACCCCCTCCCCCGCCCCTTTACCCCCATCCCCTTATCCCCGCCATCCCTGACCACCCTGTCTTGTACTGTGAAACTGATTTAAGAAAGTCTCTCATACTGGCTGTGAGAAAACACCCAGTCAGCATTTTACGTAAATCTATATCGGGCCGTCATCGGCCCGTCAGGGTAGCTGACGGGCCGATGATGGCCCGATGTAGATTTACGTAGAATGCTAGCTGGGCATGGGCACTTCAGAGCGCCGTCACGATTTGAATTTGAACCCGTTAACTTTCCGTTATTAACCCATTGTAGTCTGGAGACCCCTAAATGGGTAACTGGCAAACAGTGCAGACCCAGATCAGCCGCCGCAGAACGCGGCGTCTGATCAGGTCAGAACGCGGCGTCTGATCAGGTTCTCCAGTGTTTGCAAACAGTTCAACAATTTTTCTGTAGGAATATCACCTAGCTTAATCCATAGCCTGACATACCTAAATATAAATTATGGAGATACTTAAGAAATGATGCGAACTTGGAAATAATTGACTGGCTTCCATTTTAGTATGTTTATTTTTTTTTTTTGTATGTGTTTATATGCTTAAATTGTATCTTGGCAATCTTGATGTAAATATATCTGTATAACACACGAAGTCTTTTGTTGTTGTGATTGTTTGCAGATATAGCTGCAGATATAGTTGGGCAGGAAATACTCTCGGTTACCTTGAGTACACAGCTGTTTCCAGATGCGCTCTTTATAAATATGGTAAATGTCCTAAACTTTCTTACTCCAAAATTTCTGATAAAATAGCATATGCAAACAGTGCAGACCCAGATCAGACAGGAGAAGTCTGATCAGGGTCTACACTGTTTGCAATTCCACTAAGTATTTTAAGAAACAACAACATAATAACAATGTGAAACGATAATACTCCGCCACTATGTTGTGGCGGGCAAATATCTCTTTATCAGTAATTGACTAAATTTTCCCATTATCAATCTCCAGCACAAAAACACGCCTTTATAATTTTGACCCTTTAAACCACACTTTTATACGAGTATATTAAAACTGGGGTTTACAGGGGTACATGTATGCATTATTCTTATTTTGCTAAAAACATAGACTGTAGGTACTCGTTAGAACCGCCTTGCCGAGGCGGTTCTAACGAGTACCACAATTTATGTTTTGATCAGAAATATGAAAAATATCAGAACTTTTTTTTCTATCTGAAAAGTCTTCTTTTTTGGTTGTAAAATTTTCAATATATTTGAATAGGCGTGTTTTCGTTATACAAACGAGATCTCCACTATATCAATGCATATACCAAGTTAAGATAAAATCCATTTATATTTACTCTAGTTATGAACGGTAACGAAAGTACAGACCCAGAGAGATAACTCTATCAACTATTGAAATTTGCCCATTAGTTCTCCCAAACACATCACAACAATATCAATGCATATACCAAGTTTGTTGAAAATTAGTGATACACACTCGTTATCCACCGAAAGGAAATACAGACGGACGGACAGACACACGGACGACCTACATGATCCATAATACCCCGCCACATTTGAATGGCGGGGTATAAAAAGCCAACTTAAGGTAAAGAATGTAAAGGAATATAAAGTGCTCGAAATTTTAGGGCATCTACCGTACGGCGATACACAGGAAAGGCCACAGACATGGAATAGAACCTTCCGATGGCTCCAAATTAGGGTTTATTTTCTGTTCTTTTGTGATCATAGTCCATCTATGTGTTTTCCGTCTTCTTCTCTCTTCTGAGTCACGGTGTCTGTATTCTCTATCCCTGCACATCGGGGAACAGGATATTACGAAAACACGCCTATTCAAATATATAGAAATCTTCACCTCAAAAAACTGAAATTTTTCAGATAAAAAACTCTGATATTTTTCATATTTCTACTCAAAACATAGATTGTGGGTACTCGTTAGAACCGCCTCGACGAGGCGGTTCTAACGAGTACCCACAATGTTTTGAGCAAAAATAAGAAAAATAATGTATATCTCTGTAAAGCCCAGTTTTACTATATAAAATTGGGGTTTAAGGGAGTCAAAATTATATAGGCATGTTTACGTGATGATTTCTCGACAGTAGTATAGTACCCATAGTGGCACCCTATACTACTCTCGCCCAACTGCTTCCATTTAGCATCTGCCCGGTCGTGTACGAATATATATTACATATGAACCCCACTGTAAGAAGACGTACGTTCGGACATCCGCGCAGTCTTATTTGGCTACATTTTGGATAGCCAAGGTTTATATTATTGTAGTATACTTAAACAGTGAGGTTAACCCATTTATGCCAAATGAACTCTTCAACCTTAACTCTTCGGTCCAGTCCATTTCGAATAGACGGAATGACTGTTTTTATCATTACCATGTTTTGTGTAAATTCCTGTATTTAATGCAAACAGGTAAACCCTGATCAGACGCCGCGTTCTGCGACGTCTGATCTGGG
Organism: Anodontia alba; assembly: GCA_964016985.1. NCBI lineage: Eukaryota > Metazoa > Mollusca > Bivalvia > Lucinida > Lucinidae > Anodontia > Anodontia alba. The sequence continues at coordinate 27,171,466 of OZ024834.1, forward strand.
TCTACATTGTTTTACTTTTCCCCTTTTTTGGGACGCTAGGCTTAAATGGGTTAATTTAACATTAGAAAATGTTCTGAAAATAAGATTGTGGATGATGAATATCGGACAATAAGTATTATTTCAAGACATGTTTGGCCACGTTAACGCTTACTAAAGCAGAAAACGCAGTCTGTTAAACCATTTCCAGGGAATATAAGGCTTGACATTTCCTGTAAATTATCTGCTTGGCGGACGAAACACAAAAATATCAAGCCTCATTTTCCCTGAAAAGTAATATAACAATATTTCAAACTGTCGTCAGTTGCATCTGCGACTGGCTCTTTTAACCCTTAAAGCGCCAATCACAACAATTGTCGTCTGCTTTGTCTTCTGCTTGTGATTTTAAATGTCATTTCTGCAAACAGTGTGGACCCAGATCAGACTGCTCCGATCTGGATCCACACTGTTTGCCGGTACGCAAAAAATAGCTTTGAGAAGTTTGCAAGAATATTCAGCAGACGACATAAACCGACGACATTTTCAGATGCAGTTTTTCTTGGCGCTTTAAGGGTTAAGGTAGCTGCAAGTGAGAAAACGTAATTTCTAGCATGTACGCACCACGAAGACTCAAATTAGCCTGCGCATCTTGGCAGTCTAGTCAGAGTCTTCTTCGCCCGCATGCAGAAACTTTGCATCCTTGGCTATCCAAAATGCGCCCAGTGGAATTTCTGAACTTCTGATCAGACTGCGCAAGTGCGCAGGTTGATTTGAATGTTCGCTGGGTGCATATGTCTGAAGGTACGTTTTCTGACGTTGCATGTCAAGGGTTAAATGACACAGCCCGTAAAATATCGGACAGTTCCGTGATTTTGGAATATTCAAACAAAGATAGGGTGTTCAGTGATTGAAACAGTAGATGTCACTTCATCATTTATTTTTGTTTCTTTTAATAATTTAATACAACTTGTATCTTATATTGAATGATCAATTGTCATCATTGCGGTGTTATTGTTTTCTGAATTCGACAACTGTTAAAAAATACCACAAAAACTAAGTTAACGCTAAGCATGCTAAAGAAGTTTCAGCAGACGACATTTGAAATATTTGCCTTTTTCCAGAAAATAGGATTTGGTTTAAGCATATTTTATTCTGAACAAAGCGTAAAGAATTGGGAGATAATTTGTATGAAATTTCAAATCCGAGTTTCTGGGAAATTAAGAAGCAGATATCATTAACTTTGTTGTCTGCAGAAATTGCCCGGATTGGTGAACGTTAACTTGTCAGGGTTCTCTCTAGCATTCTGAAAACAGGATTTTCTCTAAAACGTAGGAGTCCCACACTGCAATTTTGCCAAATTTCTTATGAAAATAGGAATCTCGACTAACAAAATACATGCAGGTCCAAGATTTGGAGTTAATGAGATCCCTGCTTGTATTGAGTGATTTTTGTCATCATTGCGGTGTACAACTTTTAACAATAAATTGTGTTAATCTTAAAGCTTAAACTTTAACCTTCTGATTAAAAACAAAAGCAGGCATCATTTAAACTACTTCTAATTTTTGACCGAAAATAATATTTGATATTTCATTCAATATTAAGAAAACTTCAAATCTTATTTTCTATGAAAATAAGAAAAATATAATTAGTCTGCTTTCGACAGCGTTCAGAAATTCCATTTTTGCATGGCGCTTTACTCAGAAGAATTTGTTTAAAACGTTTTTGTCATAATGCATTTGTCGTGAATACCAGCGCACCAAACGTGTTATTTTGCATATTGATTAAAAAAAATCAGACATTTTAATTTTTCCCATAGTAAAGAATGGCGGCAAATTATACAAAAAATGGACAGCCTGGGAAGGTAGATTGGAGATAGGTTCCACACGTTTACATTTTCAGAAATTTTCACAGTATTGCCATGAAACATCTATAGTTGAAAATTGGTGGAGAAAAGCAAAAATACTTGCCTATACAAAATTATAATAGATCTTTTTTACAATAGAAGCACTTCAGACCAATAAAAGTAAAAAAAAAAGATTGCCATTGGAAACAAAGAACACACAAAATCACGAAAATCCGAGACTCGGTTTGATTGAGTGTGGCCGTCAGTTTTATTTTCGAATAAATATTTGAGAAGAAAGCGGAGATACAGAAAGGCAAACGGCTTCTAATAAGATATGGTCAATCAGAACAAACTTGTTTTCATGTTGAATAAAACGCTCATCGCAAAAAGTCTTTCCAAGTGATGTAATGAATATACTTTCAATTTGATGATTTAGCCTATAGAGTGATCAAAGCTTAAAATGTATATCAGACGGAAATATTATGTGAGTGATGTTGAAATGAAAAACATATATATTATTTATCTTATTTTAAAAGCAATTTAACCAAAATATTACTTTACAAGCATTGTACAAATGTGTTAACAGTGTTATTGCAACGAAATTACCAAAATCGCCTGCACCTGTTCAGGCTATGACCAAATCGTCGGCACGGTTTCAAATCGATCGGTCAAAAGCTGAAAGAAGTTGCGCTCTCTTATACTAAGTGACATAAGTAGTATAGGCAGGCACTACCCAGCTAGCATTCTTTCTAAATCTATAGCGAGCCGTTATCGGCCCGTCAGCTACCCTGACGGGCCGATAACGGCCCGCTATAGATTTAGAAAGAATGCTTACTGGGTATAGGCACCCATAGTGTCTGCCTATACTACTGACATACACAAACAAACAAGAGAGAGAGAGAGAGAGAGAGAGAGAGAGAGAGAGAGAGAGAGAGAGAGTCGAAAACCCCTAGAAAGTGAGATGAAGTAATCTGATGTAAATACCAACTTCACATGCCAGATCATATCCAAAACATCTGCGAAGTTTCAATCGATTAGTCAAATACAGAGGGGGGGGGGGGGGGCGCACAAAAAGTAATCACAACATATACTAAGCAACACCACTATCCTCACAAAAGACTATGTAAAACCCTTAAAGGCTAGAAAAGTAATCTTATGAAAAATCACATTCTCAGACTACATCAAAAGCATCTGCCAAGTTTCAAATCGATCAATCAAAAACTCTTGGAGGAGATGCGCATATAAGTCATGCAACCTTAGTTACTAAATAACACTTCTGTCATCCAAAAATCCCAAGTTGAAAATCCCGAAAAAAAGTAAAACTGTTCGCTAACAGATGCTACAGAATGTTTCAATGGACCATTACGAAAACATGCCTGTATAATTTAGACCCCCTTAAACCCCACTTTTATATAGTAAAACTGGGGTTTACAGGGGTATGCATTATTTTTCTTATTTCTGCTAAAAACATAGATTGTGGGTTATTAGAACCGCCTCGCCGAGGCGGTTCTAATTACCCACAATCTATGTTTTTAGCAGAAATATGAAAAATATCAGATTTTTTTTATCTGAAAATTTTATGTTTCTGGAGGTTAAAATTTCTATTTATTTGAATAGGCGTGTTTTCGTAATGCAGCAAAATGTTCGGAAGAGACTTTGCTCATGTGCAGGATGATGTGAATTCGCACAGTCTGCGCATCCCCGAAGGCACTATTTCGCTTGACACTGCCCTTATATTGATCAAGTTTAGTTTCTAGAAATATATATAACCAGAAGCGATAGACAACTACAGTAGCACCTCAATAGCTCGAACACCGATGACTCGTTTATCATGGCTATTTCGAACTCGCTTTTGAAGCTCGATATTTCAGGAAAACAAATGATAAAGGAAATTTTCTTATTTTATGATGAAATTGTATGTTGTGTGTACTCATTAAAATCGCCTCGTCGAGGCGATTCTAATGAGTACACTCAACATACCAGTATTGCCTAGAAGATAAAAAATCCCTAAATTATCTCCATTTGCTGCTTGGCCTTGCGTCATGATTAACTCTCAGTGGCTCGAACTACTCAAATCTCGAACAAATTTCTATGGTCCCAAAAAGGGTCGCGTTATTGAGGTTCGACTGTAGTTAGAATGATGGGCATAAATTACTGATTACGTCATTTTGATTTTTTTTTTATTTTAACCAGAAAAACAGTTAATTGGAAAGGCTGATCTGAGTCTAGATGCACATGTTGGGGGTTACTGTGGAGAAACTGTTTTAGCTTAGCATTACTGGGTAAAAATTGCAGCAATCGACAATTTGAAAAAAAAAAAAAAAAAAAAAAAAAAGAAAAAATCACTGAAAATAGATTTTGACATTTCATGCCAATTGCTTCCTGAGGTGCAAGTGGCATGAAAGGTCGAAGCCTTTTTTTCTGGGGAAAATGAGAAAAATATCATCAATTTGTCGTCTACTGAATTTGCCCAGGAAGTGATAAAGGTTAATTCGTTCTATTCATATATAATGCTTGCGCCATGGCTAACAGAGAATACCTGGTCAGTTGCTACAATCTGGGCCTAGTTGTTCAAAACTAACGATGTCGTTAGTTAACGTATCGTTAAAACATTTATCATTAAATATGGCATGTACGCGAATATGTTTGCTGAAAAAATGTGAGTAGTTTTTGCATTTCACATTTTTTCAGCAAAAATACCTGTGAATTAGATATTATACTTACTAGAACAGATAACATTTTGACCACTAACGAGCTCATTAAGCTAACGACGCTTTGAACAACCGGGCCCTGTATGTTACGGTCAGGGGTTTGGATCGCTTTCTGTCATTACTGATGTGCAAAACAACCAAAGTGTCATTTGGGTGTAGCCGGACTTAAGTTACTTTAAAAACAACTCCTCTCATTGAAATTCTAAAATGTGTAGTTAAGATATTTATAACTTCCTGGATATATATTATATTACTTTGTTTATGTAAGACGCATATTTACTTTATCTCATGCATTGCACATAAAATATGTCATAATAATAACACACTGATAATCCCGATATTTGTGCAATGGTTCGTTATTCTTAACCACGAGGCAAAATATCAAGCGCGTATGCACGTGCAGTTTTAAATATCGAGTATTCGTCAAACATTAAGTAAAATTTTGTGTTTTTTTTTCTTCATCTTTGCAAACATTTACACGCCAAATACGTACAAAACCAATGAACTATAAGCTATGCAAGACAAGATAACTGGAAGAAAAGTGACCCCCATCACCCCACCCCCACCACCAGAAAACAAACAAACAAACAAACAAAAAAAAAATCCCGTGGGGAATATAGACTATAGAAACACAGATGTATCAAAATATTTATATATTTGTTATTAAAGTGCATACAGTCTACAAAAGCAGACACAACCATGTGTATTCTCAGATTAATCATGGCGTTTGCCTACGTTAGATGTTTGTCCAACATACTCACAACGTCCAACGATTCACCATTTTTTGCACCTTGGTTAAGAGTATCGAACCGTTGCACAAATATCGGGATTACCTGCGTGAATAATGTACTTTGTATTTGAATTCACAAGAGAAACTAAAACGGGATAATGCTTTACAAATATACATATACACAACTGTAATCCAAACAAAAAAAGAAAGATGAGTCTTAAAATATGGAGGTCCAATTTAACATCAGTAGTTATCATCTATAATTTACAATAGGCAGGGACCAGTGAAAATAAATTCAAGGTAATGGATACACCTTCAGGGAAGCACCTCTTTCAAATTGTTTTAGCCTTTCCTCTGAAAAGGGATTTGCTCTAACAGGAAAGTATTTGCTCCCTACGGGAGCAAATTCTTTCCTTTTAGAGTAAAACCCTTTCAAGAAGGGGCTTCATGTGCAGGAAAGCAAACAGGAAGTCACAAAACTTGTCTCCCTTGTATAATTGGTGGAAATTCCACCAGGTATATTCAGTCCCCTTGAAGTATGTCATTGTATGAGGATACCAAGGTAAATATCAGCCCATACTTATTCACAATCAGCTTAGGGTTTTTTTGCTGTCCGCGGAATATAATCGTAACCTTCTCCAACAAAAGCCAAGCCAGCACAGGCTGATCTGTGTCTTCGTTGCTCCCTATGTTGTCGATGATTTCATATGCTTTATAGGGAATGGAAACAACTTCAAAGGAGACGAATCTATCAACCTTGTTTTATCATCCTTTTAAATTAAAAGGAATATACTTTTTAAGGATGCAAATTCAACGTAGAAAACGCTGTCAAACTTATTTTGCCTTCCTTTTTTATGGAGCAAATTCTTTCCTTTTAGAGTAGACCCTTCCAGAAAGATTTGTGTGCAAGAAAGAAAACAGGAAGTCAAACGACTTGTCTCCCCTAGTCAAGTAAAAAATGGCTGCAAATATTGGTGTACAGACAAGCAAACTGGAAGTCACTGAAACTGTCTCGCATTACGAAAACAAGCCTATTCAAATATATTGGAAAATTTACCAGCAAAATATGAAAAATATCAGATAAAAATTCTAATATTTTTCTTATGTCTGCTCAAAAACATATATTGTGGGTACTCGTTAGAACCGCTTCGCCGAGGCGGTTCTAACGAGTACCCACAATCTATGTTTTGAGCAGAAATATGAAAAATAATGTATACTTCTGTAAACCCCAGTTTTACTATATAAAAGTGGGGTTTAAGGGGGTCAACATTATACAGGCATGTTTTCGTGATGCATATAAGAAATGGGAGAAAATCTACCAAGTGCATCCATTCTCCTTTAACCTAAATAAGCCGAACGGTTTTCCCCATTCTTATATATTAGGTGAGTCCATTTGTCATTTAAGGGGTGTCAGGTTTATTTATTTCTTTTTTGTTCTGTTTGTAATCGAAAATCCTGTAAGTAAACAGTGAAAACCTTGATCAGACTCCGCATCATGTGGCGTCTGATCTGGGTCTGCACTGATCCTATTTCCCACAAAAGGGACGCCATTGCCAGACTTATTTGGGTTAAACCACTTTTTGATTTGTCCGGCCTAATTTTCGTTGCTAAATAAATAGTTTGATCTTGTGTTACTTAATTTGCTTAATAATTGGACCTCTAATGGTGAGGAAAAAGTCACAGGGTGTGCTTCAGATCCCTCTTTCATTATCATTAAATCTGTCGTTCCAGTTGTCTGCCCCGTCCTGAAAATAGACAGAAATATATGAAAATAAACACAAACAAATATAACCCATTTCTTCTTGAAGACTGGACACGACAAAACCCAGTATACTGTCAATAAACGACAGAGGCCTAATAATGAATGTAGTACCTGCGTATTTGTCGGCTTCATAGGTAATATTCCCTCTATAATATTTATTACCCTTCAGACGGGCTCTTTACCGCCCCTGTTGGGATCTCATAATCAACTCTTTTTATTGCATAAAAAGCAGTGTCGCACGTTAATAACAGCCGTGCATTAACTGGCGAAAAGCAGTGTATTAACAAGGCAATTCACGCGCTGTTAATGCATGGCTACGCAACTTTCAATATGATCGTACCAGGGCTGCCGTCACGTGATGTGTACTGCCTGGCCCTAGAACAAGCATAGTCAGTGGAAATTACGTTCGCGAGACATCGGTGGAAAGGCGAAACAAAATAGTGCAAGAAACAACGCGAAGTGTAGCAAATGTTTTCAGATTTATGCAATAATAGCAATCGAACATGGTTTTTCAATGCATTAACATTCGCCAGGTCTCGGCCTCGGTTTTCAACACCTCCCACGGGACCTGGCGAATGTTAATAAATGAAAAGCCATGTTTGATCCCTATAATGACAAGCCTTTGAACTCCTTTAAATAGCGCTTAGGTAGGGGCAACAGAATCATCAGTGAGTGGTACACTTTTGATATCATTTTAGCTCTGTCTTTACTGCCCAATAAAAAAGACGCTGGCATACAGTATAAACCCAGATTAGACGCCACAGAACACGGTTCTGATCGGGGTCTACACTGTCAGCATTAAATACAGAAATTTGCCATAAAGCGTGGTAACAATAACAACTAACCAGACACTTCTTGAAATGAACCTGTTTAAAGTTAATATAGAAGAGTCCACTCCACATAAATGGGTTAAAATGCATTAGCCGCGCCGTGACACAGAGCTTTTATAACACAATGGCTGCGACCTATGAAATGGCACAGCGTTACAAATAGTGTGATTCTAAGGCGGTAACATATACATACCTCCAGATAAAGGAACCATTCAAAAGATATTTTTGTTAGTTTTTAAACCAAATATTGGCGAGGCATTTTCAACGAGTACCGACAAACTCTGTTTTGGTAAAAAATAACAAAAAAGTATAGATGTCCAAGAATAATCACTGAGTGTAGATCTATCCCCGATGACACTAAGAGGAAGAATAAACACACTACAAGAGACAACACACGTTAGAAATCAGTAACAATCAAAATAACCAGCTCCCACTCGTCCATCGAGATTATTACAATGCCAGACAGGACTCACAACGCAACAATTAGACAACAGGTAGGAAAAGACCAAAAAAGATCCGCAACCAGCAGTCAGAAGATCGCACAAAGAACGAACAATAGAAAAAAAAACTTCGTTGAAGTTTATGTCGCACATGCGTAAAATATTTCAGCATGCTTAGGTCGCCGCGACATGCGTAAAATATTTCAGCATGCTTAGGTCGCCTAGATAACGCAGGTTGGACAACAACACTAGAACCCCCATCTTTGTACGGACAGTTAGACAAAACTTCTGGGGTTCAGCTGGTGTCAACTCTTCACACCAGGTTCAGATGTTGTCAAAGATACACAATTGTTCGGCTTACATGGAGCTCCCTAACTCGGTCAAAACATAACAGAAACATATGTAAATCAAATTAACCCATTAAAGCCTAGCGTCCCATAAAAAGGACATAGGCAAACCGTGTAGACCCAAATCAGACGCCGCAGAACGCGGCGTTTGATCAGGGTCTACACTGTTTGCATTTAGTTCAAAAATTATTTTACAAAACATGATAACAATAAAAACTAACCAGACACCCTTTATGTAGGAAATGGACGTCCAAAGACTTGAGGCAGAAGTGTCCACTCGGCATAAATGGGTTAAATCAATGTGATGAAACAAGGATGAGGGCTCGTGGCAATCACCTCAGACACTGACATCCAGAGCCAAGGAAAAAACACTAGGTAAACCACAGAATATCCGAACAAAGACAACCCAGCTAGCATTCTACGTAAATCTACATCGGGCCGTCATCGGCCCGTCAGCTACCCTGACGGGCCGATGACGGCCCGATATAGATTTACGTAGAATGCTGACTGGGAAAATACCAAGCATAAAAGTCTGTTAAATCGTTACCACAATATTCATCTTATTTGTAGCTATAGTTACATAGAACCCACAAATAAGTACCCAGTCAGCATTCTACGTAAATCTATATCGGGCCGTCATCGGCCCGTCAGGATAGCTGACGGGCCGATGACGGCCCGATGTAGATTTACGTAGAATGCTAGCTGGGTATGTATGAGATGTGGCTTGGAAGCGTAATAATAAGGCTCTTGTGCATACTCGGCTGACATCCTGATCCGTAACTTGGTTTCATTGCTGATGGTTTCATTTCTTCCGTATTTACCGTAAGCTTTTAGACAGACAGGCCTGAGCAAACACTATAGACCCAGATGAGACGCTACTGAACGCGGCTTCTCATCAGGCTCTAACTGTTTGCCACTCATTTACAGTTTTTTTTTCTTTTTTGACACAACAAGGAGTAGTAAATTTAACTTGTTCTAATTTTGGAATAAGTAGCGGAAGGAGTTGAGATGTCCAAATGCTTAGGGTAAATACGGTACTCACGTACAAAGCGGTGGGTATTGTGTTGGTCTTTCTTTGTTGAACTTTATAACCACTCGCTGAATGTTAATGCCTGTTTGAATTTTAGCATTTTGGTCACCCACTATACGGCTGCCCACTTTGCCTTCAGTTTTGTGGAGTTATTTGTGTTTTTTTTTTGTTCGATGGAAATTATTTCCAAGAATTATCGTTGACTTTCAGTTTCTGACCTAAGGTGACCCGAGTTTCCAGTGGCATCGCAAATTATATATGTATGAGGTAAACTATTTCTCAAAGTATTGAATGTCAATGTTCTCAGCGTAAGGAATTACAATAAAATATATAGGGTCCCCATACATTATATGTTGCAGAAATGCCGTGAAGCCAACGCATTTGTGTTCTAAAAGCTAGTATCTCTAATCATATATACAGGACAAATGAAGGATGTGATAAATGACAACTATCTGTGTTAAATACATGTATTAAAAAATGTACCTATCACAGTCAACCCTCTTTATACCGACGCTAAATACAACGACGAATTCGTTAAAACAATAATTTGACTGACACGAAACCCTCGTTCAAGATGTACCAGTTAATCCGAATTTATACAAGAACATTATATTTGATACTTCAAGAAATATATGTTTTGGATATTGTTAGAATCGCCTCACTCAGGCGATTCTATCATATGTGCAAAACATATATCATATGAGGAAATAAAAACAATCAAGGCCTTACTTACATATCATTCTGCTCATTAGATATTCTTTCAGAGTGGCTATTGCCAGACATCTGGCATAGCAAATAGTCGGGAAAATTGCTATTGCCAAACGTTGGCAATAGCAAAATATTCGTGAGTTTGCTGCTGCCGGACATGTTTTATAAGATTGGAGCAGAAATGAATGAATATGTTTACAGAAGATGCAGAAAGTACGCATGTCGCTCTGAAATGAGAATTTCGACTGTGAGTGAAAATGTCCGTCTTCCACAACCTCATGCGTTTTGGTTCTATCGATTGTGAGGAACGCTTATTGACTTCGGGAGCTTTTTAATATGTTAATTTTAATTAAATCATTAAACTATTAATTAATCATGATTAATAGACATCAGATCTGACTGTTTGTCTTAAAACGTTTTTACGACTCAAAGTCTGTTTGAAAGCATTCGGATGCAGAAATTGAAAACACTTAACTAAATACATAAATATATTTATGACTAAGAGTATTAATTCAGAATTGTTATTTCTATCTAGTTGTTCGCAGTATAGTAAAGAGGCATGCTTGCTTAAATGATACTTCTCAAATACACGTAAACCTCCACATAACATTGTTCGTTATAACATTTTTTTATTATCTAACCAATTTATGATAGATCCAGAGATGTATACTTTACAGAGAAAGTTGGCCATTAATTGCCATTCTTCTATCCAATCTACACACTTCTGTTTAAATATAAAACGGCTGTTTAACTAATTTAGTTCATGTTTCGAACCCTACCAACAGTGTTAAGGAGAGATCATAGTGGTTTTACATACCTCTAGAAGGAAGAGAGAAGATTAAAAAAAATACAAGTGTGTCCTTTGCTGCAGATCAGATCTGCCTGCTGTGATGTGTCACCGATGCCCGGTCCGAAGTTCTATCAAGATTGTTCAGTTCACTAATTGTTTGTAATGAGATTGAAAACAATTTTACTTTCGATTATTGGTCTAATGGAGATTCAGGTGGAAACAAGACTGGGTCACAAGAAATTTTACCAAAGCAGAAATCAGAAACAGAACTCAGAGACAAAATACATTTTCATGAATTCACACGTTTCCGAGGTTTTCGGCACGAGAGCCGGTAATCGATGATCAAAAGAATATTCTAATTTGCATAATTATAATTTTTGTCTGAAAGTTTACATTTTATAGCCATATGTCTAGGTGCGTCATGTCTATGATATACAGATTAAAATTATCCCCAACCAACGACCATCTGGAAACAACAGGTCCATTAGAATCGTGAAGCAGGAAATTAAATCAGGTTTCAGTATGAGGTGCCGTTTCACTATAAATAACCTATTTTGTGATATCACTAAATCGAATTAGTGATATCACTAATTCTATTTAGTGATATCACTAAATAAAGATGAATTTTTGATATCACTAAATCGAATTAGTCCAGAGGAGTTGTTAAGGAGGAGTATTTGGTGATAATTCTGTGATGATTTTGCTTATTCGTCCTTAAATTGATTTAGTGATATCACTAAATAGAATTAGTGATATCACTTAATCAAATCTATTTTGTGATATCACAAAATCGAATTAGTGATATCACTAAATTGATTTTGTGATATCACTAATTCGATTTTGTGACATCACTAATTCGGTTTAGTGATATCACTAAATAGACATGATAAAGTGATATCACAAAATCGAATTAGTGATATCAAAAAATCGAATTAGTGATATCACTAAATATGAAAGAATTAGTGATATCACTAAATCAAATTAGTGATATCACTAAATATATTACATTTGCAAACAATACAAAGTTTACTCCCTAAAAAATTTGTTTCCGCTCAGCATACTGGGTAAAAATTTTAGCAGGCGTCATTTTGCAATATTTCTTTTATTTTTCCCAGAAAATGGCTATGCAAAATTGTAGCAGACGACATTTTTTTTTGTTATTTATTTTTCCGAAAAAATAAAACTTGGCATTTCATTTGGACTCGTCAGCCAGACGAGTCACATGAAATGTCAAATTTTAATTTACTCTAAAAATAAATAAACAAATATCAAATTTTCATCTGCAGCTGTTATGATTAGATTTTAACACATAGACTCGTTTTCGATTTAAACGAGATTAATTACGAAAATCAATGGTGAAAAACATCCTGTCGCTTCCGCAATATAACAGTAATTTTGAGGATTGAACAAAAACAGTACGAAATAGTAGCTCATGGTAGACTTGTTACCGGTATATCAGTATCCTTACAATACAGGAGGGTAAACACTACAGAGAAAATACCTCATCTATAAATAGTCTGCACTGCAGACAGGACTCGAGTGAGGTCGAGTAGACAATGGCGCTCCAACGTTTCATATCGAACTAGCTCAACATCATACTTCATGCATAGGGTATATCTGGATCAGCAGTGGAGACCATAATAATCATATCTAGATATACTGTGGATCATCATCATGGATGTATTTATATATTCATCATAATTATTGTTACGTGGCTGTCCAGTTGTGCTGAAAACTGTATTTCGCGTCATCAGTAATTCAAAATGGCCATATAATTATTTAAATATTATTATTGTGTACACAATTCTGTTATATTTTCATATAAGCTAGAAGTGAAATCTTCTGTCTTCAAAATGAGCTCATCTCACTGATTTTCCTGTCAATACGTGGAGGATTTTCCAACCTCACAGTCAACAAACTGTGTAGACCGGCGGATTGGACTAAATTATGACTCTACTTTTCTTATTTTATTTATTTTATTGACATGCTGCATTTTATTTTGTTTCTTTCTATCCTGTTTCTCTTCTGTCATTCAGTTATTTATGTTAATCATGTGTCAATAAAAGAAAAGTCCTGATCAGGCTCAAAACTTTTTTTGTGCATAAAATTGCAGTTCTATGTACAAGACTGGTGAATGTCTTTATGTGGGTTTCTTCATTTAGCTGCAACTTTTTGTAGAAACACACACTGAACCAGAAACCAAATGTTTCTTTTCCAAAGTTCACTGTGCCTGGCATTTCTCCTATTCCTAGACTGCAGCTTGGTAACGAGTCTAATTTGTTAAATGCCTCATATTTGACACCTGCTTATATATTCGTGAGTACTCTACAAATGTGTTTACAGTTATGTTTACAGAAGTACTGCAAATACATACATACTGCATTAATTGATAAATAAATTGTGAATTATATAAGTGAATATGAATCTTTAGGACAATGATACAGCTTTTTTTTCCGTGTCCTCTTAAATAGTTTAGAAACTCTAGAACAATATGAATTCGAATAAGTAATTACATTAGCATCTTTATGCATGCAAAGCAACACCGAAATAGAAAGTACTGAGATCTAAAATATTTTTGCAGATTCTGTTAATGTGATAGCAATGTTCTGCTGTGTTTTATTTGTATAAATATCTGTTGTTGTTGTGCGGATTTTTTAACGCTACCAGGCACCCGAGGCACATAGAGGCAGCGGCGATTGCTATGATGTATATGTATTTGTACAGCTTTGCTTTTATGGCTCACCCATGCACACTTGATGCCGCTGTCTGTCACCAAGCGCCGCCCTGTCCACTTTATACTCAACCCAGGGCACGTCGAGTACGAGCTAGGCGTGATAATGGTCTGAAAATTGTCTCGACCCGAGCGGGATTCGAACCCACGATATCCCGCTTGAATGTCGAGTGCGCTAACCACTAGGCCACCCAGCCCACTAAATATCTGTCAGCGTGCTTCTGCTTAAATACTGAGTTAAATATAGAACGATTTACGTCAGCCGTGGGAATTTTGATACTAACAATAGACTGCTTAGTAAATTTCTCACGAGTCGTCTATTAAATACTGAATTAAACATAGAACGATTTACGTCAGCCGTGGGAATTTTGATACTAACAATAGACTGCTTAGTAAATTTCTCACCAGTCGTCTATTTTAGTAGTCGCCTAGTACGAAATTAACCACTTCCATTCCCTAGGCTAATTTAGCAGACGGAAAATTGATGACTTTTTTTCTTATTTTTCCCAGAAAACAGGATTTGATCTTTCATACAGATTGTCTGTTTGCATGAAATATCAAATCCCTTTTTCTATAAAACAAAAAAAAAAAAGACATATTCTTCCGAAAGAGCATGCGCAGTGGTAACGCATGTGCAGTGATCATTTCGGGAGCCCACATTATTCCAAAAGTTCAAAGAGAAAATATGAATTTGTGATATCACAAAATCAATTTAGTGATATCACAAATTCACTCCTATTTAGTGATATCACAAAATCGAATCAGTTATATCACAAAATAGATTTTGTGATATCACTAAATAGAAATGAATTTGTGATATCACTAAATCGAGTTAGTGATATCACAAAATCGATTTAGTGATATCACTTAATAGAATTGTGATATCATTAAATCGATTTTGTGGTATCACAAATTCTATTATTTGATATCACTAAATCGATTTTGTCTTATTTTGTGATATCACAAAATCGATTTTGTGATATCACAAAATAATTAGTGATATCACATAATAATTAGTGATATCACAAAATCGATTTTGTGATATCACTAAATCGATTTAGTGATATCAAAAATTGGGGGTTTATAGTAAAACGGCACCTCTTATTCATAACGTCTGGCAGCAGCAAATTTAACGAGATGTTTGCTATTGCTATTGTTTTGGTCTGCTGAGCTGAAAGGGTTAAGGTGTTTGAATATATATGGTAAGTGCGATAGTCAATAATTACCGTATAAGCATCTGTATCAAATGGATCTGGTCGTGATTTATCAACAAGGGCAGCTAATTTATCAAATAAAGATTGGTCATCCAATAATAGGTTTGACTGGTCTCCAGCGGACACACTTTGTTTCGATCGTTTTGCTTCATCATAAATCCTGAAATAAATAAATAAATAAATAAATACACTAAACCACAGGGCCATGGGCCACAATAATCACCTGAGTGAACTGCTGCAAAAGCTAATATTTTGGACTATTCTGCAATGTTTCCGCTTTATCGTCCCTATAGCTTCTAAGGAGTTAATTTATCTTTTTTTTGACAATTTTAATTGCCATGACAATCAACCAGAATCATACGCTTGGCTTGAATCCATATATTTTATAGGGACTACCCAAGGAACATTTCTGTAAAACTTTTGTCAATATATCTGTAGTAAGATAGAAAAATGGCCTACTTTCACTTTTTCCATTATACTTGTATTGGAACTTTAAGTTGCTATAGCGACGAAAGCACACTAGCAATGGCAATGCAAAACACTTTTTGTACAGGCAAATATTATTAATATTTCTGTAAAGTATCAGCTTCATCGTCCTTATAGCTGAGATGATTTTTTAAAAATAATTTTTTCATTGTTTATTTTCTTTTATTTTAGTTATCCAATTCAGCAGCTGGAATACAATTAATATGTTTGGTGGAGGACAACTCAAGGAACGTTTCTTTAATACTTTTGTCGAAATATCTGCAATGAAATAGAAGAAAAAAGACCTTCTTTCACTAAACATTTCTTGAAAGTCTCAGCTTCATCCCCTTATGGCTTCTGAATAGAAGATTTTGTCAATATATTTTGGAAATTTAATATTTCGGTTTCCATGACAACCAATCGAACCAGTAGTTTGGACAAAATTCATATGTAACATTGGGGACTACTCAAAGAACTTTTCTGTAAAACTGTTGTCAAACTATCTGCAATGAAAATGCAATAAACGCCAATTTCCACTTTTCCCATTATAATTCAATGGCAACATTAAGTTGCCATAGCAACCAGGATTCTTATCCGATTGGAACAAAATCGTATCCGTCGCTCGCTTGTAGATGCTATATGAGAAATATGGTAATAATCGGCTTCGTGGCTTTAGAAAAGTCGTATGAAAATGTTGACAGGCGATAAATGACAGACATAGAGATGGGCGGATGACGGATACCTGTCTATACTATATGCTCACACATGCGCCGAACTGGATCATGTGAGCTTATAAATAAATGAAGGCATTACAAAAAGCTGATACTCCATCATCTGCGGACAGCAAGTATGTAACATTACAATTTTGACGTCAGTCAAAGGCTATATCTCCGTTGGAAAGCAATGATATTATGGTTTAGCTTCTATCTCCATTTCGTTCTAATAATGTCAATAGGTATATACATTTTGATCAAAACCCATCACTTTACTCTCAAAATATTAAGGAAAAAACTTATTTGTGGACGCCAGTCAAGAACCATAGCTCTGTTGATAACTGATGAGATTGGTCCATTTACATCCCAATCTAGATCTAGTTAATATCAATGTGTATATATGTTATGAATAACTGCAGGTGGATTGGCTAAGTAGTACTGATTATATGGGCCGGCCTCGGTGGCTCAGTTGGATGCGCCGTCCGACTGGAGACCAGGAGGTCGCGGGTTCAACCCCCGCCGAGGTCGGCAACATTCTTTCGTGGAGATTGATCATGAAATATTTTCTACGGTCATTTTCTTCCTTCCGCTGATTCAAGAAGGGCAGTTGTCAGTTTCTGGCGAAAGAATGTGCACAATACTGGTTAACCGCTTAGAGGACTAAGCATGCCCAGTAAACGTGTGGTTAGGTAAACTGACCGCGCTCGACATGACCCCATTGGGTTGACTGGGCCGTAAAACCTCAACACACACAAGCAAACTGCTTATATGGATAGCAGGTGGATTAACTCAGCAGTACTGATGTTACTGTAGGCGGTTTGGCTCAGCAGTACTGATGATATGAATAACTGAAGATGGATTGACTCACTAAAAGTTGCTGCCGTAATCCCGAGGCTATGTATAACTGTTGATGGGTTAAGTTATTAAAATTTGCTTCAGTAATCATGAGGTTATAAGTAACTGTGTGTTGGCTGAAGTAAGTCTGTCAAACTTGTTTGGTTTCCTTTAAGAAAAGGTGTCTACTCTTAAAGGAAAGAATTGGCTCCTAAGAAGAGTAACGTCTTTCATTTTAGAGTGGACCCCAGAGGAGTTGTTAAGGAGGAGTATTTGGTGATAATTCTGGGATATATTTTGCTTATTCTCCCTTAAAAACGTATGTTGTGGATACTCATTAGAAGCGCCTCGCAGAGGCGCTTCTTATGAGTACCACAATATATGTTTTCATAAGAAATAAGAAAATCCCAGAATTATCACCAAATACTCCTCCTTAATAACTCCTCTGAGACCCCTTTTCTGACAAGATTTCGCATGCAGGAAAACAAAGAGGAAGTCGCAAAAGCTATCTCCCTTGTTAAATATGACGGAAAATCTATCAAGTATGGTGTAGCTAGCTCCCTTAAGCTGCTTTCGGATGACCGAAGCAACATTATTATAACAAGTTCAAGATAGACACACCGTCGTTCATTGTTCAGTTATACGTAGCATCATTTCAAATGAGGGACAGCAGGATCTGAGATGGAAATGCGAAACATTAAAGGCTCCATATTCCTCAAAAATAGACATTTCTTAGCCAGGAAGAGTTTAATAAATTGGTATATAGTATTAATGCAATAATGAAATGTGGCATCTAACAGCCTGTAAAATTTCGGTTAGTCTCTCGTTTTTAAACTGGCAACATTAATTCAGAGATACGATAAAAATCATTTCATTTCAAGTATGAAAGACCAACTGAAATTTTACAGGCTGTCAGGTGCCACATTTTATGATTGAATTAATACCATATATCAATTTATTAAACCTTACTTGGATAATAAAATGTCTATTTTTGAGGAATATGGAGCCTTTAACCTTTACCACTCTCTGGGCTAATTCAGCAGAAGACGCGTAAATGACATTAGCCTTAATATTTCCAGAAAACAGGATTGAACGAAAAATAGGTTAATATGTCGTCTGTTGAAAATTTTACCTAGAGTGCTAAGCGTTAAGGCTGGTGTCTTTGAACGTGTTTGGGGACGAAACAGTCGATATCAATTTTTCTACGTTACCTACAGCCAGTATAATTACTGTTCTTTCAAGTATCAATTTTCTTCATATTGAAACAAAATTATTTTTCTATTTGCACACCAGCAGCCCTGGGCAACACTTTAGCTAATGGAGCAACAATATCTCATGCAAGTCAAAGTATTAGAAAATAAAAGCAAGGCGATCAATGGTTTCGTTGAACGGTGCCAGCTTACTGGTATAGGACACTAAATGTTGTTTTGTTTGCGAAATCAGCCCGCTTTGTTGTTTTTACTTATGTCCATAACAATATATATATATATATATATATATATATATATATATATATATATGTGTGTGTGTGTGTGTGTGTGTGTGTGTGTATGTGTGTGTGTGTTTAAATGTATACATAGAGCTCTGCAGGTACATGACATCGCATCGCATTAACATCGATACAACATTGCATGCGACGTTGCAGAAGTAAGAAAAATAATGAATATCCCTGTAAACCCCCAGTTTTACTATATAAAAGTGTGGTTTAAGGGGGTCAGAATTATACAGGCATGTTTTCGTGACGAGGTATCTCTTTGTAAAGGAAAGAATGCCTCCCATGGTAAGCAAATTCTTTCTGTATACAATAGACCCTTTTCAGAAGCGATGTAAAACAATTTTATAGAGTTCCCCAGAAAGTGTATCCACTCCCCTTGACCCTTAAAGCGCCAAGAAAACCTGCATCTGAAAATGTCGTCTGTTTATGTCGTCTGCTGAATATTTCTTGCAGCTTTTTCAAACCTATTTTTGCATACACGCAAACAGTGTGGACCCAGATCAGACTGCTCCTAAAGGAGCAGTCTGATCTGGGTCCACACTGTTTGCAAAAATGACTTTTAAAATCACAAGCAGATGACAAAGCAGATGACAATTGTTGTGATTGGCGCTCTAAGGGTTAAAAGGCAATATGAATAAAACAAACTTAAAATAGTAATTTAACCCTTTTAGCCCTGCTGACCAAACATATACCTGTGCAAACAGTGTTGATCCAGATGAGATTGCTCACAATGAACTATATCATCCAGATCTACACCATTTACCAGTCTTTTTTGTTTTTTAGGCTGATACCCTGTGTGCAATGATAGACATACCCAAGGTCAAAGATGATAGAATTCACTTCAGAAATTCAAGAATAACAGGGTTAATGAATTCATTGAAATGACTCCATATTACGAAAACACGCCTATTCAAATATATTAATTTCACCACCAAAAACTGAAAGTATTCAGATAAAAATTCTGATATTTTTCATATTTTTGCTCAAAACATAGATTGTGGGTACTCGTTAGAGCCGCCTCTCTCTTTTTGAGCAGAAATAAGAAAAATAATATATACCCCTGTAAACCTAAGTTTTACCATATAAAAGTAGGGTTTAATGGGATCAAAATTATATAGTAATGGTTTCGTGATGAAGGTTTTACCCCCGGGTTTTACCTTCTTAGTAATGTTGAATAAATATCCATTGGAGATGCTCTGTTGCTAACGTCATACTCTAGACTTCTTTTGGCTGCCACACCCAAACATCGAGGTGCAAACGGATAATTTCTGAAAATACAAAATATGTCTTGCAATATTGTCACATTCTCAGTCCAAATTATAAACTGTTTCAAACGTTGTAAATCGTAACGGACGTTCTTATCTGGACTACGTTCAAATGTGCAAGCTGCTCGCGAAAGTTGTGCCCTGGATCTCTGCTCCTGTTAGCGGTCGTCATTAGGTGAAAAGATCCAATACAAAAAATTCGCTATCTCTTAACACTTCTGAACGCAGCCCTGGTAGATTTGAAACGTACACCCCGCTTATACAGTTCAACGTAAACTCTATATCAAGGCAACTTAGTACTGGCTATATAATGAATCCCAGTGAGGTCAAAAGATGTTTGGACTTTGCTCGACTGTGCACTTAACAATATAAACATAGGGCGAGACACTGCACTAAGGGACTAAAACAATGCTTATTACTTATTTCCAAAACATGTTCAAATTATAGATGCACAAAATATTATTTGTTAAGTACACACACAACAATTATCAGTCATTATCAATTACACTTAAATACATATTTTTTCCTTCTTTTGCTAGACTACCCTGTCATGATAAGCCCTAATATACGGTTCTGATATCATAGCGTACATCAAAGGCATCTGATCTAAGAGATTACGACGTGATTGTAAGGATGTTAGGTTTCCCTATGTGGGACCCTATAAGGGGTAATTGGATATAACTGAGGTATTCGATATGCTTCTTTAGAATCAAAGAAATTCATTTGACTGCATATTTTGCATTTAATTGGTTGATTTGTATTGTATCTCTTTACTATTATTATTTTCTAAATAGTTTTTCCGAAATAAAAAAAAAGTGTTGGTTGTTTAGCATAGGGCAAACAATAGAAAATATAAAACTGAAAGTGTTTTTTTTTTTTTTTTTTTTTTTTAAGTTTTTTTATTTCTTTGTCTATGTATTTATTTATTTTCTAAAGTAAATTAGAACACTTCACAATAACCCAATAGCTGTTTACAAACTAAAAGGAATAGCTTCAGTCAAATTAAATCTGCAAATAGTTTGCCCTGAGACTAAGGTGTACTAGGAAAGAACTACAAAAGAATATTAAATGATATTTATTATTGAAAGTAAAATATAATGAAATTATAAGAAAGGTTTCTTGAAAAATAGCATTGCCAAATAAAATATGTTTCTGTATTTCAGTTTTCAAGTCATCATTTGAATTATAAATATTCCATTTATGAATTTCAAAGCACACATTTTGACACAAAGAAATTAATCCTCACTAGTTTCATCTTCAGTCAAACAACACATGATGGAATATGTCAGAAATTTCTTTGACAATAATTGTAGAATGTGTAACTTATATGTCATTAAGTTTGTTTTTTTCTTTTTCAATAAATAAATAACTAAATAATGGTTTAGGAGAAGATATCGTGACGGACGGATGGACGGAAAAATAAGGTTACTTTCGCACGCCCTTACTATGAGGAGAAGTAATGTAGCAAGTTTGGTTGAATTCCGCCCAGTGGCTTAGGAGGAGATAGCGTGACGGACAGATGGACGGACGACAGACGCATGGAAAAATAATGTTGCTCTCGCACAGCCTTACGTAAGGGTAAAGGATGTAGCAAGTTTGGTTGAATTCACCCAGAGGTTTACGAGGAGATGACGGACAGATGGACGGACGACGGATACACGGACAGAAAGTTAATGTTGCTCTCGTACACCCTTACCATGAAGGGAAGTGTTGTAGCACGTTTGGCTGAATTCCGCCTTGTGGTTTAGGAGGAGATAGTGTGACAGAAAAATGGACGGACGACGAACGGACGGACACACAGAAAAATAGTGTTGCTCTCGCACACCTTACCAAGAGAGAAAGTGATGTAGCAAGTTTGGTAGAATTCCAACCAGTGGTTTAGGAGGAGAAAGCATGACGGACGGATGGATGCAGGCGTTACAATATCCCCATCGCTTAAAAAAATGCGTGTTGATAAACAAAAAGTGTTCCTAAAGGAAACAAATTCGTTCCTTTTACGGTAGACCTAATTTTAGAAGGGTTATACTGTACAGCTAAGCAATCAAGAAGGCATAAAATTGTCTCCTTTGTTCAAATGGCTGGAATGTTTTAAGTGTGTCCATTTCATTTAACCCTTTCAACTCCACAGACCAGAACAATTTTTATTTTTTGCAAACAGCGTAGATCAAGATGAGACGGCATCTCAACAGGATCTATACTTGTCGCCTTTTTCTATTTTGTCACTACTCTGATTGACATTTTCTTAATGCATGAGTTACAATTTACTTCAGTCACCGGAATAATAAAATAAAAATAATAAAGTAGTGTATAATTAAACATCACAGTTCATTGGATAATAAATATTTCTTGATTCTTTTCTGTATCGCTTCTTCCTTATTCTACCCTGACTCTTTTCTACAGCGTAAAAAAAAAAAGATCGCTTGATGATAACTGTATTTCGTACTGAAAACTAACAGCTTTATTGTGATAGTTGTGAAAGTACAGAAACTGTGTGTAAGTAAACTGTGAGATACGGTGATTAAACTTTCCTGTTCTGTTCCGTTTTCGATTTTTGTCTTCGCGGCATCCCTTATTGAGATAATGGAAACACTCAGTTCCATAGACCTTTTATATTACCTATTGCTTCCTGGAAGGTAATTTGCAATCATTTATTTATTTGATTTTGGTACAGCCTAATTACAACAGACTTGTATGTTTATTTAAAAAAAAAAATCAAAATATATTTTATTAACATTAGTTTTTATTATTTTCAAAAACATGTAGCTGAAATACAGGATCTAAACAGACAATATAAATAGAAAAAAACAACAACATTTCAATCAAAATTATCAGTCTGTAATAAAATTATGGGTATTAACATGAGAGCTAAATTACTGTAAGTTTAAAAGAATCAGTGACATCAGAGAAAGTACATTGTGGGATAACTTGTACTGGATCATGAATATTATTCAAGTTTTCAAGTTTCTATGATTCTGAAAAGGATATATCTTGTGCCCAAATAGGAATTGTACATGCAATGTTTAATATTTTTATCATCATTGCTGTTGTATATGCAGCAATCATCTCTGTAGAATACGTGGACATGGTTCCATTCTTATTATAATAGAGCATGTTTAACTCTTCTCTTGCTGAACATGACATGCCCTGTCTTAGCAAACTGTATAGCTCCAGATCAGTTGGCTTCTGAAGAAGCCAACTGATCTGGATCTGCACGGTTTGTCATTAAATATGCGAATTCCTATCAAAAACCCGGCTCAAGTAATCTGACTGGCTGGAAATTAGAAGGTGGCGTGGCATCTTAATTTATTCAGCATGACAAGGGTTAATTATTATTTGATTTATGTTTGTCATATTTTTATATATGGATATGGCCAAAGACAGTTTTGCTGATCTTCTATAAAACTGATTGATTGATCGATTAAATATCTTTAATTAAAAAAAAATGATCATAACTGCCAAATATGGTTCACATCACTTCACTGGTTATTGAGAAAATGCAGTTTAACCATTTTCCCATTATAAGTCTGTGGGAGATTTCTGTTGCCATAACAACCAAACCAAGAGGCAAATCACCATAATTTTAGCTATTTTTAAATCTCCTACCCACATTCTTACCTAATTAGGGAAAAATCGCTTCGACGGATAAAAACTGATCACAATAGCTCATCCTGAGCATAGCTCAGGTGAGCTAAAAATCTAGTACTAGGTGATTCATACGGTATACCATAAGTAAGAATCAATCCATTAAGCAGACTTAGTCTAGTATTTGCTCTGCAACTAGATGGTGCGAGCCAGTATTTTGTTTTTAAAAAGAAAACACTATGCATAAATAAAATAAATGAACTTGTTCATGTAGGAGTCAAGATGTCTAATATATTAAATATTAAGAGTAAATCTGGTATATAAGAAGTATTTTGGTCTTGCCGGTGTGTGCCTCGTAGATTACATGTGTTTGTTTTATGGTAGGAATTATCGTGAACAAAAAAGGTAAGAGAAAAGTCGAGGGAGTCAGTGGCACAATCACAAACCGCAGCCCTTCCCAGACACTAAGTGGAAAAGGAAACCGACAAAACCAAACAAGCACAAATCAAACAAACGTACGAAAAGCACTAATATTAGCTCTCTCTTCCCCAAGCGAGGTAATCGCAATGCTAAAAGGACTGAACATCAGTAAAATATAACAAAGGGACTTAGTTAGACTGGCTCCAGTCGTTTCTGCATTTGTTTGTACTTATTCTTTACCACTTCCTGCAGCTGCAGCAATTTTTGTCTGTTTAATCTCTTTTGACTGGTTTATTACAGAAATCTACCTTTGGTACTACGGGACATAACTGATTAAATCATATAATCTGTTCTGGATCTTATACCTTTGTAAAGAAAAGTAAAAAAAAAAAATATATATATATAGGAAAGATAGTCTTGAGACAGACTAGGAAACGGAAAGAATAAATAAATAAAACAAAACCAACAAACTAAAGGAAAACGTCTTTATATGTATGAAAGCATATTAAAGAGATGTCAGTTTTCCTTAGAAGAAATTTATTTCAACTGAACATGTTCTTCAGGGGCAACTACCGACGTCATCATTATGGTGACATGCACACAGCTGCATCTGTAACATTTGTTCGGACCTTTGCCAGAATCATAAAGAGTGCATAATGCAGTGGAAAATCACTAAGAACACCAATTATGTTCATTTTGGTACTGTCTTTCACCAAAAATGCACACTCCGTACACATTCTAGTTATACAGATACTTCGACCAATTACGCTTAAAAGGTTAGCATTATTAATCAACTGAGTAATTATTGTTCTAATATGCGCCACACAGCCTGCATCATTCCACGATTTCTGTATGGTTTTGGTCCAGGCTTTATACGAGGGCTAATACTGAAAGTTACAAGAATTTAGCAGATAAAAACAGAGGGGTTCAGGAGGGCCAATATTTTACGGTATCAACCAGTCGATAAGACTTCAAACACAATGATACTTGTTCTGTTTAGTGCTTACAGTACATCAAGACACCAGCTACATTTGAAAACAGTAGTTCTGAATAGCTATGCAGACAAAGCAGTATTTTTTTTAAAAAAAGGAAAAAAGTCAGTAGTTAACTGCATTGCGAAGCAAGCCAAAAAAAAAAAAAAAAAAAAAAACTTTCAAAACTTTAAAAATTGAAAACAAAACAAAGCATTAAAAAAGAGATTAATAAAAATGTCTTGAAATGGATGTTTTCACACTGGCCCTGTAACAGGTCCTCGTACAGTAGTATTGGCCTTCGGATGGCTGTATTGGCCCTCGGCTTCGCCCCGGGTCAGTACAGCAATCATCAGGCCAATACGACTGTCTTCGGACCTGTAACAGGGTCAGTATGAAAACATGCATTTAATAATATTATATTAATGATCATCAATATGGGTAGGTGAAATGTCTGAATACCCGTAACGTTTCAGAAACCCATTGTTTTGAAAGACAGCTAGTCCGTATGTCAATGGATTGTGTGGACTTAGTTAATATTCTGAATTTCTAGAAACCCTAGTTAATTCAGCAAGATTCTGAGAAAAAAAAACAACAAAAAACAAAACAAAACACGTTTCTGACGAAATACGGACTTTATCATCGTTATGATGTAGGTTGTAGTGGATGGCTCTTGATTATTTTAAATATATTGTTTTTTTTTTCAAACTCAACTTTATTTTATTCTTTAACCTTTAACAATCTCTGGGCTAATTCAGAAGACTCGACAAATCGATATATATATATATATATATATATATATATATATATATATATATATATATATATATATACCCAGTACGAAGAAATATGCCAAAGAAAAATGCAAAAAAGACAACAGAAGATGCAGCTGAAGTGGATGAATGTAAATACATGAAACCGGTTAGCCTAAAGTAAATAAATATTGTGGTGGAATCTGACTTTTAATTTATTCTCAATATATACAAATATATATTGTATTTTCCCCAGAAAAATAGGATTTTACATTTCTTTGAAGTAGTCTCCTTAGAAGACAATTTGCAAGAAATGTGAAATTATATTTTCCGAAAAAAAAAAAAAAAAGAGTTTCAAAGTGTCGTCTGCTGATTTTTATAATCAGCATGCTAAACATTAAGCACGTAAGTCGAATTTCATTCAATGCTCAAACATCTTCGGAACCACAGAAATTTGTTCTAGACATACGTAGTTCGAACCACTAAGGGTTAATCATAACGCCAGCTCAGGAGGCTAATATAGCGATCAAACATGGTTTTGCATGCATTAACATTCGCCAGGTCCCGAGGGAGGTGTTGAAAACCGAGGCCGGAGGCCGCAGTTTTCAACCCCCGCCCCCAGGGACCTGGCGAATGTTACTGCATTGAAAAACCATGTTCGATCGCTATTATTGCATAAAAACTATAAGCATTTGCTACATTTCGTATTATTTCTTGCACTACTTTGTTTCGCCTTTTCACCGATGTCTCGCGAACGCAATTTGCACGGACTATGCTCGTTTTAGGACCGGGCAATACACATCTCGTAACGGCAGCAAATCTGTGGCCCCGGTACGTGAATTGCCTTGTTAAAACACGGCTTTTTGCCGGTTAATGCACGGCTGTTAATAACGTGCGACACTGCTTTTTATGCAATAATGGGATAAGTCAGTGATGTCTTTTCGTTCTTTTATAAATTTGTGATCATTAGAATCGCCTCTTTGGGACATTTTTAATGAATACATATAACATAAAATTTCATGATGAAGTACTTAAACGTCCATAGAATATTGCTTAATATAAGTTTTCTTGAGATATCGGAACAATTTCTCAAGGACTCATAAAACGAGTTCGAATCATCCACGGTAAACGTGCCATCGGTGTTTAAAGTCATTGAAGTTTCGCTGCTTTACTATGCATCTCTAATATATTTAGTTTTTCTTGACTCAGAAACCTCACCTATAGTATCCGATCGTTCGTTGACTACAACCGTTGCTTTTTTTAATTGATCTGTTATGTGGGCCGTGTCAAGCGACAACGTACCTTCGATCATGCGCAAAATGCGCGAATTAAGACCATCCTGCGCATGTACAAAGTATCATCCGGGCCTTTGCTCTCCATTCATACATTCTGTAGCATCAAATGATACTGCTAACGAACAGTGAATGACCTGATCAATGTCTAATCTGGGCCTTTGCTTCCGCATATGTCCGAAGACACGCGACCCATGTTGGACTGCTAGACTTTGATAGTATCGCCTTGCCAAATTCTCTAGGAAAACTGAGTTTTGCGTCTCAGGATTATCATTTATTTTTAACCTTTAAACTGCCAATCACAACAATTGTCGTCTGCTTTGTCATCTGCTTGTGAATTTAAAAGTCATTTTTGCAAACAGTGTGGACCCAGATCAGACTGCTCCTCTGGGGCAGTTTGATCAGGGTCCACAATGTTTGACTGTATGCAAAAATAGGTTAGAGAAGTTTGCAAGAATATTCAGCAGACGGCATAAACAGACGACATTTTCAGATGCAGGTTTTCTTGGCATTTTAAGGGTTAAATATGTAACCGCAGTGCATTTAAGCTTCACTGTCACTAGAAGTTTTGCTAATCAAAATTCTTTGACAATTACTATTTTTAAGCAAGAACACTTAATTGTCATTAGTCCGTGTTGCATTCAGTTAGCTACGTTACCAGAAAATGGCAAGCAACCATAGCGAGGCCAAGGACATCACGAACATTCGTGCATTCAAATCGGGGTATTTATTGTCCAGATACTTTACCTATTTATCCTGAATATTGGAACTGACATGCTAAGGCAAATAATGTAGACCCAGATCAGACGCGTCTACAATATTTGGAAATTGTTTAGTAGATTTAAGACACATCAGCAATTAATAAAGTGGACTTGATTTAAATTTTTATTATTCAAATTTTAAAAGAGGTCTGGAACGAAACAATAATGCCCCAGTATTTAGGGATAGATAGGATATTCTATGAACTTTGTAAAAGCAACAACATTGACTGCAACCAGACTGCATGGATACCTAGCCTGTTGTAGGCCTCAGTGTTCGCAAACGGTGTAAAGCAGATTTTCTAATGACGTGGGTCAAATGTCCTATAACAAAAATGTTTAAACAGCTGTAATACGTATTCCCTGGAGTAACACTTTAAATTAAAGACATTTGCTATAATAGAATTAGAGAGAAAATAATTTATTTGGGAAGATACAATAATGAACAGCAATCCCTTGGCAATATGAACATTGAATAGAGAACTTTAACTAACAAACGAAGATTTACGTCTTTTCGACCTTTTTGGAAGGAACGCGTTACGCCCAAAGGGCCGACAGGAATAAAACGAACAGAGATGGCTCAGATTACCTGATGTGGGTGTTTCATAATTAGCACCCACAAAATTAGCTACGTCATACAAAGAAAGGAAAGTAGCCGTATATGAAAAGGAAAGACACAAATCAGCCTGCACGTTCGCGCAATCCAGTCAGTCTCTACGTTGTTATTTAGTGGAACTGGGTGCTGTAAAACATAGTAAAGAAAGCCCATTGGCCCAGTTCGACGGAAAAACAACTGTGGATATTGCAAACAACAAGGAACAGACAAACTTAAGTATTGTGCAGCCGATGCAGCGTCTTAATTTTAAATGAATTCTATAGTTTGTTATGTTAGCTGAAATAGACCAAAATGAACTAACTGCATATGCGGACTGGAAGTCAAAAGCAACATCCTCTACGCGTGAAGTTTTTGTTAGTGTCGTACTGGACATAGATGCCCTTTTTGCACAACTCGCATTTCGTTTCTACGGAAGAATAAACCAATAAATGCTTCGTAAATGCTTTGTTAATACAATTATATAGGCAGTTAATATATTATACATCGAGTGAGCTTGCCGAGTAGCGTAATGAGTTGTACCAGATTTTTCTATCCATTTTCTGAACCTTTCTAAAAATAACAGTGCATCCATTTTATCAACAATCATAAAAATGTGCAGAATTTATAAATTCAACAAAAGCTAAATGAACCTTTCAACGAAAAAGAAGCCTAAATACATTTCTTGTCTGCTAAAAGAAGCCTCAACACATTTCTTGTCTGCTCCAGTCACCTTGAGCATAGCCATGTTTTTAAAATGCAACGAAATGTCAAGCCTTATTGTTTTCTTTTTCTTTTCTTATAAATCAGAAACATATTACCCACACGCATGAAGAATTTTATTATACTGGGTGTTGTGGTGGTCAGTGTGCAATCAATGCTTTGTACACCTGTGTATACCTTTGAGGGCCTCATGGAAGATTAGCTAATGCATCTAAATATGTATGCTAAATGTTACCCTCGTTAAATAAAGGTTTTGCTTACTACTTACTTTCTTACTTACATATTACAATTTTTGTCGTCTGCTAAATGCACATTCAGCGTAGCAAAAAGTCCCAGTCTTTATATATTTTTGGTGTCTAAGAAACTCACAATAAGTAGCGGAAAGGCTCCAAATACTTATAGTTGAATCTCAATTTTGAGAAAATTTACCTTCTGATATATGCGTGCGTGCAGAAACTTCACATCCTTTGTTATCCAAATGCGCCCAATGAAGATTCTGATCAGACTGCGCTAATGTCCGAATATACGTTTTCCAACCTTGAGGCTCATTTAAATGCAATACGACTCGTTAGGTGTACGGTAAGATAAAGGGGCTGGAAATATTACGCAACTTACAGTTTGCATATTGAGAAAATATTATTTAATCTTACCATGACGAATTCCTTGAAACTATTACCTTTACAGAAGTAAGACATATTCACATTCTTGTAAAAACCTATCAGTAGCTACTTTTTGGCTCGCATAGAGGTTCCCTTAATCTATCACATAAGGAAAGTGAAATATAACAGAAAAAAATACAAATCAAATTAAATCACTGTGATAAAACAAGGATGAGGTCTCGTGGCAATCATCTCAGAGACTGGCAGCCAGATTTAAAAAGCCACTATCTGAACCAAAGACCTGAAGAAAGCCACTACATCATCATCAACCTTCTAATGAAAGATCTGATCGGCAACTTCATAGAGTCTGAAACCGGATCCACCATCCGGATCCACCATCGTGCAATTCAAGAGGAAAACATAGTTATCAGTCATGACGCGATAAAAAAACAACAAAAAAACAAAACCAACAACAACAACAAAAAAAAAAAAACAACAACAAAAAACAAACAAACAAAAAAAACAACAACAACAAAAAACTAAGAATTCAGATTTCTAAGGTATTCTCCATCCTTTTATAATGGGTAATAAGGTTTGTGAATTCTTCTAAAAATTGGATTTCCCAGCAATGTTCCTTCATTTATAAACTAGGTCACCGTAAATCTCTGGTTGCGATATTCCTTACTGGAAGCGTTATAAAGCTAACTTTATATTTATCAGTCAGTTCGGAGTGTTGGCGGTAACATTTGAGAACAAGCTTCACGGGAAATGATGATACAGGTAGCCTTTTATAAGGAATTTAGCAGTCAGAGTCCAGTTGTTCAAAGCGCCGTTAGCTTAACGAGTTCGTTAATGACAAACTTGTTAACTGTTGTAGCTAAGGGGTTTTAAAATACATTTTTTGCTGCAAACAATCTGAGTAGTTTTTTAGATGCAAAAGCTACTCACATTTTTTTTCAGCAAAATATATCAATGTATTCGCCATATTTCAAGATAAAAATTTTAACGTCACATTAGCTAACAAATTCATTAAGTTTTGTAAAACTGGGCACAGGACTTCATACCGATCGTTAAAAGCATTTACATAAGATGATAACCTTGCAAAAAGCTTAACCTGAGGTATATATATTCCATACGAGTAAAACCATGGAATATCACCATCTAAACAGGGAAAATTAACGATGCCAAAATCAAAATGATCATGATTTACATCGATATCGATAAATTTAAATAAAAACAGCAATGTCTCGATTATGTGATAATGTATTCGATATAAAATATCATTCTGCAACAGAAAATGGAATGCCCTATGAATGACAACTATTAAGTTAGACTATGATGATATCTACAAAGGTCAATACCCTATGCATGTGCGTGTTAAAAGAATCCAGTAACATAATGATTTGCAAATTGAATGGCCGCTTGGCGGGTTTGTCAATAATAAAGTCAAGCTATACGGTTCCTTGTAAAATGACATAAACTAAATCTACATAATGTAAGTCGCATGGTTTGTGATACGTCTATTTATCGTTAATGCGCCCCGCCTTTTCGCTTTGTCTTTCACCAAATGGTTTCTTAACAAAGTGTCTGTTTAAAGACATAGGCAAAATGAGGCCAAAAGAAGTACCTCTTACTAATGATTCTATTGACTTTCTTAGCCGCTATGCAGCGTAGACCAAAGGCATGTCCGAAAGAGGTGATCATGAATTACCAACAGGGGGTTGTAAAGATGCCTTCTGAAGGGTAATCAATATTTTTGAGGGGATAACAGATAGTTAGGAAAATTGACATGTTAGAAAAGCATATTTGAATTGTTTGTTTATTTATTAATTTGTTTCTTTCATCATTAAAAGGTTTGTTTAATTTCATTTTTTTTTCATTTACGTAAGAGGCTTCTAAAGGGTAACAAATATTTTGAAGAAATAAATCATAGTTTAAAAAACTGATTAATTGTGAGTGTCGACTGAAATGTTTTTTTCATTTATAAATTTCTTTCTTTCATTGTTTTAAAAAAGATATTCATTCATTTTATTTATGTATTCAAATGGCCTTCTGAAGGTTATAAATATTTTTGGGAATAACAAATAGTTGAAAAAAAAACCACACAAAAAAAAAACAACAAAAAAAAAAAAAAAAAAAAAAAAAAAAACAAACAAAAAAACAAAAAACAAAAAAAAAAAAAAAAAAAAAAAAAACAAAAAAAAAAAAAAAAAAAAAAAAAAAAAAAACAAATAAAAAAAAACAAACAAACAACAAAAACAACAACAAACAAACAACAACAAAAAAAAAATCAGGTATTTTGTTTAATTTTAGATTTGTTTCTTTCAACGCTATTTTTTTTTTTAATTTTTATTTTCATTTATTTTCATTAATGTATATAAGTATTATTTCAAAGATACCAAATATTCTGCAAAAAAAAACACACACACAAAAAAGCAACAACAACAACAACAACAACAACAACAAAAAAAAAAGAAAAAAAAAAGGTAACAGAAAAGTCCAGTGAGTGCCACAATCACAAACCGTAGCCCTTCCCAGACCCTAAGAGGAAGGGGAACCCGACAAATCTAAACAAGCACAAATCGAACAAACGTATGAAAAGCACTGAGATTAGCTCTCTCTTCCCCAAGCGAGGTAATCGCAATGGTAAAAGGACTGGAAAACACAAGAACAAAATGATACAAGGTAAGACATAAAACAAATCGCCTCGTAGAATAAACCACGAAGCAACAAAGAGTAAGACTAACACTAGGACCACCACACACACACACACACACACACACACACACACACACACACACACACACAAAACAAAAAAAAAACAAAAAAAACAACAACAACGTGTTGATTTAGAGGATTAATTGGATTTTTTTTTGTTTAAGTATCAATTTGTTTCTTCTTTCTTTCTTTAAAGTATTTTTTGTTATTTATTGTTTTATTTGTTTATTAATTAAATATTGTTCATTTTCGTGTTTATTTGTTTCTATGTATTTATTTTTGTTTGTTTATTCATTTATTTTTTGTCTACATATCTATTTTTATTTATCTATTGTTTTAGATAGGTATTCATTCATTCATATATTCTTTCAGAGTTTAAGAATTCCCAGGGTACAGCAGTTCATATAATTTACATTCGTGCCCCGCGAAGACTCAGATCAGCCGAACATGTAACACATTGCAGCCGCATTTCTACGGGCGTTTAGAGCGTAAAGCCAGTCCGCCAGAAGATACGTGTTACAGATAGGAAGAACCAAAGAAGCGGACAGCTTTCATTCAAGTCCTATAAAATGTATTATTTGTTATTTCTACTTATGAAAGTGTTTAAAAACAAAACATGTTTAAACTAAGTAAGACGTCTTAAATTCCATGTAGCCAATATCAAGATGGATTCGATACCATCGAATTGCTTGAGACACCAAGGGAAAAGAACAAACGCAAATAAGGAGGCATCACGTATAATACAGACAACCATCTTTATACCGACGCTCGATACAACGACAATATTCGTTATAATGACACTTCTGACTGTTACGAAACATTTGCTTAAGAGGTAACAATTAGTCACAGTCACAAATTATGCAAGAAAATTGTATTTAATACCTTAAAGAAACATATGATTTGGATATTTGTTAGAATTGCCTCAGTGAGGCGATTCTAACAAATATTCAAGTCATATGTTTTATGAGGAAATAAGAACAAAACAATACATTTTTTTACATATCAATCTGTTCAAGAAGTATTCTGTACAACAGCAAATTCATTTTAATGGCAACGTCTTTGGGAACATATACTGTCGTTGTAACGAGGGTTCATTGTATGAAACAAGCGATAATCTTTGACTGTATGCCTGGTAACCATTTACTAGGAAAAATCTACCCTCTTGGCTTTCCGCTTGTTTCATACAATGAACCCTCGTTACATCAATCAAAGACAAAAACATTTCACATGCCTACCATAACAAATATCAGCGCACTCTTTTGTCCAAAGCTGTAAAGCTATAAAGGCATAACTGTGACACATTCACTCCTCTACAACTGATATAAAACATCGAGTATCCGACATTTTCAACAGCGGCATGAAAACTTTAATCCATCTGGAAATTGCCGAAATAGCTTCGAAGTCAATATTAAAGATTGACTCAATATAGCCAATTTAGAGTTTAGCTAATGGCAGTCGCGTGTAGATAGTCACTGTAGCGTTTTTGGCTATTGACAGCAGACTGTAAACAGCTACTTTAACGTTTGTTTTAGCTATTCACAGTTGACTGTAATTAGTCAACTGAATATTTTTGGGGGTGTTGGCAGTTGACTGTATATAGCCTCTTTCATTTTCTTTCATTTGGGTGTTGGCAGTTGACTGTATATAGCCTCCTTCATTTTCTTTCATTTGGGTGTTGGCAGTTGACTGTATATAGCCTCTTTTATTTTCTTTCATTTGGGTGTTGGCAGTTGACTGTATATAGCCTCTTTTATTTTCTTTCATTTGTCCTAATACGGTATTACACCTAAGTACCGCAAATACCCATATAAGCGCACAGTCAAGCAATTGCGCAGTCTTCAGATAACAGCCAGTGTATTTTTAGTCTACTTCTTTATAAAAGCATATGTTGTGGGTACTCATTTGAATTGCATCGACAAGTCGACGCAATTAAATGAGTATTCACAACATATGCTTATATAAAAAATCAGAAAAACAAACCCACAAAAACATCGCATAGGCATCATTAGATATGTCTTTTGCTGATCTTTTTTGTGATCGTGTGTGTACCTTTAATATAGGCGGATACATAGTTTACCACAATATTTCCCAGTAATTTTGAAGAAAAAAAAAGAACAAACAAACAAAAAAACAAACAAACAAAAAACAAAACAAAAAACAACAACAACAAACAAACAAAAAACTAAACGCACGGTGCGGTAATTAGGTCAAATACGGTATATATGTTTCCGTGGAGGGATAAGAGCAAAAATGCTTATAGTAATGAAGGTGTCCAAGAAGACGCACAATGACAACGTTACCTACCTATGGCACCAAGAGAAAGAATAAACGAACTACAATGGGCGATAAATCACATAAATTTGATGAAACGATGATGAGAGCCTGTGGCAAACACCTCAGACACTGACAACCAGAGTTAAAGAAAACATCAAGCTGAACCACCTGAGGCATTGACAAAGACATAACATTAAGCATCAACCCTTAAATGAAAGGTTTAGGTCGGTGTCGTTATAAAAACTGACACCCTAACCAAGATCGTGCAAGCAATAAGTTTCTAAAGTTTATCTAAATTTTCCAAAATTGATTGCTCTGTAAAACGTTAATTCCGGTATTCCTTGCTACAAAAGAGCTTAGATTATATTTAATAAAAGTTCAGTGCATTCAGCGATGAAAGTTTGGAAAAACAAAACAAAACTAAAAAAAAAAAAAAAAAAAACAAAAAAAAAAAAAAAAAAAAAAAAAAAAAACAAAAAAAAAAAACAAAAAAAAAAAAAAAAAAAAAAAAAACACAAAAGGCCCATGGGCCACGATTCACTCACCTTACTAAAACAGCCAGTGCATATCTGCAGATGCCATGTAACATTCGTCCAGTATTGCCTCAGCAACTAGGACACAAATTTGCTGCGAAAAAGTTTAAGATTACCCAAGGATCATCATTTGAAAAAAACTGTGTAGATCTTGAGTCCCCAATGCTATATACAAAGATTCAGCCTCCAAGCTTTCTTGTTTACGGAGAAGAAGAGTTTTAAGTGTTGTTTTCACCACGCACGGCGGCCAAGATTATTTAAACACATTGTCAACCCCCTTCGATAGAAGGCCAATGTGAAAATTGGTCAATCAATTATAGAGAAGAAGACGTTTTAAAATCACATAATTTTATAGATGTATATAAGCCAGGGGCAAGGGCAGATAACATGTCGGATGACAAAATTTTGATTGTCACTGAAAATTTACAACTTTAATCATACATAGAAAGTTACAGTCATTAGTCTTTAACACATTTTGAGAACATCATTTTTCAACATTTCCCCCATACAAATGTATGGGAACGCAAATTTGACGCAAATTGTCAATCCCGCTTTGACAAAATGCCCCATGTGAAATCTGGTGAAATTTGGTCAATTGGTCTCAGAGAAGAAGACGTTTAAAGATTGCATATTTTTACACGTATGTAGCCTAGGCGCAATGGTAGATGACCATAGCGAACAAAATTATAATGTTCACTGAAACGTTTTACTACTTTACTCATATATTCCGCCATTAGTCGTAAATACATTTTTAGTAAATGATTTTTCAATACGTTCCCCATACAAATGTATAGGGACGCAATTTGACCTTGCCGTAAAAGGTCGAAGGTCAACCTACCAACATCATTTGATCTAATTTGGTAGATCTTGAGTCCTCGATGCTATGCAGCAAAACGTAGCCTCAAAGCTTTCTTGGTTCTGCAGAAGAAGATTTAAGTGCTTTACCATATATTGGCATGGCGGCCGTCTGAATTAACGGCTCGTGACCATTTGTATATTTTTCGATCCCGCTTTAACAGAAGGCTCCACATGAAGTTTGAAGAATTTTGGCCCGGGGTTTCAGAGGAGAAGTCGTTCAAAGGTGTGAACAGACGGACAGACGGACGACGGATGACGAACAGGGATTGATCACAATAACACAACCTGAGCCACCAGCTTAGGTGAGCAAAAAAACTTTACGGTTTGTGATACGTTAGCAAGTAAAAATAGCCTTGTTGAACAAGTAACGTGAGATATGCAAATCTCATACGAGGGTTCGTGGAGATTCGGCATTGACAAAAGGGAAAAAATAACAATGTCAAAATGAAAATAATCATTTTGTCGTAAATATTTGAAGAAATTAAATCATAAGATATTCGATAAATTGTGTTATCAGAAGAATTGGCGTTATTAAACTAAACTGAAGTTCAGCGAGCAGATCTTATTAACATTTTTTGTCAAAAGAAGTTATACCAATGTTACGAAAAATATCTAGGTGTCTAAAGTTAGAATCTAAAAAAAATCAGTAATATCAGACTAACTTTCATCAGAAAGAGAGAAAAGAGGAAGTCTCTCTCCTAACGAAATAAAAACATTGGCGTCGTTGTCACGCTGTGATATTGTCATGCTATCTCTCTCTTTCTGTCATTATCTCTGTCTCTGTCTCGTCAAAATGTCCCCGCCCCACCCTAAAAGGTGAAAAAAAAAAACACACACAAGAAAAACAACAACAACAACAAAACAAACAAAGAAAGAAACAAAATAAACAACAACCACAAAACAAAACAACAACAGCAACAACAACAACAACAACAAACAAACAAACAAAAACAAACAAACACAAAACAAAAAGCAAACAAACTAAAACACATTCTTTCACATTCTGTATATGTATTATCAATGCAGCATTAAGTTTGTTTCACATAATACAACATACAAATTATCCGCAACGTATCACCGTGAGGCTGTTTTAAAGATTGTCACCATCACTTCTATATTCATGTCAAACTCATGATGGAATCGCATTCATTATCAAACGTTATTTATTACACTGGCGTCGTTGCCAACATCATGCTCTCTCTCTCTTTCTGTCATTGCCTCTGTCTCTGTCTCTGTCTCTCTCTATTTTCCAAATAAACAAATTCATAAGGCGCATCTATATATTCTGTTCTAGGTATTCACCACCCACTTTGCAAAGTCCCGTACAATGAATTGCCATATTTGCCTTAAATATTGGAACATTCTAATTCCTTATCATACCACCTGAAATTCGTAAATATAAATGAAGATATCAGGGAAATTCCGCATTTACGAAGCACTGTCCTGCCGAGGCACCAAAAGAAAGAGAGTTGATGAACACACGATGGCAAACCACTACCACATATGGAACTACAGACGCAAAGAAAAACAGAGAACTGCAACAGAAAAATCGCCTTGGAACTGTCAGTAGGAAAACTGCTGGAGGCCTAAACCAGGTTTATTCGCACGAAACGCCACTCTTAATTCTGATTCAGTTCCAAATTACAAAAATATGTTCAGTCCGCATAGGGGCCCTCCATCTCATCTGTAAAACATCACAGTGAAAGACAATATGATCACAAATTACTGTCCTGAAACATAGCAAAAGGCTAAAAAGTGAAGCCAGAACACATGCAACAGGCTAAATAGTGAAGCCAGAACAAACGTAACAGGTTCAATAGTGAAGCCAGAACTCATGCAACAGGCTCAATAGTGAAGCCAGAACACAAGCCAGAGGCTCAATAGTGAAACCAGAACACAAACAAAAGGCTCAATAGTGAAACCAGAACACAAGCAAAAGGCTCAAAAGTGAAGCCAGAACGCAAGCAAAATGCTCAATAGTGAAGCCAGAACACAAGCAAGAGGCTCAATAGTGAAGTAAAAACAAAAGCCATATACACAATAGTGAAACCAGAACACACGCAAAAGGCTCAACAGTGAAGTCAAAACACGAGCAAAAATCTCAATAGTGAAGTCAAAACACATAGTGAAACCAGAATACAAGCAAAAAGCTCAATAGTGAAACAAGAACCTAAGAAAAAAAAACCACTAACAAGCACTAACGATCAGTTTTAGTGCCTGTTGATGTGTCTGTGGCAAAGCATAGATCATGATCAGACGCCGCGTTATGTTTCATCTGATCTAAGTCTAAATTGCTTGCTCAGCCTCTCTGTATGAATACTTAAGGTAGATATGATGCCTTCGTTTTTTTACATCAGTTTTGACCTATTTTTGTTTTGTGAAGCAGCGTCAGAAGTCAGAATGGGCTTTCGCGTGAGTAAAACTATTTTATTCGTAACCACTCTGTTGGATAACAGACGACACATTTGTTATATGCATTTTTTTTATTTTCCCAGAAAACAGGTTTTGACATTTCATGCAAATTGTCTCCATTCGAGACAATTTGCATAAGATGCCAAAACCTGTTTTCAGAAAAAAAAAAATATGAAAATTATTTCCAATATGTCGTCTGTTGAAAAGTTTACCCGGAGTGCTAAGCGTTAAGGTTTTCTAGATTTTTTCCTCTGATTATTTCAAGACAGTTAAGCTCCTTTTTGTTCGTATGCCTGCTGGTTTTGCGTTTATTTCTTTCACACGTCTCTACCCTGAGAAAGCTGTATTTCGTGACTGTGACATGTTCAAGTAAGTGGAGTTATAGTTTCCTCATATGTTATAGGAATAGTAACAAGATACAGTTTCAAAGCTGTTTTACTGTCAGATATAGTATCAAAGCTTCGCCAAGTTTTCGTAATCAAATATTTTGCAATTTCGCAAAAGAGTGCATTCACCTTTTTCTGTGGCAGTATAGTAGCGAAAAATTTCCAGGTTCTCTTGATGAGATTGTAGGCTCTTGCTTCAGTTGCATTTCAAATATGCTCTTATTTTTTTGAAACTCGATACTGTGAAATTCGATAGATTTCCATAGGCACTGTTTATAACAGCATTTAGTGGGTTGTCATCATCATTTATTTTCTTTAGAGACAAAGATAATCATAGAAGAATACGCACGAAAATCAGCCTTTTTAAGGTATACTGCATGGAAAGGAAAAAGCGGCTTAAAGATATAAAAAAATCTGATGAGTCTGGGTCATTAGTCTTATCTCTGATATGGGACTGGGTGTGACAAAACCTGGTATTCTGTCAATGAAAGATAAACAGGTAGAAGCTTCATAGGGGAATATAATATTGGGTAATTTAGAACTGACTTCTTTATCTGTTCCATAGTTAATATCATATGAGCAAGTGCACAGCAATTATCCTATAAAATTACCTGTGGGCTGAGCGGAGAGTCATACCAGCCTACTCATCTGATCAGAAGACTAAGTCTTCACTACGCACACTTTTTTTTTATTTTGTAGGATGTGCTCTGCATTGTTATCCTTTATTATTTAATACGAAACATGAACTGTCCAGTGGACATTTTAGAATTTTAATAATAATGTTATGAAAATATTGATTACTTTCCTTATAATTTTATAATCCACTGTGGAATAAATCCAAACTCGAATTATGCACAGTCCTATTTATCAAGACATTTTTGCACTAATGAATAACATAAAAACTGGAGCATATTAATTTCTACAAAGTGGCATGTGTACCCTATGAAAACTCATATCAGCCTAAAGAACCTGCGCATGCTGATTTTAGTCTTGACCGGGCACGTATATAAATAAATACATAGATACAAATAAATAAACAATATTTCATTAATAAACAAAACAAAAAATAATAATGAAAAATACTTTGAAGAAAGAAGAAACAAATTAATACAAATTAAATTAATAAAAATTAAATAAACAATTCCAATCGATCCTCAAAATAAATCATTTTTTTTTATTTGCAAAATATTTGGTATTATTATTTATAACCCTTTAGAAGGCCACTAAAGACATAAACGAATACATAACAATGAATATATAATCTAAGTTTGAAAGAAACAAATTTAGAAATAAAATTAAAAAAAAAATCAGTTTTTGTTTTCAAAATATTTGTTATGCCCCAAAATATTTATAACACTTTAAATACATGAAAAAAAAAAATATATATATATATATTTTAACAATGATAGAAATAAATGTATAAATAAAAATCTTTCCAATCTATCCTCCAAATTAATCAATTTTCCAACTATGTTTTATTTCCTCAAAATATTTATTACCCTTCAGAAACCTCTTAAAAATAAATAAATAAAATGAAATAAATCTTGTAAGTACGAAAAAAAAAAAACAAACAAAAAAAACAAAAAACAAAAAACAAAAAAAAAAAAAAAAAAAAATTCAAATCTGCTCTCCAAAGAAGTCAATTTTCCAAACTATCTGTTATCCCCTCAAAAATATTGACTACCCTTCAGGAGGCCTCTTTACTATCCCTTGCTAGTAATTCATAATCACCTCTTTAGGACTTGCATAGTGCCTAAGTAGGCGCAATAAAATCATTAGTTACTGGTACCACTTTTGGTCTCATTTTGCCTATGTCTTTAAATTTAGAAAGAAAGGGAAAATAATAATAATAATAATAATAATAATAAACAAAACAACAACAACAACAACAACAAAAAAAAAAAAAAAAAACAAACAAAAAAAAACAAACAAAAAAAAACAACAACAACAACAAAAAAAAACAAAAAAACAAAAAAACAATCATCGACACCAGCATATATGCCGAAATGATAAAGGACACCTGCACAGACCACTAACAAAAGC
This sequence comes from Anodontia alba, assembly GCA_964016985.1. NCBI lineage: Eukaryota > Metazoa > Mollusca > Bivalvia > Lucinida > Lucinidae > Anodontia > Anodontia alba. Next base: position 27,212,263 of record OZ024834.1, read on the forward strand.
GTCGGGAGAAAAATAGATAAACAGCCACTGGCATAATGCCTTGGAGATGCAAACAGCTGAGACTATAAGGTGTTTGTTTGAGTGGACACACTTGTTTTTAAGGTCGACCAAAGTCCTCGCCTTTAGATTGAAACTGAACCAAACACGAACTATAATTCGCTTCAGTGCAATCATTTCTATGAAAACAAACGGAACTTTTGAAAGCAATGAACACATAAAGGAAGCGAAAATAGCAGATTCGATTTTATTGGTTCTGTTCATGAACAATAATGTAATTGGCATTATTGTTCCCGCCTCGTAGCATCGGATTGAGCGATATTCCAAGTTCCAAATTATTTCAAATAGACAGGTTGCTCCAAAAGGACAGAAAAATATATAACTCTGAAGTGTCTTCATAGCAAATTATTTAAAATAGTGTAAGGGCCAGCTCGATGTCTTGTATAGACCTTTTTAAACACTACGTCACACAATAAACATCATTCGAAACCTCTAGGTCTTTAACGCAGAGTACGTTCTAGCCTCGTTTCTATTGACTCGCAGAAAGTTGTTGTTTACGTTTACCGGACAGCATAATTTCCGATGTTTATTCAGAAAAATAAAGCAGTTTCATTTGTCAAAAGTTTCTTTTCAGAAGAGATTTTCATCTAACCACAAATATCAACCTATATTTTGACTATTTACAAGCTAAAACTAGGCGTTAAAATGGTCACCATAAAGCAATATTACGGTTGCGTGCGTGCCTGATGATATCGGAAAAATATCATTAAAACTGTTGTATTTGTCTTAGGGAAAGCAGTCAGATTGCTTCTTAAAGGTGTATTTTAAAACACTAGATAAAAGTTACGAAAGTTACGATTAAATATTAACCAAAAGTGATTTATTTTAAATTTGCCTTGAATCAATTGGTATCAATGGAACCAGAAATGTTTTGCCATCCACAATTTTTGGTCACGTGGCATAACATTGTAATCACGTGGTCAGTAGTCCGGATGAAAACAATAACATTAAAAAGGTCTATAAGATAAACTAAGATCAACTAAAAGAAACCCAAAGCGTTTGCATAATAGAAGGGATTCTAAAAGAAATGACCTTTAAAAGCAATGAACAAACGAACAGAAATGCAAAAACAAAAACATCACGAAAACATGCCAATATAATTTTAATCCACTTAAACCCCACTTTTATATAGTAAACTGGGGTTTACTTGGGTATACATTATTTTTCTTATTTCTACTCAAAATATAGATTGTAGGTACTTGTTAGAACCGCCTCACCGAGGCGGTTCTAACAAGTACCCACAATCTATGTGTTTTATAGAAATATGAAAAATATCAGAGTTTTTTATCTGAAAATTTTCTGTTTGAGGTGAAATTTTCTATATGTTTGAATAGGCGTGTCTTCGTAATAAAAGAAAAAAAATGTGACAGCCATTTAGGCCTCATCAATGACCCCCATATAAATTGTTTCAAATATTTCAGTTTCAAATATTTCAGTTTCAAATATTTCAGTTTCGGCTAATAAGGCCTTATCAGTGATCTTTATATTTCGGATTCGAGTCAAGGTTGAGAAGCCTACACATAATATAGGAATCAATGAACTAATTAACACATACAACAATATCATGCGAAATAACCTTTCATATTAAGCTGATAATAACGCAAGTTGAAGAGTATAATATTCAAATTTTTTTCACTTCAAGGTGATTATTTGATTTGCCGTATTCCCAGACTGCAACTAAATGGATACTTGATACCTTAAGAAGCGCTTGAAGACTTCTACGTTGATATTAATAAAAGGTAACCTATAAATCCTACACGAGTTTGCCGACGTACACCTTTAAGACAGGTTGCAAAACGAGACCGCGATGGGTCTCTGTAGTGTTTTCCTGATTACAGTATTGTACCATATTTACCCAAATATTTACACACATTTATGCCGAATGAACTCTTCTACCTTACCCCCTTCGACAGGTCCATTTCCTGTATAAGATGTATCTGGTTAGTTTTTATCATCATCATGTTTTGTAGAAATTTTTGAACTTAAATGGAAACAGTGTCTGGGTCTACTCTGTTTGCCAATATCCTTTAATTGGGATGCTAGACTAAGTTATTTACTTCCAGCACAGCACATCTTTTATTTTTTTTATTATCAAATGGGTTAACTCATCCCTATATCCTCTAAAATTTTGTAGGTATATTTGATCCAGCTGTTGGTCTGTCCAGAATTGCTGCAAGAGTGGCAAATCCTGACTGGACGCGTGTTCTCTTATCTGAGTATACACTGTACACTGTTAACGGACCATGTATGCTTAGATTTTTGTTCTAAGGACCTATAAGCTCTAGTGTCAGCTGCCAATAAAAGCATTGCAGACAATTCGTGATACTGTGGGCAACAAAGAATGTAGCCATTTTCTGGTATGCATTCTAGTAGATATGAATAAGTAAATACGTACAATAAGAGCAATAAAAATTTCTCATTTTGAAGAATTTTAGCGTAAACAAAATTTTGACATCAATCAATGGCCATGACGCTGTAATTACGAAAGCATACCTATATAATTTTGACCCTCTTAAACCCAATTTTTATATAGTAAAACTGGGGTTTACAGGGGTATACATTATTTTTCTTATTTCTGCTCAAAAACATAGATTGTGGGTACTCGTAAGAACCATCTTGCTGAGGCAGTTCTAACGGGTACCAACAATCTATGTTTTGAGCAGAAATATGAAAAATATCAGAATTTTTCTCTGAAAATTGTCATGTTTTGGTGGTGAAATTTTCAATGTATTTGAATAGGTGTATTCTCATAATGTCCAAAATGTATAAAATTTGCCCATTTAAGATTTGATAAATATCTATCAATTTATTCACACGATGTTCAGCAATAGCCCAATTCTGACATCTGACATCAATGGCCATAACTCCGTTGGTAAAGGTGCGATACTGGCCCATTTTCTATCTTCAGTTAGTTCTAGTGTACTTTAGACATTCTTCGGAAAGACGTTTTTATTCCGCGTTTTATTCAAGATGGAAAATTGATTTGTGATTGACAGTATCTTATCAGAAGCTATCTGTCGTTTCTGTTCTTGTGCTTAGTTTTCAAATACGTACCGTAAAATTAATTCTCTGACCAAAAATTAGTCTTACCTACTCAATTTCAAGTAAACTGGACGTTTTGGAAATTTCTAATTGAAAATATGTTTTGCTTTTTACACTTATTTGAAATTATTGATGTTCCATAATAATATTGTGAAAATTTCAGAAAAAAAAAAAATAGAAGAAATAGCTACAATCACCAATGACACAAAGAGGAAGAATAAACCATTACAGACAGTACACAAGGCACAAGACCAAACAAAAGCAAAGCAAAAAGCTCCTCCACTTCTTCAAGAAGGTGATCATAATGCTAGATGGAAAATGGACATGAATCTACATTACTCTGATGCCCAGCCGCGAGCCTTGTATGAATCCAAAACACAATATTTGCTTTTAATTTATTGTTTTTGTTTTTCACAAAACACAAGATTTTTTTATATATTAATCATTTAACTTAAATTTCAAATGACAAGCTCTCAACAGTATTTTTGGGGGATTTTTGTAACATTAAATACAGGATTATACATATAGAGCCCGGGTAGGTCAAAACATATTAACATATAGAGCCCGGGTAGGTCAAAACATATTTCTTGTTTTCATTTGAAAATATGCCCGCACAAGAAACAAGTCACAGAGCTAAAGATAACCTTAGTAAACATGTAAGAGATACTACTAAAATACAAACAAAAAAAACTTCCATTACATAAAAGAAGCACACAGAGGACGTTAGGGAAAATGGGATGGGGACGGGAGAGCAGCAGTTTTTTTTTCATGAACACATCGCATTACAAGAGAATGGTAAATAGAATCTTAAATAAGAAAGCGAACCCAAACATCAATTCAAATCAGGTATAATAAACTCCCGAAGCAATATGGACAATACACATAAGTAAATTAATTATTTCCACTCGTTTTGTGATGGAAGGGGGTCATTTCTACGGTTTACCATGAAAGCACAATCATTATAAACAAATATGAACAATCGTCACGGTCTTATGTAGCAGTTAAACTGTCAATGATCTCATATTAAGACCTATCGTGGCTGGACCTACATGCAAAACAAACGTAATCTGATGGACCGTTATCATCACGAAAACATGCCTATATAACGTTGACCCCTTTAAACCCCACTTTTATATAGTAAAACTGGGGTTTTCAGGGGTACACATTATTATTCTTATTCTTGCTCAAAAACATAGATTGTGGGTACTCGTTAGAACCCACATAGTAGAAATATGAAAAAATATGAGATTTTTTTTTATCTGAAAATTTTCATTTTTTTGGTGGTAAAATTTTCATAGTATTTGACCGAATAGCCATGTTTTCGTAATGTGCTGAAAAGATATAAGTGAAAATACTCAGGCAATACCACGCTCACAAAGTACAACCACAAACCAAACCAGATCACCAAAAGTTGGATAGTTGAGGAACAAACAAGGACAACACAAACGCCACGAATGAAAACACAGACGCACTAACAAAGAAGAACTGCGATAAGACTCGCCTTGGAACGATCAGTGAGAAACCAGAGAGGGGAAGGGGTGGGGCTCAAACCAGGTTAATTAGTGCGAAAACTCACCCTTAATCCTGGTGCAGCTCCAAATCACAAATTTACGTACGGTCCATGCAGGGTCATCTGCATTATCTGTGAATCATCACAATCATCAGAAAACATGCCTATATAATTTTGATCCCCTTAAACCCCACTTTTATATAGTAAAACTGGGGTTTGTCAGTTTCCTCTTCCTCTTAGTGTCTGGGAAGGGCTGTAGTTTGTAATTTACAGAGGTATACATTATTCTTCTTATTTTGGCTTAAAGCATAGATTGTGGGTACTCGCTAGAACCGCCTCGCCGAGACGGTTCTAACGAGTACCACAATCTATGTTTTGAGCAGAAATATAAAACATCAGAGGTTTTTCATCTGAAAATATTCAGTTTTTGGAGGTGAAATTTTCTATATATCTGAATAGGCGTGTTTATGTAATGGGAGCTATTTATCAAACATATACCAAATTTGCTTAGGGATTCTACAGACTTTCTAAACCACTTGCCGGGGCATTTACCAAAATCAGCCGTTTGCTTCAATTGATGTCCAGTATCCACAATCTATGCTGTAAAATGACACATCCATTAGGAATGGAAGCAATCCAGTACTATCACCAGGTATATTTTCAGAAGAATTTATAACAGGCTTTATCAAATATTCTAGGTATCAAAAATTTGAATTCAAAGACACATTTTGTCGGCAAAAGAAAGGCTAAGCTAGAGGTACTAAAGTATCATCTTACAACATTAAATTAGGATTTCTGGAACAGAAACTGTATGGCAAAATACAAACAATATATGGCTAAGAATACAACGCAGAGCTAAAACAGATGTGGAAAAAACCTCGACGACTGCTTCGGAATTTGGACAAAATAACTTGATGAACTAAAGAGATTACATAAATATTGAACAATTTACATCCGGACATAATTTTCATTCTACAACATTTGAATCTAGATCGGAGATTGGGTGCCAGTAAAATCGATTTAAACACCTGGGCCCAGTTGTTCAAAGCATCGTTAGCTTAACGAGCTCGTTAGTGGTCAAAATGTTAACTGTTCTAGTAAGTACAATATCTAATTCAGAGGTATTTTTGCTGAAAATATGTGAGTAGGGTTTGCATTTGCAAAAGCTAATCACATTTTTTCAGCAAAAAACTGTGAATTTGATACTGTACTTACTAGAACAGTTAATATTTTGACCGCTGAGGAGTTCGTTAAGCTAACGATTCTTTGAACAACTGAGCCCTGGTTGCTTTGTTGTGGCTTGTTAACTCCTTCGTAAGTTATAACTTGTAATTAAGGCTTTGTCTGGACATCTTCTATACTCTTCTACTTCTGCTCTCCCTAGTAAATTTCAAAATGAAATTGCTCAATACTCTTTCAATTCTCCAATTCATGTGACAACATTCTTGATTACCAGAAATAAATAAGCATATGAAATATAATATTTCCGTGTAAACCACAGTAGTCATTTTTGAAATATCACAAGAGGAATCTGTACTTGTACAATAATGTTGTAATGTCGTATTTATACATTTTATATCTTCCATCTGACTTTGACCCAGGGTGAAGTTGGCTAGCTGTAAAAGTGCTTTAACCCCCCCCCCCCCCCCCGGTGGTTTGCTCTACCGACCGTTCTAAGGCGGTGGTCCCGGAGTTAGTCTTACTCTTTGTTGCTTTGTGGTTTATTCTACGAGGCGATTTGTTGTATGTCTTTCCGTGTGTCATTTTGTTCTTGTGTTTTTCAGCCCTTTTAGTATTGCGATTACCTCGCTTGGGGAAGAGGGAGCTAATCGTAGTGCTTTTCGTACGTTTGTTCGGTTTGTGCTTGTTTGGATTTGTCGGTTTCCTCTTCCTCTTGGGGTTTGGGAAGGGCTGCTGTTTGTGATTGTGGCACTCCCTGGACTTTTCTCTTACCTTTTTTGGTAAAACATCTGTTTTCAACGCATTTCGAATTTATTTTCTTTTCACAAAATCCGTTCAGAAGTAAGCAATATAATATGGACACGTTTTTGGATAATTTGAACGAACACGAGTGTTATGCGACGGGAAATAAAACATATTTAAAGCATTTTCAAGATCTGGGAAGCATTGACTGGTTTACGCTGGATAATATAAAACATCAAGAAATGTCCGAAACCGAAAGGATTATCCAGGATTATCAACCTCATCTAGGCTTAGGACTTATTTAGAACTCTATCTTCATTACGAAAACACGCCTATTCAAACATACTGAAAATTTTATCACCAAAAAATGAATATTATCAGATAAAAAATTCTGATAGTTTTTCTTATTTCTGCTCAAAACATAGATTGTGGGTACTCGTTAGAACCGCCTCGCCGAGGCGGTTCTAACGAGTACCCACAATCTATGTTTTGAGCAGAAATAAGAAAAATAATGTATACCCATGTAAACCCCAGTTTTACTATATAAAAGTGGGGTTTAAGGGGGTCAAAATAATATAGGCATGTTTTCGTGATGAGTATCCAAATAGCGCTGATTATTCAGAACAATGAGTTTCGATTTCATCTATTTCTGGAATGCATATCATGCTTGTAGGCATGTTTCATGGAACATCAGTAAGCAGAAAATCCTACTGTGGCGCATCGGCCACGTTTTCTTATTTTAAGCATACCCTAACGGCACATTTAAGCACATATTTGGATGGTGTTGTTACATTTTTAATCATTTATTGCACACAGCAAATGCTTTTTAACATTCTATTAAATCTTCAAATGAAATACAAGCCTTTCCTTATAGCATTGAACGAAACAATAAAATTGCCTTTTATAGGATATAATATGAAGTTAAACTCCCATACAGTCTGGCTAAAATTGCACGTTTCAGGCGTAAAACACAACTCAGTTATGTAGCTTTTTATGCATCTGTCTGCCTAAAATTATATGGCATTTGAACTTATATATGTCATTAAAATATATCATTTATTATAACATACGAGCAAGAACAACGCAACTGTTTAATCATTTAACAGACCTGGCAACCGAAGTAACAATATTTTATAACAGAAAATACATAAACATAAATAAATAAAAGAAAATATTAATAATAATAATAAAAAAAAAATAAAAACAGTAAACAAATAAGATAAATATAGAGTAAACCCAGCTAGCATTATTTATAAATCTACAGCGTGCCGTTATCGGCCCGTCAGCTACCCTGACGAGCCGATAACGGCCCGCTATAGATTTATGTAGAATGCTTACCGGGAAGTGCCCACGAAATTAAAAATCTTAAAGGTTGCCTTTGGAAACAAAGAAAACACAAAAGAACGAAAACGGAGACGCGGTTCTATTAAGTCATATGCAACAATCACAAAGCACAATCCTGGTGAGGCACCTAATCGCTACGCACAGTCATCCTGAGGCACCTAATCGCTACGCACAATCATCCTGGGCACCTAATCGCTACGCACAGTCCTGAGGCACCGAAGAAAGAACAGATGAAAACATAAAAGATTAATTCTTAATCCATATTCCTCAAAAATAAACATTTTATTATCCAAGAAAGGTTTAGTAAATTGATATATGGTATTATATGGTATTAATGCAATCATAAAATGAATGTGGCACCTGGCAGCCTGTAAAAGTTCAGTTACTCTCTCGTTTTTAAACTGGATCAAGTATGAAATTATTTTTATGGTATCTCTGAATTGATGTTGGCAACATTAATTTAGAGATATGATAAAAAATCAACTCACTTTTGACCCAGTTCAAAAACGAGAGACTAACTGAAATTTTACAGACTGTCAGGTGTCACAGTTTATGATCGTATTAATACCATATATCAGTTTATCAAACATTCCTTGGATAAAATATGTCCATTTTTGAGGAATAATGAACCTTTAAATATTTAGTAACTAATCCAATGGCCGGACAACTGTTTTGTTGTAACCTCTATGTAATTATATAAACAGTCTATCTGTCCCAGTTGTCAGTTTAAAGCATTTTTAATCTTGGAAATCAACATTAATTCCAGACGTACTAACATGTCTCATACAAACGGCATGTCGGATTTTGTAGGCCCTATCGTGGTCCTGTAAACTACAGTGTTGCATATGAAGAGTCTCAATCCATTGCGAAAACATGCCTATCCAAATATATTGAAAATTTCACCACCAAAAACTAGAAGTTTTCAGACAAAAAATACTGATATTTTTCATATTCTGCGCAAAACGTAGATTGTGGGTACTCGTTAGAACCGCCTCACCGAGGCGGTTCGAACGAGTACCCACAATCTATGTTTTTGAGCAGAAATATGAAAATAATGTATACCCCTGTAAACCCCAGTTTTACTATATAAAAGTGGGCTTTAAGGGGATCAAAATTATATAGATATGTTTTAGTGATGCAAACCGAGTCTCATATATTTTTGTGATTTTGCGTGTTCTTTGTTTCAAAAGGCAATCCTTCTTGACTTTTATTCTTATCAAAGTATTGTTTTGTTTTTCTGTGGTGTGTGGCTGTGTACTGTGTCGTAATTTCTATGCTCTTCCGCTTGGTGTCATCGGTATATTATTTCCTGTCATTGTGGCTATTACTGGACATATTTGTTACTAGTTTGCACTAAATGTTTCACTTTCGAGGTAGAGGACACCTATGGGGACCGAACATACGATCGTATGCTTGTAATTTGGTGCTGCATCAGACTTAAGGGTGAGGATTCGCGCGACTAAACTGGTCTAAATCCACGGTTCGATTATGTCCTTTTCGTATTTTAACAAAATGATAAAACAGGCCAAAAGACATTGTATGTTTTCGTATAATAGACAAAGCAATGGATAAATTCTACGACAGTGGACAGTTTTTATGATGTCGTTCTTCTCATGCGCTGCATGCACGAGGTCCCATCAGGTATTTGCTTGCTATTGAAATATTCTATAGTATCCAATGATAATGATTCTTTTAGCGGACAGTGAAGGCCCGGATCAGACTGCGTGATCTGGGCCTTCGCTGACCGCACATGCGCAGTGACACAGTTTTGCATGACACGGCCCATATGCTTTGAATAAGTTTTTTTTATCTAATAAGTTTTAATATCTTAGTATTCAGACTAATACTCCTGAATCATGGCATTGTAAGAACTCAAAATATTGTTATGCCGTAGATGATCATGTTAACATTGGTCATTTGAAAATTACTTTTGAGTTTACATTTCGCTTATTTATCTATAAACGAACTACATTCATATTCATTATCCCTATAGATTTCAACAGCTATTAGTATGACATTCCAAAAGTATGTACAGTCGACTTTCGTTATCTCGAAGTCCAAGGAACTCTCTAAAATACTTCGAGATATCCGTACCTCGACATATCAGATTTGCAGAATTGAAGATAAAAAATAGATCGAACCATGAGCCACATTTCACAAATGAATATGTAATTTGATCCTTGAAGTTGGAGATATATTGAAAATATTGTGGAAAAGAGGAGAAATTGCTCCTTAGGAGCAATTTCTCCTCTTTTCCACAATATTTTTCTACCTGTTGTTAGATTTCCTCGTTAAAGTAGGGACCAGATTTTCGCTTCGAGATAAGCGGTAATTCGAGACAAGCGAAGTCGAGATACACGAGAGTCAACTGTATGATTACTGGGAATGAAAAATTCTCATTGCAGAATAATTAGTCCTATCCTTATATCTATTTATAGTATTTATTTTCCTCGGTGGGGAGATTGGTAGCTGGGGATGTTCAGGAGCGGGAGCAACATGCCGTTGTCTGGGCAGCCTGCTTAAACCCCGAAACCCCTAGAAAACTGAACCAAAAATAACATCAAACAAAATGAAAATTACCAAAACAGAATCATTAGAACGATCAACTAAGCTGTCATTATTTATTTTACGTAAAGGCTGGCAGAAATGTTAAGGGTTGAGGGTAAGATACAGATTGTTCAGTGGGAAATGCTATATACAAGAAAAATATATAGTTTGCATTGACTATGCAGGTTATGTTGGGTTAAAGGTACCTAGGCTTATGCCTGTGCCCCTGTTTTGATCGTTCCCTCCATCCAGAGGAAGTTAGATGAGAAGACATTATAGCCATTATAATCCGGGATCTATTATGATAGCTGTATACTTTTTATAGTGATTAAATGTGTTTTTGGATTGTTTACATGTTTCGCGTGTCCCATGCGCAAGCCTCGGTATCTCCATCCCGAACCCTCACCCCCTCCCTATCCACACACGCACAACCTGCCCACTCCTCTTGATCAAAGAAATATAGGTTGAGAGATAAATTATGACAGTTCTAATGATTGGTCAATGAAAATAAATAAATAAATAAATAAATAAACAAATAAATAAATAAAAACATAACGCACACACGTCATTTTATTTAACTTACTTGGCAGCATTAAACCCCAAATGTTCTGTTAAGAAAGGTTGCAAAGCGTGCATGGCAGGCAGTAAGTAACCTTCCGAGCACATATCACCCATCATGACTCGGACAACTCGGTCTGTCTGCCTAGCAGCTTTCGACCTCACAGTAAAACATATGTAAGCGCAAACACTATGACGAAAGTAAACGGCTCAATGACGATCTGAAGCTAGGGCAAAAAAAAAAAACAAAAAAAAAACAAAAAAAAAAAAAAAAAAAACAAAACAAAACAAAACAAAACAAAACAAAACACACACACACACACACACACACACACACACACACACACACACAAAAGAAGGACCGCTATATGTATGACCACAGATAAAAACAACAACAACAACAACACACACACACACACACAAACACAGATACACACACACACACACACACCCTTCTGAAGATCGAGCAGCAGGGCCGGATCCGGAGCTATTTAAAAAGGGGCTAAATTTCTGAGAGGTATGGTGGAGGTGTCGATTTGATCACATTACCATTTTTACTTACTCAATGACAGACTGCCTTGTACACACAGTTTAGACCTAGATCAGACGCTACAGAAGCGGCATCTGATCAGGTAATGTACTGTTTGTCACTCACCTAGCAATTTAGACACGTTCACAGACAGTAAAAGGGGTGTGTTGAAATTTTAGAAGTATAAGGTAAAGAGTCAGGTGAGCGAATATTTTCAGGGTAAGTACAACGGTAACAAAGCATTGTCAAAATTTTTGAAATGAAATTTCGAGTCCAACAGGGGTTCAACTGTATCACCCAACTTCCATCCCCTCGAAGCCCTCAGGATACACCCATGAACAGAATATCTTCGCCAGGGAAAGGCACATTTTTCCGCGGTACGGCTCATTGTATTCTAACACTCATTGTCATTAATGCAGTAAAAGACTTCATTTCATGCCTCAGGTGATTGCTGCATAAAATTAAATTGAAACGATTAGCAAATTAGTACAACTACCGTTGGCCATACGCACAAGTCAGCCAAATGAGCCAGCGCATGACAAAACCAACAAAATCGCATGTGCGCTCAGCGAAGACTGAGATCAGCCTGGGCATTCGCCCAGTCTGATCAGAGTCTTCGCTGTACGCATGAAGAAAGCTTAGGTCCTTAGCTACCCATTGAGCGCATAGCAAAGACTCTGATCGGACTGGGCGAATGCCAAGGCTGATCTGAGTCTTCGCCTGGTGCACATGCCATTTTGTAGGTTTTGTCATGCGCTGGCTCAAATAATAGCTGAAGTAGCAGATAACAAGAAAGCAGGCTACAAGTGCCATCAACTAACTAAACATGAGCTAAGTCCTTAGAACCTTCAGCAGACAGGGCGGGCCCAGATCAGCCTACGATCCTCAGGAACCAGTGGATAATGTTGTAACATTAGAATAGCAAACTTAATATCATTCAAACAGAATTGACAATCCTTTGCAAAACGTAATTAAAAGAAAGATACTTATTATTACTGTATTTTTGTGAGTTTCACGAGACCCCCACCCCCTCCATACACACCCACCGAACCACCCATCATCCGGTCAACCACTTTGTGTGAATTGGTGAGTCTACTGATTATTTAGAAGGAGAAAATGCTTTCCTGTTAGAGTAGACGCCTTTTAAAAAAGTACTTGGTATGCAGGGAAGCAAACAGGAAATAAAGAAAGTTATTTTGCTTGCTAATAATAGCAAGAAAAGTACTAGGTGTTTCCTTTCCATTCGCCTTAAATGCAATACCGTGTCACAAACGTCTACAACAACAAGAAAAAGAACAGCAACAGCTGATGCTACTATTTTTAGTACCGCCACTACTGCTAAACTTATTATTTTTGCTATACTTATTATATTATTATTATTATTATAAGTAGTAGTAGTTACTGTAGTAGTTGTAAAACATTACACACATGCCTATTCAAATATACTGAAACTTTTACCACCAAAAAATGAAAATTTTCAGATAAAAAATTTCTATATTTTCTATATTTTACATATTTCTGATCAATCTATGTTTTTGAGCAGAAATAAGAAAAATAATGTATACCCCTGTAAACCCCAGTTTTCTCGTATAAGTGGGGTTTGAGGGGGTCAAAATTATATAGGCATGTTTTCGTGATGACAAAGCCTACTGTTACTACTATCATTTATCAAAACAACAGTAGTAAATATTGAAGAGGATAACATTGTCTTTATTGCAAACATTTGCTTTTGCAAATTAAGACAACACTTTGACTGCATTGATACCAGTAGCGCCTTTCTATCCTTTGAAAGTTCGCCTGTATCTGAGATATTGTATGATTGCATGGCTACTAATATTGTGGTTTATTCTCGATGAGAAATCTTGTTCATAATATGCTTAAGGCGTATAAGACGGTGATCAAACACTTGAGAATACAAGAGAATGGAACCTACTTAGTACCCTGAAGGACATCTGAGTTAAGACAATATCATATGTAATTACTCGTATATCTGATGAGCTGTTTTCTTTTAGCAAAATGGTCATAATTAAAATACATCTATCTAAAGCAGGGGAGCTAGCCTCGTAATGAAACTATATAAGTAGACATGCACCGGAAACGCCATAATCATGAAGCCCAGCCTTCCGAGGCACCAAAAGAAGGAAAGATGAGGAACAAATAATGTCAAAACAAATGCTATATATGAATCCACCGATAAACAAAGAATAACTGCTACAGAGGACTCTCCTTGGGATGGTCAGAAGGAAAACCACTGCACAGTAAGCATTCTTTATAAAGGATAGCTGACGGGCCGATAACGGTCCGCTATAGATTTATAAAGAATGCTAGCTTGGTTGGGGCTTAAATCAAATTCACTCACTCGAAACGTAACTCTTAACCCTTGTCATGCTGAATAAAGATGCCACGCCCACTTCTCATTTTCAACCAATCAACTTGCTTGATCCGGATTGTTGCTATAAATTCACATACTTAATGGCAAACAGCGCAGATCCAGATCAGTTGGCTTCCTCAGAAGTCAACTGATCTAGATCTAGACTGTTTGCAAAGGCAGGCTATATCCGGGCTCAGCATGACAAGGGTTAACTCTGATGCAGCTTCCAGTGACAAATGTATGTTCGGTCCTCATAAGGGACCTCTACCTCATCTGTGACACAGAAGTATCTCATGAAGGCCGGTCTTAGCGCAGTCTGATCAACGTCGACGCTGTTTAGATACAGGAAACTTTAAAATAAATGCTATTTTTGACAAAAGCGAAGTTTCAAACCTCTTCCTACATTCCTGATGAGAGTTTCGCAACTTGAACTCGCGCGAATGGCCCATTTTTCACAAACAAGCCTAACTTGTAACCTTTGGATGGCAAAAATAAGGCATATGAAATTGTGAAATGCAAATCTGAGCCGCAACGTCAGAAAACGCAGCTACGGACATATGCGCCCAGAGAGGATTCAGATTTGCCAGTGCATTCGCGCCGTCTGATGAGAATCTTCACTGGGCGCATTTTGGCTAGTCAAATATGCAAAGGGTTTTCATGTGGACAACGAAGACTCTGATAAGACTGTGCGGATGCGCAGGTTGATTTGAGTCTTTGTTCGGCGCACATGTCAGAAGGCACGGTTTCACAAAGCGAGTTTAAGACAAACGGATACGCGTCCTTGAGGAAGCATCGAACCTGTTTGCATGCTTTATTATTTGAGCCAGCGCACAAAACCAACAATAAGACCTGTGTGACCAGCAAGGACTCAGATCAGCCTGTACATCCACCCAGTATGGCAAGGGTTCTACGTCATCCCTCTTTGGATAACCTGGAGGCTGTGGAAGGCGCATGCGATCAGCGAAAACTCTGATCAGACTGCTCGGATTTGCAGGCTGAACTGAGTCTTCGCTGGTCATACAAGTCTAAATGTAGGTTATGTCGTGCGCTGGCTCATTTGTGAATAATATACTCGTAGAGTCTAATTCAGTGGTTTGAACATCTTTAAGACTATTGGAATTTGTTCTAGTCGTGGGTAGTCCGATCCTCTGCGGGTTAAACATAGCACCAGGTCAGAAGGCAGACGAGGAGAATTGATGTATGTCTTTGCGAGCTCCTATAAAATAATGTACATTGAGTGTCATCGATGCGGCGATTCTTATGAGGCACATAACATACATTTTCTTATAAACAGTAACGTTCCCTAAAAAGGCCCTAAAAATGTGCTTTCTTAATATATCGGAAGAATTTCCTATGGACTCTAAAACGAGTTCGAATCAGCCACGGTAAACGTGCCATCGGTGTTTGAGTCATTTGATGTTTACTGTATATATTAGGAAATCAAACTATGTTTTTTCTAGAATGGTCATCCTTTAAAAAGGCAGAAAACGATTTCCAATTTAGAGGGCTCTCTATGTCTGTTCTAACGTATTTATTTACATCAAACGAGCTTTGAGCTGCATCAGAATTAAGAACGAGGCTGCGATCATGTAAAGCTAGTTTAACCCTGGTCCTACTGAACCCGGATATGTCCTGTCTTTGCAAAAAGTGTAGATCCAGATCAGTTGGCTTACTGATCTGGGTCTGCACTGTTTGTCATTAAATATGTGAATTTATATCAACAATCTGGATCAAATAATCTGATTGGCTGAAATTTAGATATGGGTGGGACATCTTAATTTATTCAGCAGGACAAGGGTTAAGTTCCCATTAGTTGTTTCCAAGGCAGTCTTTCTGTTGCAGTGTATCTTTGTTGGTATGTTCGTTATTGCAACCGTACCTCTGTGTCTTGCCATTGTTTTCTCCCGCATTTCTTCTTTTTATGGATCAGGAAGGCTTAACGTGGTGACCAATCCTTGGCCATTACATTTACATTTATTAACAAAATTCTACTTCTTTGGAAGACACGTTCACAGACAATAAGGGATGGTCCGATGGCTACGTTGATGCGGTTTTGTTTCTGTTTTGTTATGAAAGATCGCTTTATGAACGGGACTTATTCTCACTTCTATTGTTTCCTGGATGGGACCTTAAGAGGAAACTCGTTTTGAGTCCCTTTTGGAAAAGTTGACCCTGTTTCGCTTTGGAACAAACGCATTTGAGTTTAGAGTACTCCTTTTCAGAAGTGTCATTATGTGCAGGAAAGTAAAATTGAAGTCACAAAAGTGGTTTCCTTGTAAAACTGACGGAAAGTCTACCAAGAGTATGCAGTCGCCTTAACTTCACTTGTATGTTTTCATGTTGTCTCTTTCTGATGGATAAAAAGGTAAAAGAAACACCAATGAGTGCCACAATCACAAGTCGCAGCCCTTCCCAGACACCAAGAGGAAGAGGAAACAGACAAAACCAAACGAGTGCAAATCGAACATACGTACGAAAAGCACGAAGATTAACTCTCTCTTCCCTAAGTGAGGTAATCGCAATTGTCAAAGGACTAAAAAACAAGAACAAAACAACACCAGGCAAAACTTAAAACAAATCGCTTCGTAGAATAAACTACAAAGCAATAAAGGGTGAGACTAATACAGGGACCACCGCCTTAGAACCAACAGTACCACCGCGGGGTTTAAAGCACTTTTACAGCTAGCCAACTTCACCCTGGGTCCCGATGCTACTCTAAACAAAATACATAAAAATTCGGTTCGCATAAAGGCTCCCAACTCAGTCAATGCATCAAAGCCAAAAAAAAAAAAAAAAAAAAAAAAAAAAAAAAAAAATCAAATTAATTACTACGATAAACAAAGACGAGTACTCATGGCAATTCTACTCTGTGTCAGAGTAAATGAAAACTAATAGTTGAACCACAGCGGGCCAAGCCAAAGACATATCGTCAAGCCCGTACCTACTCGTTAAAGTTTTACGAAGAGGCCGTCATTGAGTCTGAGGCCCGAGCCGCCGTTGTGCAATTAGAGAGTAAAGCGTAGCTATCAACAATGATTGGGTTGGTAACTAGGCATGCAGTCTGCCGCATAATATCCGGGCTACAGCCAATTCTTTTATAACGGTTAATTAGTATTCTGAATTGCCCCGAAAAGTTAGATTTTCCCACATTTTTTTTCTAAATCTGTACACTAAATCACTGTAAAATTCTGCTTCCGATATACCTTGTTGCAGAAGTGTTTTCAGACTGACGTTATATTTTTCTACCAAGGCACTGTATCCGCGATAAAATTTCGAAAACGCCTTACGAAGTTTAAAATAATGATAGCCCTGCCTAAGAAGTTTGGCAGTATTACAGCAGTTAAAGTCATTAAGATTTGAAGAAGCTCTTGCGAATCTAATAAGTTGAGATATGTATATCCCATATGAGGTACGCCGGGGGACATCGCCATCCAGAGACGGAAAATTGACTATATCAAAATCAAAATCGTCCCGTTTATCATAAATTTTGATGGAAACTGTACCATTAGATATACATAGATTCAAACCAAAAAAGGTGCCTCGGTATCGGGAGAATTGGTTCTGTTTAATTGGAGTTCAGTAGGGTATATGCGGTCCACTATTTGGTCAAAGTAAATATTGTCAATATTTAATAAATCATCAATGTATCTTGAAGTAGATTTGAAAACCTTAATAATGTCAGCCTGATTTTCCCGTGAGAGAGACCTCATGAAATCTCTCTCATAACAAAAAGAAACAAATCTGCAACAAGAAGAGCACACTTAGTTCACATCGGAATACCAATAATTTGCCTATAAAGTCTAGTTCCAAATCTAATAAAAATGTTATCGAAAAAGATAAACAAGGGCATCACCGACTTTTTGACAAGACCATGACACTGTAATTCTTGTATACATAAAAAAAACCCCAAACCCCCCCCCAAAAACACATTCTTCGTTGCAAGTCAGATATTGGGTATTAACCCGAATAAACGTTTGGTTAATTAAATCAATAAGTTTATCTTTTATAAGATGATGAGGTAATGTAGCATACAGTTTAGAAAAATCATATGTAGACAATTTAGAAGCTTTAATGTTTTTAGATTTAAATTTATTGAGAACGTCATTGGAATTTTTAATTGGCCAAAAATAGTTAATTCCGTCCCTATCGTAAACAGCATCATAGTATCTAATCCAATGTTTTTGACAGCAGTAAGGCAGAAGTCTATCTAATGTCACTGAAGCATTTAGTCATGCATTTCGATATGTAAATGACTTATTTAATACTCTAACCCATTTACGTCGACGAGTAGACTCTTCTACCAAAACGCTTTGGACCGGTCATTTTCCAATGGTAGGGTTACTGGTTAGTTTCTTTAATTGATGTTTTATTAAAATGCATGTATTTAATGTAGACCCTGATTAGACTCCGCATTCTGTGGCGTCTGCACTGTTTGGCAATTACCCAGTTTTTGGGGGGCGGGGTGGGGGATGGGGGAGGGGGTGGTTGTTCCATACTAAAATGGGCTAACGTCTAGTTAGAACAAACGATAACTAAAAGCTTTGCAAAAGAACATCATCTTAAAGGAGACAAACCTTGACTGTAAAAGCAGATGAACACCTTGAGCTTTGTATGTGTTAGACAAACTAAACGTATGACTCTATATAAACAAAACTGGTTAAAGACCGAAGATAGACAGAATGCACCATTAAAATTTGCCTGTGCCTCAGATATTGTATTGCAAGATAATTGTTGCGGTTTTATTGTCTCGATGAGAAATCTTGTTCATAATATGCTAAAGGCACTTAAGACGGTGATCAAAATCTTGATAATGCAAGAGAATGGGCCATAAGTGAAGGTCCGATGGCTACAGAAACGCACACCCACGGGTGCGGGTTTGTTTCTGTTTTGTTATGAAAGACCGTTTTATGGACATGACTTATTCTCATTTCAATTGTTTCCTTGATGGGACTTTAAGGGAAGGTCGTTTTGAGAAAGTAGACTTTGTTTCGCTTGAGCACAAACTCATTTATTTTAGAGTAATCCTTTTCAGAAGTGTCCATGTGTGCAGGAAAGTAAAATTGAAGTCACAAAAGTTGTCTCCTTTGTTAAACTGACGGAAAGTCTACCAAAACGTGACTGTCTATCAAGAGTATGCATTCACTTCGAAGCTTTTTATGTTTTCTCTTTCTGATGGAAGTCTATCTAATGTCACTGAAGCATTTAGTCATGCACTTCGATATGGAAATGACTTATTCAATACTCTAACACATGTACTGCGCAGTATATAGGTAAATATGCTAGTTGGGTGGCTGGCCAGCTTTGCATTTTGAATTTTAGTGTGAAGTAACTTAATTAATACATTATGACAAGATGAATTGAAACTATAACTGTACCAAAAGTGTACGGGACACGTTTTTGACATCAATACAACAGTACTGATCACATCATCAACCTACCGTCTGCAGCACTAAAATATTCTGTACCAAATGACAGTTTCTTTATTATAATCTTCAAAATATATTTTCTTTTGTTTTAACAGTTTAATCATCGAAATTCGGAATAAGTATATTACCTGTTTCAAAATGTTCATCAACAGACCCAATAGGCACCAGAATATTATTGCAACTGTGTTATTAATTCAACATGGTTAAGGTCAAACTGATTATCTGTGATCTTAGGAACAATTTGAAATAGTCTGGTGAATAAACATGGAATTGATGCTTACACTAGGCGTGATGTCTGAGAATTTTTCTTGACAGTTTACGTATCTTCAGATAGATTCTAAAAGGACCAAATTGTACAAATTGTGTCCCAGATAGCATTCTTCTTAAATATATCGGGCCATAAGGCCCGCAGGCCCACAGGATGAATACAGCTATATAAGAAGGTCACTGGCCACTACTTGTGTTAACTGTGACTGAAATGATACCATGCTTTATCCCTCTCGGAGAAAGAGCGTACGCGAGTCCCGGTTTATACTCGACAAAGTCTTTTTAACCCCTACCTGTGGAGGTGCCCGATATGAGATACACAACATAAACGAGCCTTTTTTTTTTCTACATATCAGGTTATTTTTGAAGCCGCGTACAAGTGCACACAGGATAGTAAACGATTTTAATAATAAATGTCAAAAACGACTGCCTTTGGAAATAAAGAACACATTACAGATTAGAAAATGGCAGTCTCGGTTTTATTGAGATTCTTCATAAGCAGTAATGAAGTTTGCAACACTGCTTACGCCCTCTAACGTATACATGAGTAGAAATCCATTTTCAAAGATACCACAATATGCCAATTGATCCCAAAGGAAATAAAATATAATCTGAACTATGGTGAAGTACGGGGAGACGTTCTACGGCCGCCATACGTTACTAACACCAGCTTGTCTTACACTGAAACTAATAACTTTTCAGCAAAACATATCAGAGCTGGTGCTATACGAAATCAGAACATGTTTACTGGCTAAAATACTCATTGGTGCGCATCTAGACCACATGTGATAACTGTTACCCTTCCTTCATCCTTGTTTTCCTTTGTTTCGTTTTTTTTTATCGTTGTTTATTCCATGATCATTTTAGTATGCTATTTTTCTATGCTTGCGTTTGTCTTACTTTCATTCCAAAGTACTGACTGGTCGCATATTGTCATTTTTGCAATAGTCCTTGAGACATTAAGTAATAATGATATACTGCAATGATGTAATACAAACGATATGTATGTATTAGGATGTTTTTGTTCTGATGCTATTTTTTGTGTTATACCATGTATATATAACCATTGTATTTCTTGAAAGAAAATATAATTAAACCAAAATATATTTCATGGAGAAATCAGAATATGAGCCAGCGCACGACAAACCTACAAAAAGACTTGTGCAACCAGTACACACTCAGATCAGCCTGCGCATCCGCACAGTCTGATCACAGTCTTCGTTGATCGCATGTGCCTTTTACAGTCTCCGTGCCATCCAAAGAGGGACAAAAGAGAAACCATGTCAAACTTGGTGGATGCGCAGGCTAATCTGAGTTTTTACTGGTCACCCAGGTCTTGTTGTAGCTTTTGTCGTGGGAGGGCTCATAAATCATTTCTTTAGCGTTGAAAAGGCTCTTTATCTAGATCGATGTTTAAGACGTATACATTTCGCATGTGTAATGACGTAATGGGTACATACACCAACACAGACGGGGGTTCCATACATAACATAGAACAAAATGTACATGTACCACGTTTCTTTTCGTGTGTTCTCACGTTTCTGTCCGTGTGGTTCTGTACAATATGTCATTGTACTATAGGATTATTGCACTGATATTGATGAATATAGTCCCGAGCTCAGATATCGAAGGACGCATACTTGATATCCCAACGCGGGGCAATATTCACCACTATCAGTGCCATTAAAGGGATTAAACATGGTTTTTCATGCATTAACATTCGCCAGCTCCCGTGGGAGGTGTTGAAAACCGAGGCCGAAAACCGCGGTTTTCAACACCTCCCAAGGGACATAGCGAATGTTAATGCATTGAAAAACCATGTTCGATCGCTATTATTGCATAAAAACTGAAAATACTTGCAACATTACGCGTTATTTTTGGCACAATTTTGTTTTGCCTTTTCACAGATGTCTCGCGAACGTAATTTCCACGGACTATGCTCGTTCTAGGGCTGGGCAGTACATCTGTGGCCCCGGTACGATCATATTGAAAGCTGCGTAGCCGTGCATTAACAGCGCGTGAATTGCCTTGTTAATACACGGATTTTCGCCGGTTAAAGCACGGCTGTTAATAACGTGCAACACTGCTTTTTATTCAATAATACCCTTTAAATATTTGCGTCATTTTCAGTTGTTTGCAGCCTCAAAATAGGCACTTTATTGTCTCAATTCATAGCCTCACCAAGTGTGTGACAAATTTTGGCGTGACGTCATTGCCGTTAGATGTCATCAAAAGCAATGTCATGTAACGTAAGCATTTGAAGAAATCAGAGTAAGCGTGCAATATCAACTGACGTGCCGATTTCGAGTGGTATCTGCATGCTTCTTCCGCGGTTTGTGTCCACATTTTAATCAGTCAATATTTATGGCTATATAAAACACAATTTTGAATTCAAACTCTCAACGTTACTAAAACATTGTTTCATAGTTATAACACAGCTGTAACCCACGAACATATAAATTCAAAATCAACGGAAATTAACTTTGTTTCTGCTCCTTACACACACAAGTTTATATACTCCGGAACGTGAGAAAACGTAAATTCTGACATATGCGCCCAACGAAGACTCAAATCAGCGTGTTTATCCACGAAGTCTGAGCAGCGGCTTTGTTATGCATTGAAACTTTGCATCCTTGGTTATTCAAAGTGTACCAATTAAAACTTCTGATCAGACTATGCGAATGCACAGGCTAATCTGAATCTTCGCTGGGCACACATGTACGAAGGTACATTTTCTGACGTTGCGGCTCATATATCCTGAGCATCGGTTTAGATGTTACACATTGCGCTATCACGAATTCAGTTATAATTGATACACACCATGAGAAAAGGTGTCTTCCAGTCTGTAAACAGTGAAGACAGAGATCTGCAGCGAAGCCGAACAGACAGATAACGGCATTTGCTTTACGTTGTTACAGTCTACAATGCCCAATGGTTATATAGACTTATCGAAGAGCAAAAGTACTGACTGGACTATATGGGCGCACAAGATCACCTTGGCCATCGCTGACCGAAGATGCACCGTAAGTATAATTTTCCGTGGTGCGGCTGAATTGAATTTCAAGAAGAGACATGTCCCACCGAGACCAGGACTGTAATATAATGCAGTTGCAAAGCTATATATTGCGGACATTGAAAATTAAAAGATGTAAAACTGCGTGAAATATCTGCTATTTGTAAAACTGTAGCACAAGAATCAATTATAGTGTGCCGTGAAAGTCACTCGTATTATTATACAAGAGGCCCTGTATCGCTCACCTGATTACCAGACAAGTTTCGAGTCAATTGGCCTTTCGGTTCAAGAGAAGAAGTTCAGTAGAGATTTTCAAGATGGCGGCCATCTTTGATTTCCTATCAGAATGATTTTAGCTACTTTTAATCTACAAGTCACCTCGATACTTCCAATGAAATTTCAAGTCAAATGACCTTTTGGTTTAGGTTAAAAAGTTCAAAATAGATTTTCAACATGGCTGCTCGGGCGACCATCTTGGATTTCCGATCAGAATTGTTTTAGCTAGTTTTGATCTATAAGTCACCCTGATACTGCCTATCAAGTTTCAAGGCAATTGGCCTTTTAGTTCAGAAAAACAAGTTCAAAATAGATTTTCTCGATGGCGGCCATCCTGGATTTCCGATTGAATCGTTTTTTTGCTATTTTACAAGTCACCCTGATGCTTTCTATTAAGTTTCGAGTAAACTGTCCTTTCGGTTCAGGAGAAGAAGCGAAAAATAGATTTTCGAGATGGTGGCCATGGCGGCCACCTTGGATATCTGATCAAAATGATTTTAGCCAGTTTTTATCTACAAGTCACTGCCATGCTTCCTACCAAGTTTCAAGTCAATTGGCCTTTCGGTTCAGGAGGCCATCTTGGATTTCGGATCGGAACGATTTTAGCTATTTTAGATCTACAAGTCACCCCAATTCTTCCTACCAAATTTCAAGTCAATTGGCCTTTCGGTTCAGGAGAAGAAGCGAAAAATAGATTTTCTAGATGGCAGCCATATCGGCCATCTTGGATTTCCGATCGGCACAAATTTAGCTGTTTTTGATTTACAAGTCACCCCGATGCTTCCTACGAAGTGTCAAGTCAATTGACCTTTCAGTTCAGAAGAAGCGAAAATTAGATTTTCAAGATGACGGTCATGGAGGCCATCTTGGATTTCCGATCTAAACGATTTTAGCTACTTTTGATCTACAAGTCACTCCGATGCTTCCTACCAAGTTTCAAATCAATTGGCCTTCCGGTTCAGTAGAAGAAGCGAAAAATAGATTTCCAAGATGACGGCCATGACATCCACGGCGGCCATCTTGGATTTCCGATCGGAACGATTTTAAGTACTTCTGATCTACAAGTCACCCTCATGCTTCCTACCAAGTTTCAAGGCTTTTCGGTTCAGGAAAAGAAGTAAAAAATAGTTTTGGCGGCCATCTTGGATTTCATATCGGCTCCAATTTAACTATTTTTGATCTGCAAGTCACCCCGATGCTTCCTACTAAATTTCAAGTCCAATGGCCTTTTGGTTCAGGAGAAGAAGCGAAAAATAACTTTTCAAGATTTCCGATTGGAACTAGTTTAGCTATTTTTTATCTACAAGTCATCCGATACTTCCTACCAAGTTCCGAGTCAGTTGGCCTTTTGGTTCAGGAAAAGAAGTGAAAAATAGACTTTCGATCTACAAGATCACCCCATTGCTTCCTACCAAGATTCAAATCAACTGGCCTTTTGGTTCAGGAGAAGAAGCGAAAAAAGCGGCCATCTTGGATTTCCGATCGGAACTGGTTTTAGCTATTTTTGATCTACGTCACCCCAATGCTTCCTACCAAGTTTCGATTCAACTGGCCGAGGGTCGTAGGAGGAGTAGGCTTTTAAAGCAACTGTTGACGCCGCTTGACGAACGACGGACATTGATGCTCGTCTAGTTTATACAATATATGAGCCTCAACGTGAGGAAACACGTACCCGCTGACATGTATGCCCAACGACTCAAATCAGCCTGCGCAGTCTGACCAGAGTCTTCGTTGTCCGCATAAAGACAGAATCATTGGCTATCCAAAATCCGCCCAGAGAAGATTCTAATAAGACGCGCAAATCTGCGCTGTGCGCAAGTCCAAAGGTACCTTGTGATTCAAACTGTATTCCCGATGGTTCAGCAGTAGAATATTGGAATTTTCAGGTCGGTTTGTTTGTGCGTTGTATCAGGAATAGCAGTGCAGTTTTCACCGTGCCTCGGCGCAAATCGTCGTTTGAATAAATCCAAACAATACAGACATTAGAAGACGAGAAGAAATGCCCTGTATAACATTAGAAGCGCATGGTAAGCGGAATAAATTCAATCAAGCAGATGTTAACGCTTAACACTCTTGGTAAAATTTTCAGCAAACTACATATTGAAATATTTTTCTTATTTTTTCCCCAGAAAACGTGATTTGATATTTCAAGCAATTCGCCTCCAGTGGAGACACTTTGCATGAAATGTCAAATCCTGTTTTCTGAGAAAAATAAATAGAATGTCTTCAATTTGTCGTCTGCTGAATTAGCCCAAACCAGTGGTAAAGATTAAAAGGGATCAATAACCTGATCCAAAGTCTGGTTTTCTTACAGTGTCTGCAGTTCTTGTAACATCCTTGGCGATACAAACTAATGATAAAATGTTGAAATATATATATAAAAAAAAATATAAATAAAGATACCCAGGAAATGCCACAATTACGAAGCACAGTTCTCCCGAGGCATCAAAAGTAGAAGAGATGAAGAGCAACTAAGGGCAAAACAAACTTCACACTTTAAACCACAAACGCACAAACAGCCCAGCGGGCACATGGCGTCTATACAACGCCGTCTCAACGTCGATGCAACGTCATGACGTTGCATCGACGCTGAGGCGACGTTGTATAGACGTCATGTGTTTGCTGGGAAAGATCTACAACAGAGGAGTCGCCTTGGAGCAGTCAGTAGATAACTATTGGGCTTGGGCGGGGGGCAAGAGGTGAGATGGGGGTGGAGGCTTAAACCAGTTTTACTCGCGCGAAACCTTACTCGTAATTCTGATGAGGCTCCAAATTATAAATATAGTTTTTTTAGGATAGGGGCTCTCTGCCTCAGCTGGGAACCATCACAGTGAAATAAATATAATCAAAACACTGTGATGAAACAAAGCAAAGGGCCCAATGACGATCTGAAACCAGATCACACACACACACACACACACACACACACACACACACACACACAGGACTCCGATGAGCCCAACCACGGACATAGGTGGGCAGGCGCCGACCATTTGAAACAGATTAAGGAGAGAGCCGTCAGTTTGGCTGAGGACCGACCCAATGTTGTGCCATTAAATAGGAAAGCGAAGTTATCAACAATAATTGGACTAACATCCGTGCATGTAGTTTGCCGCAAAATGTACATGTTGTAACCTATCTTTTTGGAAAGAGTGAAATCTTTTTTTTTTTTTTTTTTTTTTTTTTTTTAAACAGTACCAGAGAAAACACATCACGAAAACGTACCTACATAATTTTGACCCCCTCAAACCCCACTTTTATATAGTAAAACTGGGGTTTACAGGGGTATACATTATTTTTCTTATCTCTCCCAAAAAACATAGATTGTGGGTACTCGTTAGAACCGCATCGGCGAGGCGGTTCTAACGAGTACCCACAATCTATGTTTTGAGCAGAAATATGTAAAACATCAGAATTTTCTATTGAAAACGTTCAGTTTTTGGGTGGTGAAATTTTCAATATATTCGAATAGGCGTGTTTTCGTAATGTTTTTGCCAAAAATCTTTCAGAATTGACAGACTCAGTCGCCATGAAATTCAAGTGAGGAGAAATTCTTGTAGAAGTGTGTTCAAACCAACGTTATACTTGGACATTATATTTTGGATAAATTGTAACAACCATTTACAAGTTCGAAATATCAATTATCAATATTTAGTACGTGATTCAAATATAAAGACGTTGAATGAGAGATAGCAGTAGCGTTACTATTATCGCTCTTGATATGTAAAGTGCAAGTTAGATCAAATACGAACTAGTTCCTTCCAATTGGAATCCTCTGTTTTTATCATAGGTCCCCTCTGGAATTTAAGTGATTTTCAACCTTAAAATTTTCCAAACCCATACGAAAGATTTATTAACTTTATACATTTTATTGCATGTAAACTATTTCCGTTTGATATTTTGAAGCGTTTCATGCATATAACCCCACGTAAGTTAGATTTCTAAAGGATAAAACTGCTATTCTTAATGGATATGCTAATGATAAAAGCAGAGGAATCCAACTCAGTGACAGGACCTGGTTGTTTACACAGAGTACTCAGGGGAGTTAACTGACTGATATCTCACAATGAATGCTTCAAAAGTATTGGTAGTAATTGAAGTTGGTGACCACAATGTTAGCTTGTTAGTTTTGGTACAAACAGCAGGACGCAGAGACGAATCATCGACAAATACTTCTTAGCTGTTTTAACAGCTTTTCCTTGATAAGTGAATCGAATTTATTACTATTCCAAGTACTCTTAGAGATATACCAATAAACGTCAAAAAGATTGCCTTTGGAATTAAAGAACACACTACGGATTAGAAAATGGGAGTCTCGGTTTTATTGAGTCTCTTCATAAGCAGTAATGAAGTTTGCAGCACTGCTTACGCCCTCTAGCGTATACATGAGCAGAACTCCATTTTCAAATATACCAGCCCGACGATCCCAAAGGAAATGAAATATATAATCTGCACTATGGTGATGTACGGGGAAGACATTCTACCGCCGCCACACGGCACTAACAGCAGCTGCAGTGTAGTAAAATAAACGTAAAAAAGATTGCCTTTGGGAGCAAAAACTTTTTGCTGTACCAGGCTACTTCAAAATACCGAAACGTTCATTAATTGCTACAAATATAATACAATTAGCCGTGAGAAAACATACATTCTGGCATTTGCGCCCAACGAAGACTCAAATCAGCCTGCGCATCCGCGCAGTCTGATCAGAGCCTTCGTAGTCAGCAAGAAGAAACTTTGCATCCTTGGTGATCCAAAATGAGCCCAGTGAAGAATGTGATCAGACTGCGCGAATGCGCAGGCTGATCTGAATCTTCGCTGGGCGCACATCTCGAAGATACGTTTTCTGACGTTGCGGCTTAAATAAACCTATTCGGACTACATAATTTGAAATAACATTACGAAAACATGCCTATTCAAATATACTGAAAATTTTACCACCAAAAAATGAAAATTTTCAGATAAAAATTCTGATATTTTTTTCATATTTCTGCTCAAAACATAGATTGTGGGTACTCGTTATAACCGCCTCGATGAGGCGGTTATAACGAATACCCACAATCCATCTTTTGAGAAGAAAGAAAAATAATGTATAACCCTATAAACCCCAGTTTTACTATATGAAAGTGGGGTTTAAGGGGGTCAAAATTATATAGCCATGTTTTCGTGATGAGATAATTTGGTTCTTGATATTCTGGGCCCAGTTGTTCAAAGCATCGTTAGCTTAATGAGCTCGTTAGTGGTCAAAATGTTAACTGTTCTAGTAAGTACAACTTCTTATTCACAGGTATTTGTGCTGAAAAAATGTGAGTAGCTTTTGCAAATGCAAAAGCTATTCACATTTTTAGCAAAAATATTAGCGTGTATGCCATATTTTATGATCTAAGATTTAACGATACGTGAACTAACGACATCGTTAGTTTTGAAGAACTGGACCCAGACTATTACTCCTTAATCAAGAGATTGTAAAAACTCAAAGTATTGTTATTCCGCCACTGGTCATATCATTACCAGCAATTTGAAAAGTATATATTTATAAAACTTGTATGCACTCAACAATCTGTAAAGTGAACTGAAGATTTCCTAGCCATAAAACATGTCACGAAGAATTTGTTGGAGCTTTACAGAAATTCTGTACACGTGGTGCATATAGGAGCCTTAAATTACTGAAAAATAATGTTTTAAGCTGTGTTATAATAGTGTTTTATTCTATTCTAATAACCTAAATCGTTTAGCAAACACATACTAAAACATTCTTTATAAAACAATCTATAAAAGCTATAAGTGAATAAGCCTTATCAATTGAAAACAATTTACGTTGGGACTATTTGTATTTGCGGCAATAAATAAATAAATAAATAAATGCTTTCGTTTTGAACTCGAATACTTTAATTCGTTAGATGTTGAGTCCGTAGTTTACTGAAAAGAGCCACCATTAATAATCGGGTGACTATCCCAATAGAAGATCATGTCATCGAGGGTCATGAAAGGCGGAATAGTCTATATTTTTCTGGTCCTTTGTAGTCATTGAGCATATTCGAGGACATTTGAATATTTATATGTGGTTCACTGATGAGGCCTTATTGCCCGCAACTAGCCCGTCTGCTCAGAAAACTTCCACACCAGCTATTTCAGTTCATGTGTGTGTGTTTGTTCCTCACATTGCTATTCCTGTTTGAATATTTCTATCTTCACTACAACTGGTGTTGGTGACATGGCGGCATATACTTCACTATAGTGTATTCTGTAGTTTCTGATCTTTTTTATGATCTGCAGGTCATTTGTGAGCATTGAGCCAGTTCAGGGATTTAAAAAAAAAAATATATATATGAGGGTCAATAACGAGGCGTCATTATCCGAAACTATCTAATCTGGCCCAGTAATACTGACACTTCAGCAATTTTTAAATTTTGTAAGTGTATTCATTTCACGCAAGGCTTGTTATTTCTATTAGTCTGTTTACGTCTCCCCGTACTTCACTATTGTGTATTTTCTGGTCTTTGAGATCATCGAGTCCATTCCGAGATTTTGAAAATATATATGAGCGTTACTGATGTTGGCCGAAGCTTATTAGTGTAGCCCAGTTACTTAACACTTCAGGTGTTTTTAGTTTTGTGAGTGCATTCATTGCTCACAATGGCCATTCCGTTTACATCACGAAAACATGCCTATATAATTCTGACCCCCTCAAACCCCACTTTTATATAGTAAAACTGGGGTTTACAGGGGTATACATTATTTTTCTTATTTCTGATCAAAAACATAGATTGTGGGTACTCGTTAGAACCGCCTCGGCGAGGCGGTTCTAACGAGTACCCACAATCTATGTTATGATCAGAAGAACGAAAAATATCGGAGTTTTTTAATCTGAAAATTCTCAGTTTTTGGAGATGAAATTTTATATACATTTGAATAGGCGTGTTTTCGTAATGGAATCTGTGGCCGAAACTAGCTAGTCTGACCAAGAAAACTTTGACCGTTCAGTTATTTTCATGCGTGTGTTCATTGCACTCAATTTTCATTCGTTTTAGAATTTTTTGTCAGTTTATAGTTAACCCTTTTATCACTACGGACCAATACAGATACCTTTGCAAACAGTGAAGATCCAGATGAGACTAGCCATCTCATCTAGATTTACACTGTGTTATTTTCTGTTATTGAATTTTGACTGAAACCCATATTTGCAACAATGAATGTGTCCTAATTCAGAGATGGAAGAGTCTATGTTAGAAACTCGATATGAAAGGCTGAAATGACATTAATCTTATGGCATGAAGATTTTTTAAAATTTCTTTTGGTAATTATTATAGAATACTTTACACTATCAATCATTATGGAAGCGGGGTGTTTGTAATTCTTTTTTTTTTTTTTTTTGATTTGGGTTTTACGGCCCTTTCAAGAATATTTCACTTATATCGAGCCGATCGTTCATCGAAGGTGGGCGAAAACCGGAGAACCCGGAGAAAAACCACCTGACCATCCGTAAGCGGAACTTGGCTTTCCCACGGGGTGTTTGTAATGTAAGTACATTTACATTTAAAATATAAGTGAAGATACCCAAGAAATGCCATAATCACGAAGCACAGCCTTCCTAAGGCATCAACAGAAGGAGAGATGAGGAACAATTAATGACAAAACAAACGCAATATATGAAACCACAGACGCACAAACAAAGAAAACACTGCAACAGATGAACCGCCTTGGACCGGTCAGTAAGAAAATTACTGGGGGTAGGGTGAAGTGTGTTTTGGGGGTCGGAGGGGGGGGGGGGAGGTTGGGCGGGGGGAAAGCTTAAATTAGCTCTACTAGCGCGAAACCTCACCTTAATTCTGATGCAGCTCCAAATGACAAGTACATGTTCGGTCCGCGTAGGATCCTCTACCTAATCAGTGAAACACATACAATCAAAACCACTGTGAAGACAAAAGCAAAGTGCTCAACGGCGATCTGAAGCCAGACCACAAGAAAATCACAACTAGAACTAAGACTAGTTTCTGCAAGTGTTAACTGTAATATCGGAGGCTGTTAAATTACTTTTCACAATCAAACATTCACTTTATATTTCTAGTCCTTTGTCAGCATCGACCGAAAGTTGTGAAAATTCATTACCATCACGAAAACATGCCTATATAATTTGAACCCCTTAAACCCCACTTTGATATAGTACAACTGGGGTTTACAGGGGTATACATTATTTTTCTTATTTCTGCTCAAAAACATAGATTGTGGGTACTCGTTAGAACCGCCTCTGCGAGGCGGTTCTAACGAATACCCACAATCTATGTTTTGAGCAGAAATAGGAAAAATATCAAAAATTTTATCTGAAAACTTTCAGTTTTTGGTGGTGAAATTTTCAATACATTTGAATAGGCGTGTTTTCATAATGGAAAACACGCCCATTCAATGTAATAGCATTTTTTATGGCTGCAAAAACGAAAAGTTTCAGATGAAAAAATGTGATTTTTTTGTTAGTTTTGCTCGAAACAGAGATTGTGGGTACTCGTTAAAACCGCCTCATCGAGGATGTTCTAACGGGTTACCATAAATTATGTTTTATAGCAGAAATAAAAAAAAATATACCCCTGCAAACCCCATTTTTTTTCTAGATAAAAGTGGGGTTTGAGGGGGTAAAAATTACATGGACATATTTTCGTGATGCTATATGAGAGTCACTGATGAGAAACTGATCGAAACTGGATTGTCTGGCCCAGAATACTTAATACTTCAGCTGTTTTCAGTTCTGCGAGTGTGTTCATTATTCTCAAGGGTCGTCCCTTTTAGGAACTATTTCACGTTTCACGTTTGTTTTCTATGCAAAGTTGAAAGAAACATACAAAGTGAAATTACATTTGGAATACGCCTCGTATATGACTGCATGAAACTTTTAGTATTACCTACATTTATGGCCCAGGTTTGGTACATTAGAATGACTTAATATCTGAATGCACTTAAAATAAAATTAATGCTTAAACTGAGTTGTTAATCCATTTAAGCCTAGCGTCCAATAAATGGAACATTGGCAAACAATGTAGACCAAGATCAGACGCCGCAGAACGCGGCGTCTGATCAGGGTCGACACTGCATTGAGTTTAGAAATTTCTACAAAACCAAGTTATAATGAAACGAACCAGACACCCCTAAATAGGAAATGAACCAGTCCAAAAAGTTCAGATAGAAGATTCCACTCGGCATAAATGGGTTAATATAGGCATTTTTGTGGACTTGATTGATGTGTGAATGCCGATGAATCACTAACAAACTGAATAAAGCCCGAATGGCTCTGTGTTAAATTTGTGAATGAATAACATCAATAAAACTCAACAAAAATGAAATTCGCTTCTTATAATTCCAAGTATGTCATATTTACATGGAAAATATTGGTGAAATAGCTCATTTCAGAAACTTGCGCGAAGAAAATAGTTCCGTGATTCCTGCTCATTAGATTTATCGAAATATGAATCATATTTTCAAGTTGCTCTCGGCCAATCAAATTGCGCACCGCAATAGCCTGTTAAGTTGGAATTATTATTCGTTCTAATGAAGTATAACACAAATTAGCAATGATAGAATAAATGAAACACAATTGATTCTGTTATAAATTACCCAGCTGGCATTCTACGTAAATCTACATCGGGCTGTCATCGGCCCGTCAGCTACCCTGACGGGCCGATGACGGCCCGATATAGATTTACGTAGAATGCTGACTGGGTATATAATTTTGTAACTTAGTTTTATTTTGTTATCATTTTCACTGCTGCATGTTTATTTCTTGAGTTAGGAATAATGCTTAAAACATAAGCGCAAATTACATTATGCATTTTAAATGAATAGCCTTTTAATAAACTGAATGTAGAACTTTTTGTTTCAATTCAATATTGACCCATCTATGCCTGGCGTCCCATAAAACGATAATGGCAAACAGTGCAGACCCAAATCAGACGCCACAGAACACGGCGTCTGATCAGGGTCTACACTGTTTGCATTACGTTGTGAAATTTCTACAGAACTTGATAATCACCAACCAGACACCCCTTATACAGGAAATGAACCTGTCGAACAAATTAAGGTAGAAGAGTCCATTTGGCATAAATAGATTAATAACAAATTTCAAATTACATAAATAATTCTTTTACTACTGAATAATTTTGCACTTACTCACAAAATCTTCTTCGTGGCCGCCCATAAGACGAAACATAAGGTATTAACAGCAACATTGAAACCACAAGTGGTGTTTGAAGTCCTGATCCTGTTTTCATATCCTGGGAAATAAGAAAAATACAAAGAAAAGTAAATAAAAGAAGAGTAAAAGAAAAATATGTACTTACCTACAATGGTGACCGTAACCAAATCCTCTTGCAAGTAACACGGGTACTGCCAGAAACATACAGAAACAGACACTCAGTGTTTGATGCATGCTTTGATTGAGCATTTAATAGCGTCAGAGCAGAAAAAGAACACGACGACGCCAGTTGCTTGTTTTATCCCCTCTAAGGAAGTCACTTATGAGTTAATTTTGAAACATTTATGCAACTAGTTTCGGCAAATGGCAATTCGATTTCGCGGGACAATCTGTATCGGGCGATTGATGAAAATTTTATTATCCTCCTATTGTAGCCAAACCAGGGGGGCAACCCACGGGAAAAACAACGTTACGACATATACGCAAATAGGGAAAGTTTAGTGTTGTGCAGCTTGATTTTATCATCGAGACTTGACATGTTCAAAAGCATGGTCTCTGGGCCTTCCGGAATTAATGTTGCGAAGAAAACTTGTGAGCAGGCTGCACTAATGTGCGAGAAAGCGGTCAGTGTCTTCACTATTCACATATATGATAATGTTGTTTTCCCTGCGGTACGCCCCAAATTGTTTCAAGGAACCCGCCCATGGCTATTTATAACCAACCACTTAAATTGGTCGCGATAGCAATTCCCAACATGGCCCAAAAACTATTAGCTATTGATGGTAATTATTTGTTACAAAATATCTTGTGACGCCTTCTGAGTGAGACAACTTACAGTTACATCCTATTAGGTTAAATTGAGACATATTGAGGCAACGTTTGATATTTACAGAAACAAACACGACTTAATTGCTTCTGCCAGTAGGATTATTTCTTTTGTTTTCTTTTTGTTTATTTTTCTAACGCCCGGGATTCATATCGCAATTGTTAGCGCGGCTAACTGCAGATCCAGCAAGTTCAAATCCCAAGCTTGGCCTTCGTGGAGACTGATCATGAAACATTTTCTATGGTCATTCTACATTTTCCACTGATTCAAAAAGGCAGTTGCCAGTAACTGGTGAAAGAGTGTGAACATGAAAGTTTTCCTATTATTACCAATTCCTAATCTAAATGCAAATAGTGTAGACAGTGATCAGACGCCTCATTTTGCTGCGTCTGATCTGGGTCTGCACTGTTTGCCAATATTTTTTTATGGACGCTGGGTATAAATGGGTTAAAACAATACAACAAAAATGTGCATGTTGTCAGGGATTAAATAGTTATCATTGTATTTAAGATGTACATTTTATGTATAAATTGGTATATGACTTGGCATTAACAGCTCCAAACAGCATGCACAATAATTGCTTATCTTTTCTCTTGTGTTTACATACACCGTTTATTTTATATAGATGTCTATATAATATTGACGCCTTTAAACCCCACTTGTAGATAGTAAAATTGAGGTTTACAGGGATATACATTATTTTTTCTTATTTCTGCTCAAAAACATAGGATTTGGGTACTCGTTAGAACCGCCTCCCAAACGAGTACCACAATCTATATTTTTGAGCAGAAATATGAAAAATATCAGAGTTTTTATCCGAATATTTTCAGTTTTTGGAGGTGAAATTTGCTACATATTTAAATAGGCGTGTTTTCGTAATGTATTAGAAACAGTTTGGCCGCACCCAGAACACGGTGTCGTCGGTGCTGATGTGAACAGTAGCAGCCCAGATCAGCTAGCAAATCCGTAGAATTTGATAAAAGTCGTTTCATATACTTCAGTATATTCTGTTATACAAATGTACCTAATGATGTTGTAAATCGGGTAACGAAGGCACTGATGAGACTGCGCATGTCTGATCAGTTCCTTCGCTTTCTTATTATTCCCAGTGGGCACAGTTTTCTGTTGTCCCGCTCAGCTGTAATTTGAGAAAGGTGTAAATAGAGAGGAAGATCTTGATCAGCCTGCGTATCGTTGCAAGGATCCTGATTAGGCTGCGGAAGTGAGCCGACGGATCTGAATTTACATATTTTGCATCTGTTTAAAAATACCTTTTTCGTTTGCTGTGGTCCGTTTCAATGATATTCAAGTACGGATCCAGAGGGTGTTTGAGGGTTTCAGTCGAACCCCAACCACTTTAACTCAAATGTTCAGGTTGGGTACCGTATTTATTCTAAGATATTCGCACACTTTACTTTTATACCTCATACTTCTAAAATTTCAACAATATTATTTGATTACTTAAGAACGTGTCTAAAATTTCTGGATGAGTGGCAAACAGTATAGACCTGGATCAGACGCCGCGTTCTGATGCGTCAGCTCTGGCTCTATATTGTTTGCTCAGACCTTTTTGTTCGAAAACTTAGAGTAACTGGATCAATTCGAATACCCCACCAGAAATGTTGACCTTGTCCCCATTAAATAATCCCGGATTCGCCCCCGAATATTTCGGACAAATGGAAATTTAAAATAGCTTTATCGTGTTAAAAACGTAATGCAAAGAGAGCTTTGAGTATTGAAGACTATTTCAGAAGATGAAATAAACTGCGGAAATATAGTCCGATTCAGGGTTACGTCAAACACCGACTGAGCCGTGCCATGTGAAATTGTGCCTTCGGGCCATGTGCGAACTGCGAAGTCCAAGACCAGCCTGCGCATCTGATCAAGGATCTCCGCAGTCTAATTATGGTTTTTGCTGGATTCTATAAGAATTACTGGATACTATAACATGTATCAAATTTTGCGCAACGCACGAAATGTGCTCTGATTCAATTTGCGGACAACACAGGCTGATCTGGGCCTGCGTTGGCCGCTTACAGGATCGTCGACAAATAGATTAAGCTCAGATCAAACTGCACGGATGCGCATGCTGGTCTGACCCTTCGTGTCCGCATTTGACATAAGAGCCCTTTTTCACAAGCTGTGCATCAAATGGCAGCAAATGTCCTGACGAGATAGTGCAGATGTTATGAATGATATGCACACAAAGTCAAGACTCGATGATGCGTGACGAAGCACCATAAATTAGAGAAGTGTTTATATAGTAAAACTGGCGTTTACAGGGGTATACATTATTTTTCTTATTTTTGCTCAAAAACATAGATTGTGGGTATTCGTTAGAACCGCCTCGTCGAGGCGGTTCTAACGAGTACCCACAATCTATGCTTTTTAGCAGAAATATGAAAATTATCAGAATTTTTTATCTGAAAATTTTCAGATTTTGGAGATGAAATTTTCTATATATTTGAATAGGCGTGTTTTCATAATGACTCTTATCAAATTGTGCGGATGCACAGGCTAATTTATGTCTTTGTTGGGAGCACCATGTCAGCATTACGAAAACGACTATTCAAATATATTGACAAAAAGGTAAATGAAAAGTCCAGGGAGTGCCACAATCACAAACCGCAGCCCTTCCCAGACACCAAGGGGAAGACAAAATCAAACAAACGCAAATCGCAAAATTCCACCACCAAAAACTGAAAGTTTTCATGTAAAAATTCTGATATTTTTCAAATTTCTGCTCAAAACATAGATTGTGGGTACTCGTTAGAATCGCCTAACCGAGGCGGTTCTAACAATTACCCACAATCTACGTTTTGAGCAGAAATATAAAAAATAATGTTTACCCCTGTAAACCCCAGTTTTACTATATAAAAGTGGGGTTTAAACGGGTCAAAATTACATAGGTATATGTACGGTTTCTCATGCTGTGGCTCCTACATAAACAGGTTAAATCTTGATCTACGTAGTCATTTAATGAAAATTATGCCATTATTATTAGCCAGTTATAACAGCATTTTGCATAAGTGTCCCATAACTCTCTACACATCAAAGAAAAAAAAAATCAATGCAAAATTTGAATCCCACAAATTCACTAATTGGAAATGCAGATGACCTTCAATGGCTCGAACGTCTTTGGGACCACGGACATTTGTTCTAGGCACGAGTACTTCAAGCCACTGTTAATCATAGCGCCAGGTCAGGAGGCAAATGGGGATAATTTAAAGATTTTCTATCTTACACAAATTAATATTTTGAGAGTACGCATGAGAAATGCCTCGTGAATGCACATACCATACATTTTCATGATAAAATACAAAACAAAAAAAAAAAAAAAAAAAAAAAAAATCTTTAATATCCCTAAATATTTGTTTTCTTTAGCTATCGGAAGATTTCCTAGGGAATCAAAATGCGTGCCACAGTAAAAGAGCCATCGGTGTTCGAGTCATTTAAGTTTTATTGTAGTCTGAAGTGTTATATAAATAATCTTATTATCTGCCTATTTTCCGCAGACATATGTGTATGTATTTGCGGTCATGGTACATAAGCCGTAATCCAAACTCATAAATCCATAAACGAATGACGAATCAGAATGTTCAGACCAACAGACATGGACCCTAGAATAAAGGGTGTAATCAGGCGTCCGCGGATAGTAAGCATTACTTGGTAAGCAAGCTTCGCCCACCGTGCCCATAGGCCTGATCGAAGGAAATATCGGTAGAAGCGCATGTCCGGGATTTGGGAAGTCTACTTATGGCGCATCACTGGCAGAAACATCAGAAACAATTCTGGAAACTGCCACATTGTAGGGATTGACCAGATCATGATGTCTCCCATAGAACTTCTTAAGTGTTGCTACCAGTTTGGTTTTTTGATACCCCTGGCTCAACAACTTTGTAGTGAGCACTTTCCCACGCTCCATGAAGTCCTGATAATTTGAACAGGTTCTGGCATAACGGATTAACTGTGAAACGTAAACGCCGTATGCTGGTGCAGAAGGGATATTACTGCTCAGGAATGGAAAGTTAACAATGGGAAAATTGAAGTCATCCCGTTTGTCGTAAAGCCTAGTAATAAGCTTTCCATTGTCAATGTAGAGATAACAATCCAAGTATGAGGAGGAGGCTGCAGTCTCTGTTGTTTCCTTTATTTCAAGTTCACGTGGATAGATGAATTCTAAATACTCTGCAAATTTTGTGTTTTTCAGAGACAATACATCATCTATATATCTGTAGGTGAAACTGAATTGTTGTGCGAGGTGTTTCTTGCCTGCTTGGAGGAGACTTTGTATAAATTCCGCCTCATACGCGTAAATAATTCCAAACATTTGGATAGAATGATCTAACGTGCAGTTTAACATTTTTAAACTGAGCCATAAAAAATTTAAAGTATCCACAATCGTATTGTTATCACAGTATTAACACATAACTCGTAATAGAGAAATAGGTCGACCCCATACTACGGCAGTTTCTCTTCCTTGTTGCTAATTGCACATTTTTGTCTCCCCACCTTTTTGATGGTCAAAATAATAATGCATCTAATTTTGATGTTTAGGTGAATAGTTAAATCATGAAAGATAATATCATAAAGTGTTTTGTTTCTTTGTCATATTACGTTATTTCGACATTTATTAGATAAATGACATTTATTTCACTGAATACCTTGTTTATATTTATTTGCTCATCTCAAATTGAACTCGAACCTTCTAGACAGTTGGTGAATATAGACTAGCTTTCTGTTACGGTTAAGGTGATTTGAGTTATAGTTATGCTGCTTAAGCAGTTAAACCGGAAGGGACGGCTGTCTTGTTTTCTATAGCAAGATAGGTAACAATTACCACTATCAATGTTTACAATTAGCATGTGCATGATACCCACCAGCGTAGTTCTAAATTATAAGTGAAGATATCCAGGAAATGCAACAATTACAAAAAACGGTCTTCCATAGACACCAAAAGCAGGAGGTTTGAGGAACAAACAATTACAAAACAAATATCACATATGAAACCACCGTCGTAAGAAAAAAGAACTTGAACAGAGAAACCGCCTTGTCATATCATCGCATTCATTAACGCAGTGTCGGCAAAATATGTCGACATATATACCGACATATATACAACACAACATATTTGGACGAATCATCACGAAAACACGCCTATATAATTTAGACCCCCTTAAACCCCACTTTTAATAGTAAAACTGGGGTTTACAGGGGTATGCATTATTTTTCTTATTTCTGCTCAAAAACATAGATTGTGGGTACTCGTTACATCCGCCTCGCCGAGGCGGTTCTAACGAGTACCCACAATCTATGTTTTGAGCAGAAATATGAAAAATATCCGATTTTTTTTATCCGAAAATTTTATGTTTTTGGAGGTAAAATTTTCCATATATTTGAATAGGCGTGTTTTCGTAATGGACACGTATATGCCACCACAGTTGCGTTGTCATGTTTACGTGATATCGTGATTTCG
Source organism: Anodontia alba (assembly GCA_964016985.1). NCBI lineage: Eukaryota > Metazoa > Mollusca > Bivalvia > Lucinida > Lucinidae > Anodontia > Anodontia alba. The sequence goes on from OZ024834.1 coordinate 27,251,605, forward strand.
CTCCCTCAACATGCCAACCACGAAATAGTAGAAAGTAGCCACCACAGCATACAGCGAATATTTCATTAAAACACATAGATTGTATAAGCGACTACAAAGTTGTCGATTTTCTGCGAAATATTGCAGATAAATTAGTTTAAAGATCATGGACATTTCAATTCCTTAGCAACCCAGCGGGTACATGACGTTTATACAACATCGCATTAACGTGATGCAATGTCACAACGTCACATTAACGTCGATGCAACGTCGTTGCATCGACGTTAATGCGACGTTTTATAAAACGTCAAGTACCCCCTGGAAAGTATCTTTTGGAGTTTACCAATAATGTTTGTAGTCATGGGATCATATCGAAGCCACGTTGGTTTATTAACACAATCCCACATGACCTTCTGTTATAGATTAGCAGAATGGCCAATGGTTTGGATTATACAGACAGTACACAAGCCACAAACCAAAACAAAGCAGACTAACAAACTCCCTTTTCCTACAACCATTACGAAAACACGCCTATTCAAATGTATTGCCAAAAAATGGCAATTTTTCAGATAAAAAATTCTGATATTTTTCAAATTTCTGCTCAAAACATAGATTGTGGGTACTCGTTAGAACCGCCTCGTCGAGGCGGTTCTAACGAGTATCACAATCTATGTTGTTGAGCAGAAATAACAAAAATAATGTATACCCCTGTAAACCCCAGTTTTACTATATAAAAGTGGGGTTTAAGGGGTCAAAATTATATAGGTAGGTATTCGTGATGGATGTAATCACAATGCTAGACAGGATCCAACACCAACAATAAGATAACGAACCGAATGGACAAAATATGAAAAAAAGTTTATTTTTTCACACCTAAATTATAAAAAAATGGAAAATTATTCTAGATATGGGTAGTTCGAACCATTGCGGGTTAAACATAGCACCAGGTAAGGAGACAAATGGGAATAATATACTCAACAAAATAATTTACGGTCACTTAGTGCAATTTTCCATGTATGCAAACTTTGACCGAGTCTATGGGCAAAACCACAGAATTTAAAGATATTGTAATATCGTTGTTTCTTAACCCTTGTCCTGCTGAATAAATTAAGATGCCACATCCATTTCTAACTTTTAAAAATCAGATTACTTGATCCCGATTAATGCTATAAATTCACATACTTAATGGCAGACAGTGCAGATCCAGATCAGTTGGCTTTTTTTCAGAAGCCAACTGATCTGGATCTACACTATTTGCAAAGGGTGGGTATATCCGGGTTCAGCAGGACAATTTTAAAATTGTGGGTATATCCGGGGTCAGCAGGACAATTTTAAAATTCTTAAAAAATGCTACTTTTTATCCAAAAATGAAAATTGATATTTAAACATGATTAGTAATGTCTTGTCTTCAAACTGTGAATAATTCACTGAGAAAGCGTTAAATTCAATCAAGAAACTCACATTTTCCTACAGGTACTCTCTATAGGTTATTCACGGTCTATGGGGAATCATCGATGCAATTTTAGCCTCTTTAAGGGTTGACCTCTTTTACTGACCATATCTGTATATCTTTTACCCCTTAGAAAGTGGCATTTGCAAGATTGTGTATGGGGTAAATCACTGTTTTGACTAAAAATAGAAAAAAAAACAAAAAAAACAGATATTCTGAATAAACCTCGTTTTGGGGATAAAAAGTCATTTTTCAGATAATCCAATTTTTCTCAGAATTTTCTGGGCTGACAATGTTCGCGCCATTGACACTTTGGTAGGTGAACATATTGCTAACATGTTGAGCTTATTAAAATGTGCTTGCAAATAGCAGTATTGCTCACAGAATACTTTTAACAACTGACGGGTCGCATTTGAATGTTAATCAAAGGGAAACTGAAACTGGTGACACTTTGATTATTTTGTTGAGTATACAGGGATGTCTTTCGCTCTTCTATAAAATAATGGTATGTTAAGTGTACTCATTAGAATTGCCTCTATGAGAACACACAACATACCTTTGCATGATAAAATGGGAAAAATTCTTAAAATAAACTAGATATTTGTTTTCTTGACTTATCGAAAGAATTTCCTCGGGACTCAAAAACGAGTTCGAATTAGCCACGGTAATCGAGTCATCGGTACTTGAGTCATTGATGTTTTTCTCTAAATAAATACAGTCGACTCTCGTTATCTCGAATTCCAAGGGACTATCTGAAATACTTCGAGATATCCGTACTTCGACATATCAGATTTGCAGAACTGAGGGAAAACTAATTCGATTAACCACATTTAACAAATATATGTGTAATTTGACTCCTGAAGTTAGAGATATATTGAAAATATTGTGGAAAAGAGGAGAAATTGCTCCTTAGGAGCAATTTCTCCTCTTTTCCTCAATATTTTTTATCTGTTGTTAGATCTTTATGTTTAGGCAGGGACCAGATTTTCACGTCGAGATAAGCGGTTATTCGAGATAAGCGAGTTCGAGATAGCGAGAGTCAACTGTACATCAATAAATCAAGTAAATGAGAATAATAATAAATGAGCCAGCTCAAGACGAAACCGGTTTTACTGTCTATGTATACTTTTTAAACCACCCAAGGAAAAGCAGAGTCCAGGAATCAGTTGTTCAAAGCGTCGTTAGCTTAACGAGCTCGTTAAGGGTCATTTCGTTAACTGTTTTAGCGGATTCAATACACAATATTCTGATATTTTTTGCTGAAAAAATGTGAGTAGCTTTTGCACTGCACTGCAAAGCTACTCACATTTTTTCAGCTAACAGTTTCAGCATATTTGCGTATCACTCGATGTAAATTTTAACGAATCGTTAACTAACGATGTCGTTAACTTTGAACAACTGGGCCAAGAACATCATGAATGGAATAATACGTTTTCAGCTGAATGCCTGTCTTGAGTTTGGTCATATCCTATAAAAAGTTGCTAAATGATCGATTTTTGACATTTCTCATCATTAAGATCGGAGTATAAGTGTTGATAGAAGTGGTCCCTGGATAGAAGAGTTTTCGATTATGCAGTAAAGGATCAGCGGAGCAGGCCCACAAGATACTGAGGTTTTATTTTGCTTTCTCTAGGGGCTGACTGGCTTCTTTTAGTCCAGTTTTAATCCGTTTTAGTCTGGAGATCCCCAAAAGAGTAGTTTGCAAACAGTGCAGACGCAAATCATACACCGCAGAATGCGTTTGATAAGGACTCTACTGTTTGTAAATAGTTCAGCCGCGTCTCTCTAGGAAATACAGTCGACTCTCGTTATCTCGAATTCCAAGGGACTCTCTGAAATACTTCGAGATATCCGTAGTTCGACATATCAGGTTTGCAGAATTGAGGAAAAAATAATTTGATTAACCACATTTAACAAACTGATAGGTAATTGGACTTTTGAAGTTAGAGATATATTGAAAATATTGTGGAAAAGAGGAGAAATTGCTCCTTAGGAGCAATTTCTCCTCTTTTCTACAATATTTTCCATCTGTTGTTAGGTTTTCATGTATAGGCAGGGACCAGATTTTCACTTCGAGATAAGCGGTTATTCGAGATAAGCGAGGTCGAGTTAACGAGAGTCAACTGTATCTAAATCACATAGCCTGACATACCAAAAAACTATTTCAATATATAGCGTGTGTGTGGGGGTGGGGCGGGGATTGGGTTGGGGAAAGGGTATTTCGTCTAAATAAGTTAACACTGTATTTCGAAATACGGGATGGCAGGTACATGTGGAAAATATGCATATTTGGTTATTCTGTAGTCAGTATCATTGCCAAAAGAGTAAGAGAATAAAGGCCTCAGACCCTGGGAGCCAGTAAAAGCTAGTTTTACAGTTTGAGACAGGAACCAAATAAGGAGATAACTGCACATTATAAATGCAATGCAATACAATATTCTTAATCTGGGAAAAATAATGTATTTAAACGTATCCATTTTTTACTTTATTATACTAATTTTAATAGCAGTTATAAATGCAGCAATAATATACTGAATGGGAACTACCCTGTATGCCACTAATCATCACGAAAACATGCCTATATAATTCTGACCCCATTAAACCCCACTTTTACATAGTAAAACTGGGGTTTACAGGGGTATACATTATTTTTCTTATTTCTGCTCAAAAACATAGATTGTGGGTACTCGTTAGAACCGCCTTGTCGAGGCGGTTCTAACGAGTACCCACAATCTATGATTTGAGCAGAAATACGAAAAATATCAGAATTTTTTATCTGAAAATTTTCAGTTTTTGGTGGTAAAAATTTCAGTATATTTGAATAGGCATGTTTTCGTAATGCGAGCATTTTTCAGCCAACTTAACCGATAGTAAAATGGATGTTCAAAGTTTGCAGTAACTACGCTAAGGCTTTAAGGAGTCAGAATACTGAGGGTAAACAAGCTAATCTAGAACTTAACCATCACCACCCTCAGGGTATATGCTGCAAACGACAAAGTCGTACATAATACATTTCGTATTTTTCCGAGAAAAAAGAACTTTGATATTTTATGGAAATTGTCTCCAGGCAAAGCCTATTTTCTGGAAAAAAAATTTTGCTAAATGTCGTCTGCTGCAATTTTTTTATCCATCGTACTAAACGTGAACTGTTATGAATGACGCAACATAGGAAAAGGGCCCTTATCTTATATACAGGCAAGAAATGTCTTGATCATCCTGCGCAGTCGTGCAGTCTGACGAAGGCCTTTGTTGCTAGCTTAAAAAAATCTTTTACACTGTAGAATATATCGATGAATAGAGAAGGTCCAGTTCCGACAACAGGTATATGCCGTAACTTTATTTGTGTTTCTTTAACGGCCCAGTCAACCCGTTATGGTCATGTCGAGCGCTGTCAGTTTACCTAATCACCATTTTTCCTGCGCGTGCTTAGTCCTGTAAGCAGTTAACCAGTTCTTGTATAAATTCTTCCTCCAGATACTGACAACTGCCCTTCTTGAGTCAGCGGAAGGGTGAGAATGACTGCAGAAAATATTTCATGATGAATGTTTTCGAAATAATATTACCGGGCCCGGCGAGGATCGAACCCGCGACCTCCTGATCACCAGTCGGACGCGCATCCGACTGAGCCACAGAGGCCCGTATCGTATATTTACCCTAAGTATTCGGACATTTTGATACAAAAGTACGACAAAATTAAACTGAGACAATTAGAATCCGCCAACGTTTTCGTAGGTTTCCGTAATAAACGGCGATCGGATATTATGTTTAGCAGAAGAGAGTATCGATGGGTTTTTTTTGATAGCCTATTTATGGCCAAATTTTTATTGACTGCTGATTTGCGGTCTAACATTTAGGTAACTGCTGATTTTTGTGGTATGGGATTTAACGATTCAGCTCATACAATCCAAACTATACTAAGTTTTGTGAAAAAAAAAAAAAAAAAAAAAAAAAAAAAAAAATGTCGGTTACTGATTGGGGAGCTAAGGTATTTTTGGTACCTCCTCCAGACCCTCATGATTGTTCATTGCAGCTAATCAAGCGAGACTATGGTGGTATGGTTTACCGCAATGTATTGTCATTCGGAAATCGATGCCGCCGAATTGAGTTCACGAAATATGCTAATGTCTCAGTTTAATGTTGGTTTAAACATATTTTATTTCATAAACTCATAATACAATTTACATAGAAACATACAATTTTACAGAACAGAGTTTACAAATTGGGATTCGGAAAAAAGTCAACAGACTTATTCAAATCCGTTTCCCGTAACATTTAGATTGCAATATTATAACGTGGTGAAAATAGACTATGATCAAGTATACAAAATGCATACATAGTTATACACACATAGTCACCTGCATATGTGCTAATGCATAACATTTATCGAAACAAAATATGTAAACAATTATTGTAGCAATAATGACATAGAAATTACATGAACATGAGAAAATTGAAAAGAGACATAGACAATACATGAATATGAGAGAGAGAGAGAGAGAAAGAGAGAGAGAGAGAGAGATGCTCCTTAATCAGACGTAAAACGTTTGCTTTCTGATATAAAGTGCTGAAAGGTAAGAAATATTAATTTATTCTGATGGAAATCTAATTTATCATCCCCGAACAACAAAATATTTAGACTCGGAATGCAAAACGGCGAAAGTGTATTTATCATTACAGATCTGGCTTGAGTAAATCTTGGACATTCTAATAGAAAATGTTTAGTTGTTTCAACCATGCCACATTCACATAATGGGTTTTGAATCATATTCTTAGAGAATAAAAGTTGTTTTTAAGAGCTACAATTGGTCCTTAATCTGGTATGATAAATTTGTAATGACCTGTTTCCTGTGCTGTAATATTTAGGAATCTTGATGGTATCTGTATTTAGTTTGTATTTGAAACTCGTTAACGAAGTAAAGTTTCTAATATTGAGAGGAAGTCCATTCCATTCCCGTATACAGGACGGTAGAAATGATTTATAATAAAGTTGAGTCCTTGTAAGTATGGGTCTAAAGTTCTGCGATCCACGTAAGTTGTACGCAGATGCATATTCAACTGTCGGTGGAACGAGGATTGTTAAATAAGCTGGGGTCAGATCGTTATTCATTTTATAAAATTGATACATTTTGTGTTTATATCTGCGTTTGTAAAGTGGTTCCTAACCTGTTTCGCGATACAGTAGTTCAATTGAAACTAACCTTGTAGCTCCAGTGACAACCCTAGCAGCTTCTATTTGTATCTTTTCAATCAAATATATTTCGTACTGCGTACAATTGTCCCAGACTATATCGGCGTATTCTAAAATAGTTCGAATGAAAGAAATATAGGCTCTATTCAATGATTCTCTATCCAATAAAAACTTTAATTTTCTAATAATATATATTCTTTGCCAAGCTTTGGAGGTTATATAATTAATATGTTCGTGCCAGGAACCGTCGTTTGAAAGGAAAATTCCCAAGTGCTTGTGATGTGTTACTTCATTTATGTACACGTTGTTCATAATTAAAGGTGGCTGTCTATGTCTGTTGGATTTTCGTGAAACTAAAAGTGATTCGGATTTTGACGGATTAAATTTTACAAACCAGGTTTCAGCCCATTTATAAATGGTTTCCATATCCGAGTTCAATAACATTGCTGCGTCGTTAGGATTTTCGACAATAATATATAAACTAGTATCATCTGCAAAAAGTCTGACACATGATTGAATGTCTTGTACAACATCATTAATATATAACAGAAACAAAAGTGGGCCAAGAATAGAGCCCTGTGGCACACCAGCATTTATATATTCCCACCCTGAAGATCTTCCGGGTATTACAACTCTTTGTTTTCGGTTGGAAAGATAGTCAGTCAACCAGTCAAGTAATAATCCATTAATACCTGCTCTTTTCAATTTATATAATAGCTCCTTATGCCAAACTCGATCGAAAGCTTTACTTATATCACAAAAAAACTGCCCTTACTTCTAGACCATCATCTAAAGCTTTACAAAAGGTGTTATAAATATCTACTAACTGGTTAACAGTGGAATCGCCTGGGACGAATCCAGATTGTAAGCAAGTTATAATGTTAATGTCTTTAAAATAGTTAAAAATATGCTTATGAACAATTTTTTTCCATTGTCTTCCCTAGAGTACTTAACAGAGATATCGGTCAATAATTAGAAACAAGAGAAGGGTCGTCTTTCTTATAAAGTGGGGATACATTAGCTTGCTTCCATGAATCAAGAAAGATGCCGCGTGACAAGGAAAGATTAAAAAGATCACATAACGGTTTAGAGATTGGATTTGCTAATTCGTTTAATATTCTATTATTTATATTATCGGGCCCTGAAGACTTTCCCAGTTTAAGTGTTTGCAACACAGACCTGACCTCATCATTTGTAATAGTAATATTATTAAGTGGTTCCCTGTCCGGAAGGAGAAGAGTTGGCAGTGTGGCACCCGTATCATCTAATTTTGTTTGATTAACAAAAAAGTCATTCAGAAGTTTTGCTTTCTTATTATTATCAGAAATATAAGAACCTTCGTCAAATATAGGAGGAATAGAGGAATTTGTAGTCGGTTTTATGAACGATTTAAGTGTTTTCCAATAGTCAGATGATGATAAATTAGATGTTTTCAATTTTTCAGCGAGAGAAGTAAAGTATTCTTTCTTTAATTTGCGTAAAAGGGCTGTTACATCATTTCTTACTTTCTTTTATGCGTCGTATCTTTCTATAGTTTTATTAAGCTTATAATTTTTGTAAAGTCGATTTCTTTTTCTCACCAGTTTACGTACTAAGCCATTAATCCAAGGTAAATCTTGCGGCCTGATCCTAACTTTTTTTATTCGGAATACTCTCCTTGGCCAAATTTATAAGAATATTGGTAAAATTGGTTGCGTTTTGGTTAACATCTTCACATTTAATAGAATCCCAGTCCAAATCAGCTACTCGTTGACGAAGTGTGTCAAAGTCTCCTTGCTCATATAACCATACTTCACAAAATGTTTTGAATGGGGTTTAGTAAATGAAAAAAAACAGCAAATACTGGACAGTGATATCGGATATCTTGCAGTAAAAAAAGTTCATTAACACCAGAAATTTCAACAAAGCTTACATTATTTACTAGTATTAAATCTATAATTGTAGATGAAGTTTCGGTAAAATTGGTTGGTTCGTCAATTAATTGGTGTAAACTAAATGTTTGACATATATCCATTATTTTATTCCGTGAATATTGATTTAACATATTTAGATTTAAATCGCCTGTGATACAGATATTATCTATACCAGTATCGACGGTTAAACCTATTGAAGTTTCAATATTAGATAAAACGAGAGGAGATGCGTTTGGAGGTCTGTAATAGGTTCCTAACAATAGTTTCTTATTTCGTATATTAATTTCAATCCAAATACACTCAATATTAGCTAACTCTAAATCAGGTCTGCGTTTACAGGGTATATCCTGTTTAACATAAACTAGGATTCCTCCGTGACTGTCCCCTACTCTATCTCGCCTAAAAGGCGTTCGAAACCCGTTAAACACAAGGTCCTCAGTTGGTTTTGTCTCATTCAACCATGTCTCAGTTAGTGAAATGATACCAAAGTCTGAAAATTCAACTTCAATTAAGTCAAGCTTGTTAAAAACGCTTTGTACATTATAATGTACCATAGACAAGTTTCCCTGAAGCGGAGGAAAGTGAAATGACTGCGATGAGTCAGAAGCTTATATTATATAAAACGAGAGGAGATGCGTTTGGAGGTCTGTAATAGGTTCCTAACAATAGTTTCTTATTTCGTATATTAATTTCAATCCAAATACACTCAATATTAGCTAACTCTAAATCAGGTTTGCGTTTACAGGGTATATCCTGTTTAACATAAACTAGGATTCCTCCGTGACTGTCCCCTACTCTATCTCGCCTAAAAGGCGTTCGAAACCCGTTAAACACAAGGTCCTCAGTTGGTTTTGTCTCATTCAACCATGTCTCAGTTAGTGAAATGATACTAAAGTCTGAAAATTCAACTTCAATTAAGTCAAGCTTGTTAAAAACGCTTTGTACATTATAATGTACCATAGACAAGTTCCCCTGAAGCGGAGGAAAGTGAAATGACTGCGATGAGTCAGAAGCACTCTCAGAAACAGGTCCAGGGATTTTATTCGACATCACCGGCCTGATAGAGTAAAAGGGCAAGGAATGTAACAAGTTCAAAATTATTAAGTTTTCCGAGTCCTTTTACTTTAAAATGGCGGAAGTTTAATGCTGACGAACTATACAACGCTTGCCTGGTATGTTTACAACATAACACCACATGGCCTAACAGAATGGCCAGAAAACCCAGAAAGAGCCACAATCACAGAATCTAACCTACCAATGACACCAAGAAGAATAGCACACAAACTGTGACAGACAGTACGAGTACACAAGTCACAAACCAAAGAAAAACAAAGTAATCACCTCCCTGTCCAAGTCCAATTTATTACTTCTTATTGATTGATGTATCTAAAATTGCTAGGCAAATGACAAACAGTGTAGACCCTGATCAGACGCCGCAGATCGCGGCGTCTGATCTGGATCTTAACTGTTTGCTTTGGCTTAACTGTATGAACATTTTGGGCACATACAGTAAAGATCCTTTTCTCACGTCAAGGTTTGATAAGAGCTATCGGATTTTGTACAACGGGCCTCTTTTTGGCATTCCTGTTATGTAAGAAAGACAACTATATCTCGCCATGCAATGCTAACTTCAAAGGGTGATCGCAAACTGTTATCCATAAAAAGAAACAGCGTTCACGAATATGTGGTAGACTGACAACTAGGTTCGGATGACTGTACTATTCAATCTGAATCCCTTCAGAAATAAAACAAATACAATTGTGATGTCAAAGAACTTGAGTTTGAGTTGGAGTTTTACGGCACAGTCAACACTGTTAAGGTCATGTCGAGCCATCATTTAACATACTCACACTTTTCCTTGACAGGCTAAGTCCTCTAAGCGGTGAAGCAATACTTGTGCACATACTTCGACCAATAATTGACAACTGCCTTTCTTGAATCAGTGGAAGGGGGAGAAATACTGTTGAAGTTATTTCATGATCAGTCTCCATGAAAGTTATATGGTCGAGCTAGGATTCGAACTTGCGACCCGTGGATCTGTAGTCAGACGCGCGACATATTACGCTATGGAGCCCGGCTCAAGCAAAGGCCACAATCACGAAACACAGCCGTCTCATGGCATCAGACTAGGGTTGAATAACATGAAAGGACACAATGACAAAACAAACCTCGTTCATCAAAAACATAACATAGAAATAATGAGAAAATGCAACAGTCACACCTCCTTGAAATGGTCAATAGCACATCGGTTGGGAAGGTGATATGGGTGGGAGCTTAAACCTGGTGTTTTAGGTATCTTGCCCTCAAGCCTGATATACCCCAAAGTAGTTCCCAAACTCATCATTGAGTCAACGCAAAGAAAACATATATAAAATATTATTTTATTGTTGGTGAAATCGGTCTAGTTCTGGTGAAAATAAAAGTGGTATCAGTCGGTAGTGAAATGATATTGTATCATTCACTAGTGACTGATTCACTCCTCACTTTGGATGACCAGTTTTCATCATTGTATTAAACGCAGAAGTCATCCCCTCTTCAGAGTTTTGAACACCTCCAACTTTTTTTTTGTTTCAGAATTAAACTACCAAGCTGGCTGTGTATTTTCTTAGTTAGAAAGTAAGGAACATTCTGGTATCAAAATTATTTTGATTTGCCGAAATAATTCTCTTTTTTGTAAGCACTTACTGTTGACGTCATAATGTTTCTGTTTTTCTTTTCTTTTCTTTTTTTTTTTTATATATATATTTGTTTTCGGTGACGACCATTATGATGTCAGAGGCGCTAAAGCATGAAAACAATAAAATAAAAAGGAAATTGCTTTTTTTTCCGTAAATACCACAAATATTTTCATCTCGTGTAATGGAAACATTCAAACTTCATTAATGCTTCGCACTCGTGAAAATGCTGTTGTTTTTATTACACTCGATGAAATTATTTATGATATTCACTCCAAAAAGCAAATATTTTCTGTTATTTCTCAACACTGTCTTGACACAAAATGAGCACTTGCCTACAAACTGGAAGTCAGAGCAATTGAAAATCTTTAGTAATACCACAGTGAGCCAGAGAATAGACGAGTAAGACAAGATACCAGCCTTTTAGAAAAAAAAGTTGACAACATCCTTGTAGAAAATATTTAGGGCTGAGCCGTCATTGAGTCTGTTGCCTGTCGTGCAATCAAAAAGAGCAGCAAAGTAGCTCTTAAACTTGACTGGATTAACGTTTCAACATGCTGTCTGTTGCCTAACGATCACAATATATCGTCCTTTCATAAACAGTCGACTCTCGTTATCTCGAATTCCAAGGGACTATCTGAAATACTTCGAGATATCCGTACTTCGACATATCAGATTTGCAGAACTGAGGGAAAACTAATTCGATTAACCAAATTTAACAAATATATGTGTAATTTGACTCCTGAAGTTAGAGATATATTGAAAATATTGTGGAAAAGAGAAGTTGCTCCTTAGGAGCAATTTCTCCTCTTTTCCACAATATTTTTTACCTGTTGTTAGATCTTCATGTTTAGGCAGAGGCCAGATTTTCACTTCGGGATAAGCGGTTATTCGAGATAAGCGAGTTCGAGATAGCGAGAGTCAACTGTATATCGGTTTATGATTTTTGTTTTGTAATTGTTCTTAAAAATCAGACTTAAGCCCCCTATCTCACTAGGCTGCGACTGTTGGAGTCAAATTGTGCACGTCATTCGAGACAACGTTTCAAATGTATCCAAACGTTCGTGGGAGTTCATTATTTCCTCATGTGAGTCGCAGGGCTTCGTCTCTGTGTCGCTTGAAGTTTGAACATGGTCAGACATTCTGCGCGACAAATATTCTCACAAACTAGTCACAGAGCCGTCGCTGATGTCTCGAGCCCGTCTGAAACCCTTCTCAATATAGTTTCCGTAAGTTCGAAAGTGCGAGAAAGGTGAAACAACTTTGCGACGCGTTGGCGGCGTAGGAAACTAAATTGCGACTGCTTTGCGACAAAAAGGAAACTCTGACATTCCGGACGCGAGACTGGCGCGAACATTTCAATTATCACACCGTATTCGTGCGTCAGTCTCATGTACCGAAAATTCGCGCGACATATATAAAACTCCAGGCGAAATGTGGTCTAAATTTCTTCTCGAGTTCATGTGACATTCGTATAATATTCCTGCGACATACGCATATGTGTTGAAAGTACCAAATGAAAATTGTCCCTCTTTTCTGGCAATGGTGTGTCTCTAATAACTACATTGTAGTCGTGAGCTGTCGCAGCTCAGTGAGAATCTAACTTACCAAAACCTCACCTAAGTTTGTAAGGTAAGTCACCATAAACCTCGGGTTCCTAGTGTCCTTGTTGCAGAAGTGTCTTTTAAGCCAATGTCAGATTAAGAAATTAAAATCCATAGTATTGACGACACAATTTCGAAGCGGTCCATTTACTGTTACTCGCGTCGACATAATGTCGTCAACAAACAATTACATTTCAAATTAGAAAAAAAAAAAAAAAAAAAAAAATACTTAGATTAGAAACTTAAGATTGATACACCACAGATAGAAAAAAAATCCGAACGACCGTTTACAAAATATATGTAATATCTCATACGTCATTGTATATGCGACAAGACATCAGCCCTGTTCTGTATCAACAATCTAAATGGAATTAAAGTCGCGCTTTATCACAAAACTTTAAGTGTAGATATCGTATTTGCCTTGAGTATTCGGACAGACAGCCCTGAGCAAACATTATAAACCCAGACGCCTGATTATGGTCTGCACAGTTTACCACCCATCCAGCAGTTTTTGGACACATTGCCGGGTAGTAAAATAGACTTGTTCAAAGATAAGAACGAGTAAAACAAGGCGTTAAGGTGTCCCAATGGAGTAAATACATTTGGCAAACTCCAAATCGGCTTTCAGTTACGTGCAGGCCATACCAAATAAACGTGTCTACGAGTAAAAGTCGGTCAATAAAGATTTAGACATTACGTAGCACACCTATATAAACTTTACACTTCTGAGCCAGAGTTTGAGAGCCAATGTTTTAAACAAACAATGTTAATATTTTCTTGAATTCTCTTCAAAAGCATGCTGAGGGTACTTATTTTAATGAGTAAGCACATCGAGGGTTGAGCGCAAGACTATGGTAACTCAAACATATTTTTGAAACCCTTGTTTAGGGGCAACTTGGGCCCCTTTGTGAACAATGCAAATTTAGGTGTCATTGCTCATACGAGCAATGGCACCTAAATTTTCATTGTTTACAGAAAGAAATGTTGTAATCTTCATAACGCCTTCATGGTGAGATTAGGTTTGGGGAAAAACAACCATCTGACTTACGCCAGTCTTGCGCTCAACCCTCGACATGTATTCAGGAAGAAATTAGAAAAAGATACCTTTGTATTTAGAAGTGAATAAGTCACGACATTTGCACCATATGATATACGAAATGACGGATATACGGCCTATGAAGCAAAAACAGATTTATGCAGTTAACATTTCCATAAGCAAAGTAAGCTGGTTCAAAACCCAGAATTATTGCAAACCTAACGAAAACATACCTATATAACTTTGACCCACTTAAATCCCACTTTTATATAGTAAAACTGGGGTTTACAGGGGTAGACATTTTTTTCCTTATTTTTGTTAAATAACATAAATTTTGGGTACTCGCTGAGGCGGTTCTAACGAGTACCACAATCTATGTTTTGAGCAGAAATATCACTCTAACCTCGACCCCTAGTGCTGCCCGTCCCAAGGCGGATATTCTAATACTGATGATCTAACATTGTGGTCACCCGCTATAAGGCTGCCCATTTTGCTTTCTTGTTTACTTATTATGTCGTTAGCATTCTGGCCACCATTTTCAGTAGCTACCCACTTTTTTGTTTGTATCGTTCTAATATTTGGAGCTGAATCAGTGGATAAGGGCGAGGGTTTCGCGCGAGTAAAACTAGTTAAAGCCCTAAAGTAGTTTTCCTACTGTGTGCATCCCTACTTCACTTCTTGTAGTATTTTTGTTTGTATCGTGCTAGTATTCGGAGCTGCACCAGTGATAAGAGCGTGGGTTTCGCGCAAATAAAACTAACTTAAGTACTTGAGCCGTTTTCCTACTGTGTGCATCCCCACTTTGCTTCCTGTTGTCTTTTTGTTTGCATCGTTCAAATAACTGGGGCTGCATCGGAGGATAAAGGCGGGGGTTTCGCGCGAGTAAAACTGGTTTAAGTCCCCAAGTAGTTTTCCTATTATGTGCATCCCCACCCCAGCTAGCATTCTACGTAAATCTACATCGGGCCGTCATCGGCCCGTCAGCTACCCTGACGGGCCGATGACGGCCCGATATAGATTTACGTAGAATGCTGACTGGGACTTTGCTTCCTATTGTCTTTTTGTTTGTATCATTCTAATATTTAGGGCAGCATCAGTGGATAAGGGCGAGGGTTTCGCGCGAGTAAAACTGGCTTAAGCTCTCAAGTAGTTTTCCTATTGTGTGCATCGGTGGTTTCATATGTGGCGTTTGTTCTGTCATTATTTAATCCTCATCTCTCTTCTTTTGGTGTCTCGGGATGACTGAGCTTCGTGATTGTGGCATGTCCGGAGTATCTGTACTTATATTTTTATTGACATGATGATAAGCATGTGAATACACGTAGTCTGATCAAGTTATTTGCTTTCTGCTCACAGATCATTAAATGCTGTAAGGTTCGAATTAGAATGTGCGAATGTGAAAATGATTTGAATCGTGCATTTCGCGTATGTGTGAAGACACTTGAAGACACTTATTACAAACAATTTTAGTGTAACGCCGATACAGTTCGTGAAGTGTTCAATCACCTACATTTTGTATCTTATTTCAGCGTCTGTCAAACTTGCAAACTTTTAGCTTCAACAAAATCAGAATATATGAGATGATAGGCACCAGTTTTTCTTATAGTTGTACAAAACACATTCAATCAGAAATACTCAGTTATAAACAAGCACAACCGAGCTGACTATAAATGACAATGCATCGAATTCTGTATTTTCCCTAAATATTGGGACATCTTTCCATATCATACTTGTCCTTAAATTTCAACACGTCAGTTTTACTACCTTTTGTTGTGTCTAAAATTCATGGATGAGTAACAAACAGTGTTTACACTGATCAGACGCCGCGTTCTGCGGCGCCTGATCAGTGTCAACACTGTTTGCTAAGGCATGTTTGTCCCAATACTTTGAGTTAATACAATACTCCTATTTTGCTTCTTGATCCGTTAATCTTAGCCTGCCAGTATGGCAGCGTAATTAGGACGACCTTAATATTGTTAACGGGATTTAACTTTCATACCGATATCGTGGGCGCAATACATGTGCTCGCCGTTCTCAGAACTTTTCCCACAGTTTCAGCAGAGTAACAATACATTCGAACTTCAATGGCTCGAACGCCTTTGGACCGATGCATATTTCTTCTAGACATGGGCAGTTCCTGCCACTAAGGGTTATTCATAGCTCCAGGTCAGGAAGCAAATTGGGATAATTTAACCTAGTGGTCTCTACCTAATCTGTGAAACATCACAGTGAAACACATACAATCAAAAACACTATGAATAAACAAGGCAAATGGCTCAATGGCGATCTGATGTCAAAACACAAGAAAACCACAAACTGGACAGTGATGGGCCCGACCACAGGCACTGATAGTCGGGCACCGACTATCTGTAACAAACTGAGGAGGGAAACGACATTTAGTCTGAGGACCGACCCACTGTCGTGCAATTAAAGTGGGAAGCAAACTTTACAAACATAGTTGAGGTAACATGCATGCATGCTGTTTGCCGCAGAATATCAATGTCGGGACTAATATTTTGGTAGCGAGTGAAAATCTTTTTGAATTCCAAAAAAAAAAAAAAAAAAACAACAACAAAAAACAATTGTTCAACAATCTTTCTGAATTCATAGACAAGGTTGCCATAAAATTCAAATTCGGACGGACCTTCTTACAGAAGTGTTTTCAAACCAAAATTTAGTTGGACATTTCAGAATGGTAGCGATAAAAAGTTAAAAAAAAAGTTTTACATCGTTTATGACGCCTCCGAAGGGAAAAAGTGAATCCCACAGCAAGTTTTATGCTTATAATCGCACTCCACAGTGGTCCTTTTAACTTTCTTAACACTTTTATATAGTTGCTTTGTCTGTTTTTTGTTGTTCTTTTTTCATATTTGAACTGTATGATATTGTTTTATTGCAGCATATTTTGTTTATCATGTGCAACAGTATGTCTGTTTATATGTGTATATACGTATATAGTATATCTTTTATTGTTATAGAGGGCCACTTAGTAGACTGGCTATCCTACATGTAGCTAAACGTGTCAATGTCTGAAAATAGTATATAAATAAATAAATAAATAAATAAATGCTACAGGGACTCTTTGTTCTCATGACATGACCTACATTTCTCAAGGCACAAGTCTGATAAGAATTTTTCCCTGCCAGCCCTTGTGTCCTAAAAGAACTCTTTCAATCTAGAATATGGAGTAATGCATAATTTTGAAAATGTATATTTAACAAAAGCACAAACTTATTAACCCATTTTAGACTGAATAACACCGCCCGCACTAAATATTGGAAGAGTCAAATTTCAACTTTACGTATGTCAGGCTATGGGATTTAAATATTCCGAAACGGCTAAACTATTTGCAAACAGTGCATTTATGTCGTCTGATCTGGATCTGTGCTGTATGAAAGTTACCCTTTTTGGGGGTATCCAAACTAAAATGGGTTGATAGCAGGATCAATCTAATATTTGGTTGACCTTGTGAACAATAATATATGTAAGAAACCTTGTCGAAAAGGCAAAAAGTATAATGTATAAAGCATCTGATTCAGAAATGAAGTGTTTTAGGCCGCTTGCCAGCTATGGTTTACACCCCCGACCCGCCAAAGGGAATTTTGTAGACCATGTTTTTCTTAAAGCCTATTATCTTGCAAGTATCTTACAGCATGTTAGCTATCTGGCGATGGGGGCGTTGCCCAGTAACAGCCTGTTACATTCTTTACCCATACAAAAAGCATAATACCGTAGGAAAGTATTAGACCTACGAGATTTGGAGCAAAAGTAATTATATGTTCAAATTAAACATATGAAGTTACAGAACAGTCCACTAGCAACAACATCTGATGTTTGAAAGTTCTTTTGGGTCTTACATGGTGTTACGCATGTTACATTTTCTACGGTACCCTTTAGAATTGATCATTTAAACTCGTATAGTTCATTTTCATAGATTGTACATTGCCCCGATGACCTCAACTTTGTAACTTGTGATACGGTACTTTAATACCCTTTCCAAAGCTGCAAACAGTATCTCGTGTTAAGCAAAGTCACCCCACTGTGAAATACAATATTGAAAAATCATTTTCAGATAATATCACACCAAATGTAGCCTAGAAGTTGTACAAATAAAGTGAATTCTTATTTGTAGCATTATGTCTTAGTAATATGAGATACAAAGGCGCATTTAAATCTGTATCTGCCATACATTCTGCGTATAAAAGCGTAGGTAACATCTAAAATATCTACATACTGTGGGCTTTGGTGGTTTTCTATGTGGTTTTCTGCATCAGTTTTAGTGCCTCTGTTTTGTATCCTCTAGAAGGTTTAGTAAGCATTTTTAAAACTGAAAATTTAATGCCGCAACTCTTAGTCAGTTATATACATGCATTAGTTACGTACATTCGAAACTGTTAATAGTAAAGTTGCTATCTGCATCATGGCCACTTTGGCATAAAATACTGAATACTGCCTTGAAGTATTTAGTGTATGGCGAATGCTTATAATTTGTTTATGTCTAAATAACATATCTACGGATGAATTACAGTCGACTCTCGTTATCTCGACCTCGCTTATCTCAAATAACTGCTTATCTCGAACTGAAAATCTGGTCCCTATTATAACACAGAGATCTACCAACAGGCCACAAAATATTGTGGAAAAGAGGAGAATTGCTCCTGAGGAGAAATTTTTCCTCTTTTCCACAATATTTTCAATATATCTCTAACTTAGGAGTCAAAATACATATTCATTGTGGTTGTTCGATTAATTGTTTTCCTCAGTTCCGCAACTCTGATATGTCGAAGTATGGATACCTCGAAGTTTTACATAGAGTTTCTTGGATTTCGAGATAACGAGAGTCGACTGTATATGTCAGACCCTCACATGTCTTTACTTAATAATTCATCGATGGTAACATATATAACACCTTAATGTCTTAATTTAAAAGGATTTTGTCTCTTTAAAGGTCTTTTCCTTTACTTTTATCGCTTGAATTAATACTTTGTTTAAAGTAATATTTTTTATCAAAATAAGAGGATAAAAATGACACTTTCGCCTTATGTATTCTGTTACATTATCGTGTGTTACTTGAATAGTTCATTTATCTGTAAAATACATAACAAATTTAGAAACATACGAGCATAACACAATGAAATTAAGTATATATTAGAACAATTCAGTGATTTTAGCACCTTTAAAGTTTAACTCTACTCTTATATTGAAAATCAAAATGGTATGCAACTTGATTTTATCTGTTCCATGCATATTGTGTACATGTTTTCTAATATAACATAGACTACCGGTTCTTAGCTGAAACACGTGAACAAAAAATCAGATCAATATTGCTGAATATAATTAGCTTTAGCCAGCATTAGTAACAAAGAGAATGGAAATCGTTCAAATTAATGTTGTTGTGTGTAATTCGCATTACAGTTATCACTAATAAAGATAATAAGACTTGTATAATTTTATATCTATAATGGTTTTCTTATCACTATACAGATGATAAATAATAGTAATAATTTACTTAATGTGTTTGTCATTATATAATATTATGTATGACTGACCTATATGTGTTGCTTTTACATGGCATTTCATAATAAAGCAGATTTACTTGAAGCAAACTGTCTTCTAGCCAGCATAAAACGTTTTTATTTTATACACTGTGGCAACAGAGAAGTGCCAGAGTGTGTATGCTATGTATTTGGCTGCACCTTAGAGATGACTAAAAATTGAAGTGTAGTGATGATATATGTGTGATGTTATTATCATCGAATTACCACATTTATGTAGAATCAAATTATGAAATAGTTCTCCTTGCATAATGTGTGCCCTGTAAATGTTTGTTTCATTTTATTCATGCTTTTGAGTTGATATTAGGAAAGTATACAGTATTTTCAATAATGGAGCTGTGCTGAAGAGATTTCTCCTGCAGACACTGTCAACAGGAAACAGTATTCTGATATCACAGAACTTAAACTGACATATAACGTGTGTAACAGTATCAAGTGTGAAATATTTCTAGCAGTCTAGTTAGATTTAGGTTTTAGAATATCAGCTTTATGCATAGGACATACGCAATGAAGAGCTCATAACATGTATGTATGAAAAGCGGATATTTCTGTATTTGTAATAAGTTATATTTTACTATATATTTGAAAGATATAATCATCGATCAGCGGAAAATTGGCGAGGGTTTTCTTGATTTACAAAACTATAAAGATATCTGAGGAATATTTTACTATGTTTGTTATAAAAAGAATTTTAGACCTGATTTCCCTTCACCATGTACAAAGTGTCAACAGCTATTTTTACAATGTAGATAAAGTATCACTCAAAAAATAACACGCGTAACATTAAGAAGTGTATAAAGCATATAATATATTAGTCCACTCATTATAGTTAAACACATTGTACTAATTGCTACCACATCAAATTAAATGTTAAGAAATTTGAAATAACGATACTTTTCAGAAAGACGTTTAGGCTGTTTAAAGTAATCGTTTCTAATGTCAACTGCGTAGTCAAGCTGGTTTGTTTTTATTTCTTGATGTACAAAGAAGGACATATAGTGTTTAACTATTGTAAAACAGTATTAGAGTAAATTTCTAGTCACTGACTTGTCATAGTCAACAAAAACGTTGTATCAGGAAACGTATTTATGAGGCTTATGACTTTTAGTAACGCATGTAACAGTTATATTACAAGTCATTGACAGCTCAACACATTAAGATACATGTCTGTATTAAACCACATGCATTGGTAGCAAATAGCATGCTAGTATGTACGAATATGGATACTTTAGTATTTACACAAAAGTATTTCTTTTGTTTTGAGGGTAACGTTGGTAACATGGCTGTTACACATAAAAGCCCCCATCGCCAGAGGGCTAACATGTGTCATTTTGTTTCTTATATAATGTAGTTTCAGAAAATTATAGTGTACAAAATTCCCCTTGGGGGAGGGAGGGGGTGTTTAGCCGGCCCAAGTTCTATTTAGTTTCCTTATCTACCTGACATTATGAAATTTTTTACCAACACAAGTTTCAGCGACAAAACGGAAAACTGTTGTTGACAGACAATATTGACCTCTGTTACCAATGATCCCCTGCCAAATCTTATGTCTCAAAAGAATTCTTTCATTCTAGCTTTTGGAGAAGTGCATCATTACGAAAATTAATGTTTAACAACAGTACAAACATATTACTCGTAACAGCTGTAAAGTGTATAGAACCTGTTTAGATTCCTCGTAGTGAATGCAGAACCTGGTGACAGTATGGTTTGAGTCATCTCATTTGGATCGGCATCGTGTGCTAGGATGATTGTTTGTGGGATTTCTGAAATCCGAAATGGCATAAACTAGCACCATAGTATGCAAAGGTTTTCATAACCCTATTCGCTTTGTTATTGCTTTCGACCTTAAGGGAAATAAATATACTTACAGGGGTAGCAATTCTGTCAATTTTGCTTTGTTTCTCTTCTTAGAAAATGAATATACTCTAAAAGGAAAGAATTTTCTCATTTGGGAGCAAATTCTTTCCTTTTAGTGTTGGTTCCTTTTTATAAAGAATTTGGTGTACAGGAAAACAGACAGTAAGTTCACTCAAGTAATCGCGCTTGTAAAACAGGCCAGAATCTACCAAGAGTATCGAGTCTCCTTAGGAAAATCAGTATTCATGCATACAGCTACTCACATTCATGTCAGTCTTTTTAATAAATGTTCCTTCATAATGGATCCTTCACAGATATAAAATATTCCAAGCGCTAAAAGTGACATGCTGCACTCATATTGCAATAGAATAATGTACATGTATATTGTGAAATAAATATGTGATTCTATTGTAATCTGGATAAATGAAATACAGGGGCAAAAAGCTCATCTTTAATTTTGTCATACCACTATAGAATTATAAATTAATAAAAGCTTGTGGTAACTATAGTTTGACTATTTCAATAACATTTTGTCATGACTGTCTTAACCGACTGAATTCTTTCAATATCAAGACGATTTTATCGCAAGCGAGGACAACAGGTTTTACTCCTACGTATTGCTCTAAAGCAATACTCCTACGTATAACATCTAGGTATTACTCCAAAGTCATCACGAAAACATGCCTATATAATTTTGACCCCCCTCAAACCCCACTTTTATATAGTAAAACTGGGGTTTACAGGGGTATACATTATTGTTCTTATTTCTGCTCAAAAACATAGATTGTGGGTACTCGTTAGAACCGCCTCGCCGAGGCGGTTCTAACGAGTACCTACAATCTATGTTTTGAGCAGAAATATGAAAAATATCAGAATTTTTTATCTGAACATTTTCAGTTTTTGGAGGTGAAATTTTCTATATAATTGAATAGGCGTGTTTTCGTAATGTTGCTCCAAAGCATTACTCCTACGTATAACATCTAGGTATTACTCCAAAGTAGTATACGAGCCGCCCTCATATGAGCCACAGTCAGAAAAAAAGACCTTCGGATACGTGCACTCAGAGAAGATTCAAATCAGCCTTCGCACTCGCATAACATCTGATAATAAAATACTGAAGATCCCTTATTTTCCTGTTTTGACCGGAAGTAAGATGCATTTATTTATGTTTCAATGATGCGGGAAAAACAAAAGTAGATGTTTAAAATTATATCTATTGTGTATGTGTCTATGGCAAACTGAGTATTCAAAGAAAACTGATCATTATAATCTTAGTTCTTTGACTATATGAGGTGTAAAAATACGTTGATTTTAGGGTAGATAGATAACCATAGGTTATCTCCCAATTTTGTGGCATTGAACTGCCAAAATAATGGTATTACATAATTTACATATTTTGTTGACCGAGTGGGTCATAAAACTGCTCAAATCAAATCTTTTAAAATTCGACCTCATCAACTTCAACTTTTCGGGAGAATCTCCGCCTAAATGGTAGATCTAAATATGTCCTTTCTCTACTATTTTTGTGAGCAGCGCATGTTTCGATTATTCGACGTAATTTGTTTTCAAAGAATCTCTTTTCATGACTTGTTAACCCTTGTCCTGTTGAATAAATTAAGATGCCACGCCCACTACAAACTTTTAGCCAATCAGATTACTTGATCCAGGCTGTTGATACAAATTCACATACTTAATAAGAAACACTGCATATCCAGGTCAGTTGGCTTCTGAAGAAGCCAACTGATCTGGATCTACATTGTTTGCAAAGGAAGGGCATATCCGGGTTCCGCAAGACCAGGGTTAATACCTTTAGTATTTGCGTGTACATTTACAACAATATTGAGTCTGCTATTTCCGTTTCAAGTGTTTCTTGCTTCCAAGAAGTTCTTTTCATGACATAATCGTCTTCATAACAGCTAATGTTAAGTGATATGTGGTCATAAAACTTCTAATCGTACTTTACAATTTTGGTATTCACATTGTCTGGTATTTTGAGCTCGTTGAGCACTTTGAATTATATATTAACCCATTTTACTCTGGAAACCCGCAAAGAGAAATTGGTCAACAGTGCAGGCTCAGATCAGACTCCGTATTCTTTTGCGTCTGATCAGGTTCACCACTCTTTGCTAATAGTTTAGCCATGAGTTTTCTCTAGGAACATCTAAATCGCACAGCCAGACATACCAAAAACTAAACTTGAACTAAACTTGAACTCTCGCAATAGATAGTGTGGGGAGTTTATTTACTAATGTAATTCAAAAATGGTTTAAACTAAATAGAAAGTCTGCACTAAAGTAATGGTAATATTTGATGCACTAGCACACTTCATTTAATACATTAAACAACTAAAACGAAGAAACAGTTTTGGTTTACATGAAAACATAATAAAAAATTTCCTTGTAAAGACTATAATCACGAAGCACAATTTTCCAAAGTTGCCGGATATAGAAGAGACGTGGAATAAACAATGACCAATCAAAACGGCTTGTTTACAATTACCGACGCAAAAGCTACTCACATTTTTTCAGCAAAAAATTTCAGCGTATTTGCATATCACTCGATGTAAATTTTAACGAATCATTAACTAACGACATTGTTAGTTTTGAACAACTGGGCCCTGATAATTATCATCAGAAAACCTACTACGGCAGGGATAGGGGAGATGCTTTAGCTCGTGGGAAACTTCGCACTTTGTTCTGACGTAGCGCCAATATAAAAATGGTTTCGATCCGCGTAGAAAAAAAATGAAACATCACCGTCAAACACATGCGGTTACTAACACAAAGCAGGGGACTCAATGGCTGTCGGCAGCCACAGAGCAAGTAAACCACAAGCTGGACCACGATGGATCCGAGACAGACGTCAGTGCTCAAGCACCAGCCGTCTGAAACGGATAGACGTAATAACTGCCATTCAGTCTGAATTCCGCTTTTATAACAAGTAAGGAAATAATACGTTTAACAATATTAATACAGAAATTCTAATATTTTGAAATTTTCTTAACTAATATATGACAAGACTAAAACAATTTAAAATGTCGCTGTAAGTGTTTCAAAATAATTATGTTACTGTTTGTTACTTTACGTCTTACAGTGCTTTATCTTAATACGTATATTGATATACAGTTAACCCCCGTTACAACGACAGCATTTGTTCCTTAAGAGGTTCCCATTAAAATGAATTTGCTGTTATATGGAATACTTAATGACCAGTTTGATATGTAAGAAAGGGCTTGTTTTGTTCTTATTTCCTCACAGAACATGTTTTAGATATTTGATAGAATCGCCTCACTGAGGCGATTCTAACAAAAATCCAAAACACAAGTTTCTATGAAGTATTAAACACAATATTCTTGCATAATTTGTGACTAATTGTTACCTCTTAAGGGAAGGTTTCGTAATTGTAATTATAAAAAAATTGCCGTTGTATCGAGTGTCGGTATAAAGAGGGTTGTCTGTATTTACTTGTCTAATGGTTGTTTACCTGCTGAAAGACGGATTATTATCCCTATGTTTTTAAAGCGATTGGGATATTGTGAACGCCTCCGTCCGTCCGCCGACGTCCGTCCGTCCGTCCGTCCGCCACGCTATCTCCTCATAAATCATTGGGCATAATTTAACTAAACTTGCTGTATGACTTCCCCTCATGGTAAGGGTGTACGATAGCAACATTATTTTTCCGTCCGTTCGGCGTCCGTCCATTTAACTGTCACGCTATCACCTCCCAAACCACTGGGCGGAATTTAACCGAACTTGCTACATGACTTCCGTTCATAGAAAGGGCGTGCGATAGCCAGTCCGTTCATCTGTCCGTCCGTCCGATATGCTATTAGCCAAATTAGCACGGTGCGTGGGTACTTGCGATGGCGCACCATCGACTGCGCATTATATTGATTTTGTTTGCAATGACTTGTGTTTCATATCCTATACTCTGGTGTCAGTGCAGGCTAATCAGAATCTTCCCTTGGTGCACATGTCCGAAGGTATGTTTTCTGATGTAGAGACTCATAATTATGCTGGTGTGATATTGTAGCATCGTATATCCTCGTGCTGTTATACCAGGAATAAAATTATACTGGATGCCAAGTATACCAAAAGGGCCCTTATGCAATTTGCGAACAATGCAGGCCCTAATCAGCCTGCGCATATGCGCAGGCTGATCTGGGCCTTCGTTGTCCGCTTAAGGATCAGTGGAGACTGTAGTATATGTCAACGAACAGAAAATGCCGAGGTTAGACTGCACAGATGCGGACGGTAATCTGGACCATTGTTGTCCGCAAATGCATCAGGGCCCTTTTCGTGCGTTGCGCAACGTATAGTGTATCCAGAATACTGCCATTATTGTATGCTTATTTTTGGTTGAAGATTATTTCAGCAACGGTCCTGTATGAATATATTTTTGTTATTTAAACGAAACATCCTATTGCACTTCTAGAAAATGTTTTTTTTTTTTTGTTTTTTTTTTTTTTTTCTGAGAAAGTTTCCAACCACTTAACGGGTACAAAACACTGCATGCATTTATTTTGCAGTAAATGTTCTGGTTAATACAATTTAGTGTGAGTTATTACTGCAAACAAGTATTGTGATAAATAAAATCTTAGAAAAGATACTCCGTTAGAAAACAAAGAAAAAAAAAAGCATAGATACCATGAGTAAACTTGAATAAGATCACGTTTGTTGTGCAATACGTAAGATCACGTTCATTGAGCAATACGATCATTTTTGGTCTGTAATACGAGTAAAAGTGTGTAAGATTATGTTTGGTGTATCACACAAGTAGAAGAGTGTAAGATCATGTTTGGGGTGTAACACGAGTGAAAGTGTGTAAGATCATATTTTGTGTGTAACACGAGTAAAAAGTGTGTAAGATCATCTTTGGTGTGTAACACGAATAAAAGTATGTAAAGTAAAAGTATGTAAGATCATGTTTCGTGTGTAACACGAGTAAAATTGTGTAAGATGATGTTTCGTGTGTAACACGAGTAAAAGTGTGTAAGGTCATGTTTGGTGTCAAACACCAGCATATTGCCTTGCAGGTCAAGGGCGCAGTGTATTGCACCCATATGTGCATATAAATCTGCATACAGACGCATAAACAAATAAAAATATATACAGCTTGCCCTTAGAAACAAAGAACACATAAAGTCCATTATACTACAAATTCTTCACCTACTGTATAACAAAACCGTTCTCCTTTATTTTTCCCTACATTTTTTTCAGTTCATCGATTAAATAGTTTATTTTAACCGAAAAGAGAGGACCTCACCAGGCAAGACAAATGCGTTTTAACATGAGAAAACGTACCTTTGGACATATGCGCTCAACGAAGACTCAAATTAGCCAGCGCATCCGCACAGTTTGATTAGAGACTTCGTTATCCGTATGCTGAAACTTGGCATCATTGGCTATCCAAATTTCGCCCAGCGAAGATTCTGATCAGACAATGCGCAGTCTGATCTGAATCTTCGCTAGGCGCACATGTCCGAAGGTACGTTTTTTGACGGTGAGGTTTATTTAGTTAAAAAAAAACAGATTGCGCATTCTTCAGGTCCTGCAAACTTCTAGCCTGCAGCGATTTCTAGGATAATGTTTAGCTATAACAAATGAACCACAACGTGAGAAAACGTACCTTCTGACATGTGTGCCCAATTTAGTCCCGAATCAGACTGCGTGGGTGTACAGTCTGACCAGAGCCTTCGTTGTCCGCATAAACAAATTTTGCATTCATGGATATTCAAAATACTCCCAGTGAAGAGTCTGATCAGATTGTGTTAACATGCAGCTGATCTGAACCTTCGCTGGGGGTACATGTCAGAATGTATGTTTTCTGACCTTACGGCTCAAATAGATATGTAATTGAATTGTTTCTCAGAATGTCGTCATTTGATTAACTAAATAATGACTTTAAAACCTATTTTGAAATCTAGATTAATCTTTTCAAGAAGAAACAGACGTTTCGACTAATGCGAGCGATCTGCATTGTTCTGTTCGAAGTCTACGCTGTTTGATAATATAAGATACGCAACACACGAAAGGGCCCTTATGCAATATGCGGAAAAAGCAGGGCCAGGCTGATCAGGATCTTAATTACCCGCTTAAAGAACCAATAGATACTGTAGTATATGTCGACGAAATAAAAATGCTCAGATCAGACTGCATGGATGCGCATGCTGGACCTACGTTGTCCGCATATTATATAAGAGCACTTTTCGTGCGTTACGCATCATAAACAGATTCTCAAAGGAGTGATCCTTAAGAGCTATGAACACACATTTCTAGAAGGCGGGCAAATCAATTTGACAGAGTTGCCTTCCCTGAAAGTGTGGTAGAGCCATTCTCCCATTAACCATTTACGCAGTGGACTCTTCTACCTGAACTCTTTTGACCAGTCCATTTACAGTTTAAAGGGTGTCTGGTCAGTTTTCATTATTACCATGTTTATTGAATTGCCTGAAATTAATGCTAACAATGTAGACCCTGATCAGACGCCGCGTTCTGCGACGTCTGATCTGGGTCTACACTGTTTGCCAATGTCCCATTTATGGGAAGCTAGGCACGAATAAATAAAAACTAATAAAAATCGGAAACTCGGTTCATAAACAGCAGTTAGTTTGCGAAGATGTATACTCCCTTAGCACCGGCTTATGAGGTATTCCATTTTCAAAGTAACCAGAATGGGCTCAAAGATCCCAAAGAAAGATAATCATCTGCACCATGACGAAGTGCGGAACAACGTTTGCCGGCCGTATAGGGCACTGAAGTAAAATAAAACTCTAAAAAGAAAGAAAATCGGAGAGACTTGGTTTTATTAGACTCTTCATATACAGCTGTGTAGTTGCGAGGCAATACACGCCCCCCCCCCCCCCAACCGCCGCCCCCTCCCCCCCCCCCCCCCACACACACACATACACACCGCTCCTTGTCCATGAACTGAACACACAACATTTACCCTCTATAGTCGGACACCTAAACTCTTTAAACACACTAGTACTACATTAGGAAAAATATCTATTTTACTATGTGCTTGTTGAAAACAGTATATACCCTGATCTAATGTTGCATTCTGTAGCTTCTGTTCTGCGTCTACATTGTTTGCTCAGGCCCCGAGGTTATAAAACATTTCATTACGAAAGCAAGCCTATTCAAATAAACTGAAAATTTTATCAGCAAAAAAGGAAACAAATTCAGATAAAAAAAACTGATATTTTTCACATTTCTGCTCAAAACATAGATTATGGGTACTCACTCGTTTGAACGGCCTCACCGAGGCGGTTCTAACGTGTACCCACAATCTATGTTTTTGATAAGCAAAAAATAATGTGTACTGTATAGGATAGAGAGAGAGAGAGAGAGATGCTTATTTTTAGACAATCGAAACATAGAGAGAGAGAGAGAGAGAGAGAGAGAGAGAGAGAGAAAGATAGATAGATAGATAGATAGATAGATTTATATGTTCAACTGGTGTAGCCTAAGCCTAACTAGTGTAGGGATACTCAGCCATATCGGTGCGGTGAACATTACAGTAAAACACATTTAATCACAAACAATATGCTGAACAAAAAAGATGCTCAATGCCGACATGAAGCAAAAGTAAAAAAAAAAAAAAAAAAAAAAAAAAATCAAGTAGACCAATGATACGCTTGTTTGTGTAATCAAATAGACATTCAAGTGCATTTTACTGTCTGTTAATTGATATATCGAAAAATGCTAGATAAATGGCGAACAGTGTAGACCTGATCAGATACCGCATTCTGTAGCGTCTGATCTGGGTCTTAACTGTTTACTCAGACCTGTATATCCACATATTAGCAGACTGTTAGGGTAAAAAAGGTGTCATCACGAAAACATACCTATATAATTCTGACCCCCTTAAACCCCGGTTTTATATAGTAAAACTGGGGTTTACAGGGGTATACATTATTTTTCTTATTTCTGCCAAAAAACATTAATTGTGGGTATTTGTTAGAACCGCCTCAGCGAGTCGGTTTTAACGAGTATCCACAATTTATGTTTTGTGCAGAAATATATATATATAAAAAAATATCAGAATTTTTATCTGAAAACTTTCAGTGTTTTAGTGGTGAAATTTTCAATATATTTGAAAAGGCGTGTTTTCATAATGTAAAGGTATTTACAAAATATGCTATTTGTTGCTCCTTGGGAGTCCTTCCATCATAAACCTTGGACCCATTGTTTCAGTATTAGGTTCGGTTTCAACAGGCCTATTTTAAATCAATATGGCGATGTGGTTTTAACATCATATTGTCCTTTGGGGACAATTTAGCACAAAAAGCCATTTTAAGAAACGGCTTCACTCTACATCTATGCTTTATGAAAGTATTTGATTGACGAGATATGGGCAAAGTCCACATTAAGTATCATTAAGTATATTTATGTAATGCAAACAGCCAAGACTTGAATTCCTTCTACGTATCTCCGATTTTATAATACACGTTATATGAGTTCTTATAGGGCTCTGTTAATTTTTAGGAAAAACAAATTCCGGGAGAGACCACGCAGTCACATATATCTGACAAAATCTTCGGCGTTCAAAGATTGGGTCATATCACTTTCCAATAAGAAGGCATAATTACCCTAAATACTCGGATACCTAAAAGACATAAAAATAAGATGAGTATTCGTCATTCCCAGCTAGCATTCTTTATAAATCTATAGCTGTCCGTTTTCGGCCCGTCAGCTACCCTGACGGACCGATAACGGCCCGCTATAGATTTATAAAGAATGCTTACTGGGTTGGTCTTATACTGATTACAGAAAGACTGGGCGCAATGAAATTGGATATAATGCCAATAAACATAGACAGGTAGAGGCCCAATAAGGGAATTTAGAACTAGTGTATTTATTTGATCCAAAGGTAATATCCCCTCCAAAACATGTATTACTCTCCGAAGGACTCATAAACACTCTTGGTGGGATCTCCTAATCATCTCTTTACCGTATGACATGTCATTGAACTGTCTTGCATAGTGGGTATGGGGTAGGTATGGGCAATAAAATAATTAGTGGTCTCATTTTAGCTATGTCTTTAAACACTACACGTAATTATACATGTACATACATATTGAAGAAGGTAAGTCTACCTGACTACTTTTGCTAATATGTCTGTTAATATCCCAACAGCTTGCACACACTGACCCCGTGCAAACCACCTAAGGGCAAAACATTTAGAAGTAAATTCTATTCTTCATAAAGCTGCATGACAATGTTCTGAAAAGTAAAAGTAATAACATCCACTATCCCCAACCCGACCACAAAGTACTGAACAATTTATTGTATATTCGTTTTACACCACACATCATTCGATTTAATGTGGTACATGACCATGTTCTGAAAAAAGTAAGATACTAACTTCCACGATCCAATCCCAACGCGCATCTCAACAATTATAAAGTAAAACCTTTAATGTGTATTTGTTCTGCTCTACACAGCATTCGATCTCATATGCTACATGACCACGCTCTGACAAAAAAACAAACAAAAAACAACAACAAAAAACAACAACAAACAAACAAAAAACAAACAAACAAAAAAAAAACAAAAAAACAAAACAACAACAAAAAACAAAAAAAAACAAACAAACAAACAAAAAAACAAAAAACAAAAAAAAAAAACAAAAACAAAAAAAAAACAACAACAAAAAAAAAAAAAAAAAAAAAAAAAAAACAACAAAAAAAAAAAAAAAAAAAAAAACAAAACAAAAAAAAAAAAAACAAAAAAAAAAAACAAGAAAAAAACAAACAAAAAGAAAATCCAATCCTAATGCGCACCCCGATCATCTCATAGTGAACCCTTTAGTTTATACTTGTTCTTCTCTACACAATATCCGATTTGATATATTACATGACCATGTTCTGAAAAAAGTAAGTAACTAATTTCCACTACCCCATCCCAACGGGCAGCCCGACCATCCCATAGTGAAATCTTTAGGGTATACTTGTTCTGCTCTACACAGTATTTGTTGATTTTACTACACTGCATGTGATGTTAGTGCCGTGTGGCGGCGGTAGAACGTCTCCCCGTACTTCACCATATTGCAGATTATATTTCATTTCCTTTGGGATCATCGGGCCCATTTAGGTATCTTTGAAAATAGAGTTCTGCTCATGTATACGCTAGAGGGCTAAGCTGTGTTGCAAACTTCATTACTTCTTGCGAAGAGTCTCAATAAAACCGAGACTCCCATTTTCTAATCTTTACTATGTTCTTTGTTTCAAAATGCAATCTTTTTAACGTTTATTGTTATACTACATGACACCGGCACAGTGGCTCAGTGGTAGAGCGTCCGTTTGTGACCGGGAGGTTGCGGGTTCGATCCCCAACCGGGTCATACCAAAGACTTTAAAAATGGTACTAGCTGCTCTTTCGCTTGGCGCTCAGCATTAAGAAAGTAGAGCTAGGAATCGGAACTGGTCAGCTCAGTGTCAGTATAATGTGACTGGGTGGAATATCATACCAAAGTGTCTGGGGCATGATATTTCAGTGAGGCAGCACTCTAAAAGTGAGCATTGAGCTCCCTGTCACATCCAGACACCGTCGCGATATGACTGAAAGATTGTTGAAAGCGACGCTAAGCCCAAATCAAACAAAAATATACTACATGACCATGTTCTGAAAACAGTAAGATACTAACTTCCACTACCCCATCCCAATGTGCACCCCAACCATTCCATATAGACCCTTTTAGTGTATATTCGTTTTACACTACCTAGCATTCTTCTTGTTATGCTACATGACTATGTTCTGAAAAAAAAAGATAATAACTTCCACTATCCCATCCCAACGCACATCCCAACCATCCCATAGTGATCCCTTTAGGGTATACTTGTTGTGCTCTTACAAAGTATTCGGTTTGATATACTACATGATCATGTCCTGATAAAAGTAAGATACTGTTTTCACTACCCCATCCAAATGCGCAGCCCAACCTTCCCATAGGGATCCCTTTAGTGTATATTCATTTTACACTTCCAAACATTCGATTTCTTATGCTACACGACCATGCTCTGAAAAACAGTAAGATGCTAACTTCCATTACTACATTTCAACGCGCACCTCAGCTATCCTAAAGTGAATACTTTAATGTATATTTGTTTTACACTACACATCATTCGGTTTGAATGCCACATAGACATGTTCTGGAAAAAAATATACCCTTACACTACCCTATCCCGCGCACCCAAACCATCCCATAGTGAACCCTTTAGTGTATATTCGTTTTACCTTACACACCATTCCGTTTGTTATACTACATGATCATGTTCTGACAAAAGTAAGGTACTAACTTCCACAAACCAACTAACACCCACAGTGAACAAAGGGCATACTTAGTTTGCATAGGCTACATGACTATTTTCGAAATAAATAATGATAAAAATGATAATAATGTAATTTTGACCATCTGTTACGACTCAGAGCAGACCGCGTCACAAGCTGACCACATTCTAGTTTCTAGGTGTTACCATTTCACCTGTAGTACCACTTGTTTATAAAGAGTAACTTGGCCCGCCGTGGTTCAACTATTGGTTTTCATTTACTCCGGCATACAGTAGAATTAGCCATGAGTACTCGTCTTTGTTTATTATAGTGATTAATTTGATTTTTGTGTCTTCGCTTTGATGCATTGACTGAGTTGGGAGCCTTTAAGCGAACCGAATTTTTATGTGTTTCTATATTAAGAGTAGCATCGGGACCCAGGGTGAAGTTAGCTAGCTGTAAAAGTGCACTAACCTCACCCCCCCGCTCCCCC
Source organism: Anodontia alba (assembly GCA_964016985.1). Taxonomy (NCBI): domain Eukaryota; kingdom Metazoa; phylum Mollusca; class Bivalvia; order Lucinida; family Lucinidae; genus Anodontia; species Anodontia alba. Next base: position 27,284,628 of record OZ024834.1, read on the forward strand.
CGGAGGTTTACTCTACTGACCGTTCTAAGGCGGTGGTCTCGGTGTTAGTCTTACTCTTTGTTGCTTTGTGGCGATTGGTTGTATGTCTTTCCGTGTGTCATTTCGTTCTTGTGTTTTTAGTCCTTTTAGTATTGCGATTACCTCGCTTGGGGAAAAGAGAGCTAATCTTTGTGCTTTTCGTACGTTTGTTCGATTTGTGCTTGTTTGGATTTGTCGGTTTCCTCTTCCATTTGGGGTCTGGGAAGGGCTGCGTTTTGTGATTGTGGCACTCCCTGGACTTTTCTCTTACCTTTTTTTAATACGGCTAAACTGGTTGCTAAACACATAAAGCGTGAAAAGCGAATAAAGCATGAAAGTGATGCGTTTTAAGGTAGTATCCTTACTATATATACACCCACCGACACTGTCCAAACGAAGGACAATTAGGCAACGAAACAGCGCCGTCAGTGGACAGTTCGGTGAGTGGTATTTCCATATTGATATTATTTAATTGTTTGTAGGTTTTTCTCTTCGAATTCCGAGAAGGAGAAAAGTGTCCGAGTCTGAACAGAAACCCGCAAACTATATATTGCAGCGCACTCTAATCCGATTCTGCATATGTTACCTGAGTTATTTGGCAATACTGAGCGGGCTGCGCTGGTTGTGCAGTCTGGTCGGGGTTTCTCAGGTTGCGTGAATTGTAGTTGCTATCGTAAACGCTGAGCAGGCTGCACTGGCATATGCAGACTGATTATTCCTTTTGTGGCAGCAGGCGAAAGGTGTAGTTTAGTTTATACGAATAAAAACGGTGCAGGGTCGAGGTAGCCAATTCGTTATGTACGGTACCATATGAATCGCGTAAACAGAACGCATACGCAACACGTGAACATACACACGAACATATAGGCATGCACACACCCACATACATACACAAGTTTGTTTATGCTAAACATTAATTTAAATCGTTTCATTAAAAAATGTAATGTCTGTTAGGCTTGTAAGACAAATTTTGTAGTATTTTTTCCGTCTGCGGAGTATAATGTGTATTACTTAACCCTTGTCCTGCTGAATAAATTAAGATGCCAAGCCTACTTCTAATTTTCAGCCAATCAGATTACTTGATCCAGATTGTTGTAATAAATTTGCATACTTAATGGCAAACAGTGCAGATCCAGATCAGTTGGCTTCTTCAGAAGCCAACTGATCTGGATCTACACTGTTTGCAAAGGCAGGGTACATCCGGGCTCAGCAGGACAAGGGTTAAAGCTATTCCGATTTCGTCGCATCAGGGCACAGAGTTACTAAAACTTAGAGCTGATCCTATACTACTCTCCCTCTGATCATAATTCGGAAGTCGGATGTGTTTGACAATGGTAATGTCAGTAACGTTTAGAATTGCGATGTTTCCCTGATTGTCATTCAAACATTATAATCAGTATAAAGCCGTATATATGGAATATATAAGTTTAATTTGTATATAACGTTTAAGTGGGTGACGACGTTGCCGACGGCTAAGACGCTCACCGTCGACCACGCCGACATCATTAAAAGGGAAATAAGTCACGGATGAGTCACATCGACGTCAATGATGGGTCTATAAAGGCGTCGGGATCCAGCTGCGACGTCATTGACGTCACTCTCTCTATACGGTGACGTACGTCATTGGAGAATAATGGGTAGATTCATAACAGTAGACGCCATCTTGTATTATAGTAGGGTATACCTTAGTTTTTTTTTGCTTATTGTAGTTGTGTCCTTCCAAGAATATTTTGATGTTTCTAAAGGGTGTTAAGAAAGTTCGTTCCACATTTCAAATGGTAATTTTAAGATGTAAACAAGCAGCTAGCACTGAATAATTTACAGTCAATATTCAGAGGGTTCACCTTTATTCTTTATAACATTGTAAATTCTCTTGGGCATAGAGTGTATGAGAGAAGCGACGTGTTGTGAAGGTATGGTCCTCCAGGCCTGCTGCAAATGTAACTGCGCCATAGTCGAGGGGCGGGGGTCTTTGTAAGCCTAGCGGTCCAGTATACTCCAAAGGTTTTCAATGCAATTAAGATCAGGCAAATTGCCAGGCCACATGTCTTTCTTGATAAAGTTCGGAAGGTTCTCGGTGCACCAGTTCTGTGTTGCTGCTGCTGTATGTTGGGTAGCCCCATCATGCATAAACACCGCCTCTCCGGTGTAGGGTACCAGTCTCCGTTGATCGCACCCGGGGTAGGGTACCAGTCTCGGTTGATCAATTCTCCCATTAGATCTTGTACGCATCACTGCTGGTTTAAGTTCTCTCTGTAGAATATTGTCCACATAATAATTTGATGTAACAGTTTTTTCTGGTGGGAACAATATGGAGATGTGACAATCCATTTACACCCATGGCTCCCCATATCATAACCTTTGAACTCGACTTGACACAACTAACGTCAAGTACATTATCTGATTGAGACCCCCACACAGTGTCATCCTTGTGATTTGGAACATGGAACAAATATATTTGGTAGATTCATCACTGAAGATGTAATTTTCCCAGTCCTGGGCAGATAAATGCTTGTGCTCCTTGGCAAAGGCCAGCCTTTTGCTCCGCTGTGCCTTGGTCAGTAACTGATTTCGGGGCCATTTAAAGGATTTCCATGTCTTCACCTTACGAATGTAGTTAAACACTGTAACATGGCTGATATTATGACCAGAGTTATTAAGCTCTTTGCTCAGCTTCCTATTGGATCGCCCTCTCTTATACTTGATGCTCTCGATGGTCTTCTTTACCCCTCCCCTCACTTTCATCGGACGTCCGGTTCGGCGCTTATCGGCCAGTCCCGTTTGTTCATCCCGCCGTTGTCGCCACTTTTGCACCCAGCGCTGACTCTTATGCAAGTATTTTGACACATATGGAATGTCAAATCCAGCATCTAATAAAGCCAAAGCCTGTGCATTTTCTTGCTCAGGAGACAGTTTTGTAACACCACTGTTTTTGGAAAAAACAGCCGGCATTGCGAATCATCTGCAGTGAACAGTTGTTTACAAAATCCAATAGCAACACAAAAGAGTCACGCACAAGGGAAAATCTGCATTAGTTTATAGCACATAAGTATAACTGCAACTGCTGTAAATTTGATGGCGATTGGAAAACCGTAATCAATTGAAATATACCGTTAAAATGTGGAACGAACTTTCTTAACACCCTTTAAGAACATTTTGATGTTCACTACCTAAACAGAGAACAGGAGGTCGAGCATAGGCCGACAAACGAATTCACGGAAGAATGTCTCTCTGAAGTTTAGGTGCATCAGGAAAAATCTTAGGTCTCAATGACAGTATAGTATAAACAGCGCGAAGGCCGTGTTATAATAGATTATATTCTAAAGTGAAACAAAATATATTCACACTGGCACAGGTTTCTCCTCATTTTGGTGGGGGTCATACTGAGTGTACAAAATTGATTAACGAAGCCAGGTTAATCACGTAATATACCCAAAGTATAAGTCCACAACGTGAAGAGACTTGCTTGGAATTGTGGATTGTATTGTTGTCTGTATTGTGTTATATATGTTGTAAATAGTATATGTAAAAAAATTTAAATTCTAACTTTGTTAGAGTCTTCTGTGTAGTTGTACAGTTAGGCATCGCCCAATCTGGAGCTTACATGTTATCAAATTGGAAGTCACCCTCGGTGCGTCTTGGCCGCCTATGGCGTAACATCGTCCATCCCTACCTCTGCGGCCCATCGTATCGACATAGGGTAAAATTCACAGTGAATTCCTGTTCTGCACTTTTTGCAGTTTGAATATATGTACAGCATATTTAGAAAGTTTGTCATTTGGATTCCATCTTTTCCTGGCCCCGGTTCCAGGACTTGGACTATAGTTTTAATATGCCCATTTACATCTACATATAGTGCGTATTCTAAAGATCTGCTCATATTTGTAACGGTCTGCTCATATTTGTAAAGGTCTAAAGATAACCGGACTTGGCGTTCCAGTACTGTTCCTCTGTTACACTTCTTCTTTGTGCGTCTTTGACGCCATGTGTGGTGTTTGCTTTGTCCTTATTTGTTCCTCATCTTTACTTCTGTTAGTGCTTCGAGAGGGCTGTACTTCGTCAGCGTGGCATTTTTCTGGTTATTTTCATTTATATTTGTTTAAAAAAAAAACTCAAATGAACGGATACACGGAAGCAGTAAGATAAGGTGTCTACAACCACCAAAATATTGCTGTGTATATTGCGATTGAAATTACCGTATTTACCAACCATTAGTACGTTACAGACAAGTTTGAGAAGTCGTGACCGCAGTTTAGACCGCAGAGTCTTAATTAAGTTTTCATACGTTTAGCCACTCATCAATCAGGGTGTGCAAATGAGCCATCGCACGACAAAACCTATAATAAGACCTTTGTGACAAGCAAATGCTCAGATCAACCTTTAATTCCACTCAGTATGGCAAGTGTTCTCGTTTATCCCTCCTCGGACAGGCTGAGTAATATAGAAGGCATGTGCGGTCAGCGAAGACTCTAGACAATCAGACTGCACGGATTCGCAGGCTGATCTGAGTATTCTCTTGTCGCACGTTTTATTGTAGGTCTTGTCTTCCGCTGGCTCAAATATCAACAAGTGGTTAAGGAGGTGTTTAAATTTTAGGACAGGTATGGTTACTGTACCATTGCCCTATGTTTTCGGAAACATTCACTCCTACCATAGGAAAACTTAAGGTAAATACGAGATGCACGGTATTTACTGTATTTTCAGTGGGGATAACACATCAAGGACCAATACGACTATAATTAGCTCGTGGCCATGGCTTATTAATTTGTTACAAGTCAATAGTATCTCGTTTCATCTACCGTCCTTTCTACAATTATCTCGTACTCACTCCCTAACCTTATCGTAACCTAAACACCACCGCAAAATTAATTAATGCTTATCAATTTAATTTTATCATAACTTTGTCTTAGCCCCGACGCAAGCCATGCATAAATAACTAGCCCTACTTTATACAAGGGGAGCAAATAATTTCCTTTTAATTTCTCTCTCTCTCTCTCTCTCTCTCTCTCTCTCTCTCTCTCTCTCTCTCTCTCTCTATATATATATATATATATATATATATATATATATATATATAATTACTTTTGATGCCCTTTTTTAATACTCTCAAAGTGTATAAATTGTGGGTACCTTATCCGTGCAACTCCAAGTAGCACATCAAGTAACACATCACACAGAGCTATGAGGTGTCATTTCTGGTATTTCAGGATAATATAGTTGATTGGTCAGTTTTTTTCCAAGCCCCTTTATAACCTTATCAAATTATATCAAAGCTGTTCGGTCAGTTAGAATGAACTAATCTGGTTGTTTTATAGCACCATTACCAAAAAGGGTAAGAGAAAAGTCCAGGAGTGCTACAATCACAAAAAAAGGCAAGAGAAAAGTCCAGGGAGTGCCACAATCACAAAACGCAGCCATTCCCAGACCCCAAGAGGAAGAGAAAACCGACAAATCCAAACAAACACAAATCGAACAAACGTACGAAAAGCAATAAGATTAGCTCTCTCTTCCCGAAGCGAGGTAATCGCAATACTAAAAGGACTGAAAAACACAAGAACAAAATGACACACGGAAAGACATACAACAAATCGCCTCGTAGAATAAACCACAAAACAAGAAAGAGTAAGAATAACACCGGGATCACCACCTTAGAACGGTCAATAGAGTAAACCACCGGGGGTTTAAACCGCAGCCCTTTTCCAGACACCAGGAGGAAGAGGAGACCGATAAAACCAAACAAGCACAAACTGAACAAACGTCCGAAAAGCACTAAGATTAGCTCTCTCTTCCCCAAGCGAGGTAATCGCAATGCTAAAAGGACTGAAAAACACTAGAACAAAATACACAAGGTTAAGACATAAACAAATCGCCCCGTAGAATAAACCACAAAGCAACAAAAAGTAAGACTAACACCGGGACGACCGCCTTAGAACAGTCAGCAGAGTAAACCACCGTGGGGTTTAAAGCACTTTTACAGCTAGCCAACTTCACCTAGCCAACTTCACCCTGGGTCCCGATGCTACTCTTAATACAGAAACACATAAAAATTCGGTTCGCATAAAGGCTCCCAAGTCAATCAATGCATCAAAGCCAAAACACAAAAATCAAATTAATCACTATAATAAACAAAGACGAGTGGCTAATTCTACTGTATGCCAGAGTAAATGAAAACCCATAGTTGAACCACGGCAGGCCAAACCAAAGCCATATCGTCAAGCCAATACCTCCTAATAGTTCTATTCAGTGTTTCGTGGGATGAACAGGGTCTTAAAAGGTGCTAAAACTAAAATAAATCTAAATAAAGAAAAAACGAAATAAACAGCAGAGGTTGTCATAGATAAGAGACAAAGGTACGCTGATCAAGTAACATTTATACAACAGTCTCAACAACTATCTATAAAAAGCAATTATGGCATTTTCAATGTCATTTTCGTTGTTAATCCTTAATGACATTACGAAAACATGCCTATTCAAATATATTGAAAATTTTACCTCCAAAAAACTGCAAATTTTCAAATAAAAATCTCCGATATTTTTCATATTTCTGCTCAAAACATAGATTATGGGTACTCATTAGAACCGCCTCGGTTCTAACGAGTGCCCACAATCTATGTTTTTGAACAGAAATAAGAAAAATAATGACTACCCCTGTAAACCCCAGTTTTACTATATAAAAGTAGGGTTTAAGGGGGTCAAAATATATAGGCATGTTTACGTGATGAAAAGAGCATATGGCCAAGAAAAAGTTCTTTTGCAAGAAAATCAGCACGGCCAGCAGTATGGTGTAATAGTGAAGTTTAATGTGCTTGTGTAATTGCTGTTTAACGGTAAACCTTTGGTCTCTTTGACCAGTGAAATCAAATTTCCCTGAAAGTTTGTGTTTGTTGAGGTTTTACGGCCCAGTCAACCAAATGGGGTCATGTCGAGCGCGGTTAGTTTACCTAACCACTATTTACTGGGCAGGCTTAGTTTTCTAAGCGGTTAACCAGTATTGTGCACATTCTTTCGCCAGAAGAGAAATTCCTGAACGACCAGAAATACAAAGCCTGTTGGGAAACTTGGAAGCTGTGTGTGTTGAGCTTGGCAACTCCTATTACCTCAAGGCCGATCTACTAGAAACTACACAGTTGTTTTTGCCATGATCTTCAGCTATGCTTTGGTATACGTATATATATGATAGTGGAAACCCATGACGTATCAGAATATACTGTGAGTCACAACGTCAGAATACTTACCTTCGGACATGCTCGCCCGGTAAAGAATCATCAGACTGTGCATTCGCAGTCTCTTCATGTACATAGCAAAGTTTTTGATCAGACTGTGTGAATAAGCAGGCTGATCTGAATCTACGCTTGGCGCATATATCCGAAGGTACATTTTCTGATGTTGCAGCCCATTTTTGTATTGTTCAGTTGTATTAATATAATGTCTGTCTGCCTACATAAACCGAGCATAAGCACGCTTAATGAACTCCCTCAGTATCATATATTCAATGATTAATAAAGTAAAACCCATAGTGGCTGGTATTTAAACGTCAGCTGAAATTTAATATGTTCCTATCAGTCTAGATCAAATATAGTCGGCCTTGCTGTTTGTTTTTCAGTAAAGCATTTAATAAATTCTCATGTGGAAGATCTGAAGCCACGATTTCGACTGTCTGTTAATGTGCCTTTTAGAAACCATTCTGACACGAAATCGACGATATCAGAGCACTTGTGCTTGTGCTATTGTGGATGACCTCTAAAATTCTCCCTATACAGTCATTTTATGCTCTTATTTTTTCAATCTTCAGGGATTGTTTGCAAACGGTTTTCATTGACATCAGTTATGAATTGTTGGTACTTGTTATACAATTTCTATCCTCGAAGAATATTATTATTTACATGAAACCGATATGAATCTAGCTTTTCTATTGACGGTATCACCACTTATCAAACAACTATGAGTATCTCAAACAGACTATGTATTTAATCTAACTCCTCTAAGGCTGTATTCTGCATTTTCTGTACAGATTCTTCACTCTGTCAGTAATTTCTAAAACCTGTTACCTTCTGTTAAAATGAGATCCTTCAATCTACAGTCAGTATCTTCTGTTAATCTTCGAGGTTTATCAAAGTTTATCGAATCGAAACATCTTCCGCCATAAATCAAAAGTAAGATTACCTCCAATAGAATCACCAGGTCTTCGCAAGTACTCTAATCCGCTCAGAAGACCTGAAGTGTACCCTAGTATTTCTAAACAGAATGCCAAGAAGTAATTCTACTATTACTTCATCAGTTAATGGCAGAAAATTGGCAGTCATCAATTATTCTGAATTGGACTGAAAATCATTTGCCCCGTTTGTCAACATATGATTTTTCTATGCTTTATACAACTTTGCCTCGTAATTTAACCAAAGAAAAAATATTACAGACTTAATTGAGAGTACTTTCAAAGGGAAGGTTCTCCTTATCTTGCTTGTAGTGACTGGAATGCATTCTTTACTTCTGGTGACCAAAACCGGTTTGAACTTTGATCTTGTCGAAACGTTTGTGACGCATTATCATACCTTTAAGACAACATTTCATTAGATTTGGCTCCAAGTAATACAGACATTGTGGGAATTTCGATGGGTACTAATTCTGCTCTTTTTGTAGCAGGTTTGTTTTTGATTTGTTATGAAAGATATTTATGCTGTCTCTTTCTGATGATACACCGGCCACTATTTTTGAAGCTTTTAAGCAAAGTCCTAGATATTTGGACGACCTTTTGAATATAGACAATTCTTACATTGAAGGAATATTCACTCAAATTGATCCTACTAAATTGCAATTGAACAAAGCTAATTCTGCTGAAACCAAAGCCGCATTTTTAGATTTGCATTTATCAATTTCTAACGGCCTTGTTTCATCTAAAATTTATAACATAGCGATGATTTTGATTTTGACATTGTTACCTTCCCGTTTCTGGATGGTGACTTCCTCGTGTCCCCTCTTATGGTGTTTACATTCTTAAGCCTATTCGGTGTGGCTGACTTCAGTGCTCGTAACAAAACTTTGACTGCCAAACTTCTCAAACAAGGGTATCGGTATCATATACTTTGAAAAGTTCTTTCCAAGTTTTTATCGTCGACACTACGAATTTGTCTCTAAATACGATACCGAACTAAAACCACTTCTGCTACAAGGCCTATCGGCTCCTGAATGTTAAGATGACTTAGTGTATAAGTTTTAGAAAAGTTGTACGGGTTTTCAGAGTGGCAATTTTCGAATACAGTAGCCACGAAAAATGATACCAGTAGGAAAATATCAGCATGTATTGAAAACCGCTTGTGGTAATTTGTTCTTAATATGCCTACTTACTTTTTTGATACATATATGGCGGATATGTATTTGAACCAAAAATAACTTCACATCATGTATCTATATGCATGCTGAGCGTCGATTGGTGAAATATGTAAATCGTTTTAATCCTAATAAAGACCAACCAATTACGCAATACAACCGTTTTTGAGTTTTTTCTGTCCAAAAGCTATTCATAGAGTCCTAACTCAAAACGCAAAGGGGTCAAAATCGAAAGTTCAGATAATCGGTGTTTTGGAACGTTACTTTAGTTTTAGGATGGATCAGTTTCAGGCTTAAAAGCTCATGTCTGTGAGATCAGTATCGGAACTGTACTTAAAAGTTAAAGCTAAGTCGAGAAGAACTAACGTGTACCTTAAAATTCCTTGATTATTGTCTAAAACCCCAGTTTATCAAACTTTATCACTGTTTACAAAAGACATCCCATAGGACATTGTCGTTTTTCTGTGGACTCCATAGGAATAGTTTTATGCGTTTTCTGACCATTCGGTCTCTATACAGGACAAAACAAATCACGGGTGACAGATTGCTGAAATTGCTGGAGACAGTGATTTTAGAACAGAGTAAAGTTTGCTACTGTCGTCATTCAAAGGGAGATAATCCGAGTGTGAAGAAATTTTAAGTGGCTGACATTTGATAAACACAAGATAGAGACCAGATGTTTTGCAGATGTTTTGCAGGCGATTTTATGGGTGATCTACGGTCTTTTAGGATTTGTGTCCAAACCAAGGCTCATTTGAAGAATTTTAGAGAAGTTGCGAATGTTTTGTTTTCAGTGAATGTACATATTTCGATTATGAAATCACTTGTAGGTATACTCTCTTTTACAGTATGTTGGGCAGTCTGGACACTTAAATAAAATACTTTATTATAGTCAAATCATATCAGGAACAGAGATATTCATACCTAAAAATGTAAGGTTGTATAGTATAGTAAACACTTAACACTAGATGCGTGTACTCTCCTCTAGTTTCAGAAATTCCTGCAACATGTTGGACGTTCCGCCCCTACCCCCACCCCACTCGATAAACACAGTGACCAGGGCCCTTGTTTACAATATACATGTACCATCTTTAGGTCCTCCTTAACTTGATAATTTCCCCAAATCTGACGCAAAGTGGGTTTCATGTTGATAGATAGACAATGAGGCAATACCATGCACCCATTTTGCAAACATATAGGCGTGGATGCATAGACTAATCTGAATCTTTTCCGTTGACACATAGTTTTATTGACATAAAAATAAACTTCATTGCAGAGTATGAAGAAATTTAATAAAAGCGAGTATCTGGTTTCCGCTCTTTTCTGTGTTCATTGTTACCAAAGGCAACCTTTTAGATTTTTTTATTTACTTCATTGCAGCTACTGTTTGGTGCCGCGTGGCCTCTCCCTGCTTCACCATAGTGCAGATTATATTTCCTGTCTGATCATTATGCAAATTCTAGTTACCTTGAAAATCGAATACCGCTTAAGCCGGTGCTAGGGTACGTATACAGTATCGGTTGTATGAAGAGACATAATGAAACCGTGTCTCCGGTTTTCGTTCTTTTATGTGGTCTTTGTTTCTAAAGGTAACCTTTTACATTTTTATTCTTCACTTCGCGGCTCAAATTATATAACATCCAACGAATACCACATATATATAGAAAAATTAATATGGACAGATAATACCTAATTTAAAATTAACATGGACCCTTCGAATAATGTTCACATCCACAATTCTTATTATCTGTACTGTATTCTAAATCAATTAATCACTGGCTGCCTAAGTCGAAGTTAAGGAACATCAACTTTATTTTGCTACAAGAACTTCTATTATTGCATAGAAAGCAGTATCGCACGTTATTAACAGCCGTGCTTTAACCGGCGAAAAGCCGTGTATTAACAAGGCAATTCACGCGCTGTTAATGCACGGCTAAGCAATTTTCAATATGATCGTACCGGTGCCACAGATTTGCTGTCATTACGAGATGTGCACTGCCCGGCCCTAGAACGAGCTTAGTCCGTGGAAATTGCGTTCGCGAGACATCGGTGAAAAGGCGCAACAAAATAGTGCAAGAAATAACGCGAAATATAGCAAATGTTTTCAGTTTTTATGCAATAATAGCGACCGAACATGGTTTTTCAATGCATTAACATTCGCCAGGTCCCGAGGGAGGTGTTGAAAACCGACACGGGAGGCAGCGGTTTTCAACACCTCCCTAGGGACCTGGCGAATGTTAATGCATGAAAAACCATGTTTGAGCCCTATAATACAATACATTGAATGGTCGAGATTACATGTACACAAACCGCGGTGCTTACTTTGTCAAATTAAATAACCCATATCATCATATATAAAAAGAAAACAAACGAGAAAGTCAGTGTGATTATTAAGAACAAATTACCGTAAGCGGTTTTCCATGTATGCAGACAGTTTCCTATTGGTACTATTTTTCGTAAGTAATATACAGGAAGTGATACCGGATATCATTTTTCGTCGTATCGCATCATGACACATCATTACGAGAACACGCCTTTTCAAGTACCTCGTATATTGAGAATTTCACCACCAAAAACTGAAAGTGTTCAGAAATGATTCTGATATTTTTTTCATATTTCTGCTCAAAACAAAAATTGTGGGTACTCGTTAGAACCGCCTCCCCTGAGGCGGTTCTAACGAGTACCCACAATCTATGTTTTTGAGCAGAAATCAGAAAAATAATATATACCACAGTAAACTGCAGTTTTACTATATAAAAGTGGGGTTTAAAGATGTCAAAATTATATAGGTATGATTTCGTTATGTGAACGACAAAAAAATGATACCCCAACGAAAGAGAGCGTATCAGAGCCATCGTTGTTCCAGTCATTGAAGTTTCTTTTACTGTACTGCGATGCTGTAAGACATGATTATCTTCTAGTGAACGTATAGAAACGTGGGAAAAGAATTTAATTGAAATGTCCATACATTGGATGCAGACTTAATACTACATTAAACTCAAATAATATCAGTTGGGCCGCGCCATGTGTAAACATGTCTTAGGGCATATGCGGATTGCGAAGGCCCAGAATAGCCTGCGCATCCGCGCACTTTGATTAGGGTCTTCACTGTCCGCTAACAAAATCATACGTTACTACAGAATGTATGAATGAAAAGCAACGACCAGGGTAATACTTTGCGCAGTTTGCGCATTTTCGAAGGGACTTTTTCGCTTGACGCGGCCCAGTTAGATTCCACGTCCAGATCAATAAACATTTATTAGCTGTTCTCAAGTACTTTAGTGGAATAGTCTCCGGCGCTTTGTTTTAGCACCCGTATCTCCTGATCGAGAGGTGTTGTGCCATATTGTAGTTAAGCAGTAAAATGATCCTTTTATCATATGCAAACAGTGATAGCCTCTTACCACATTAGGTATCCGTATGGTCTTACAGCCTACAAAGAACTTACTAGAGACACTCTGCAATCTGATACAACTACTTGCGTAATTAAAGTGGAGACGAAAGTAGTAGGCGGGAATAGCTTTTGTATTCACCACAATTTTATAAAGTATATACTCAGTGTATCAATGTCTTGTATCACATTATGAAAACACGCCTATTCCAATATATTGAAAATTTTACAATCAAAAAAGGAAAATTTTCAGATAAAAAATTCAGATATTTTTTCATATTTCTGCTCAAAACATAGATTGTGGGTACTCGTTAGAACCGCCTCGGCGAGGCGGTTCTAACGAGTACTACAATCTATGTTTTAAGCAAAATAAGAAAAAATAATGTATACCCCTGTAAACCCCAGTTTTACTATATAAAAAGTGGGGTTTAAGGGGGTCAAAATTATATGTGCATATTGAATGTCTGTAGTCGGGCCCATCGTGGTCTTGTTTGTGGTTTTCTTGTGTTCAGGGCTCAGATCGCCATTGAACCGTTTGCTTTATTTCATCATAGTGTTTGTGATTATATGGTTCAATGTGATGTTTTACATATAGGATTGAGGACCTCTATGCGGACCAAACATACGTTTGAAGTTTGGAGCTGCATCGGAGTTAAGGGTTACATTTCTCGCAAGTAAAACGGGTTTAAGCCCCCATAAGTTTTTCTACTGACCGATCCAAGGCGTTTTCCAAGTTGCTGTTATTTGGCTATGCGTCAGGCGTTTCTTATGTCATTGTTCCTCATCCCCTCCCTCTTTTGGCGCCGCGGGAAGGCTGTGCGTCGTGCTTGTGCCATTTCCTGTGTTTTTTAACTTATACATTGAGGAAAAACATAAAGCATTCTCCATGCTATTTAACCATATTTAAGATTTATAGACATTACTCTTTAAACACTAGATATAATTTTCGATCGGAAATTCATGTACGTAATGTAACGTGCAAACTCGACAAGTCATTAATTGATGCCTATACCACAGACTTTGTTCGCAAATTACAGTTACACTTCAATGACTCGAACACTGATGTCTCGTTTTGCTATGGCTGATTCAAACTCGTTTTTGAATCCCTAGGAAATTCCTTCGAAAACTCAAGAAACCAATATTTGGTGATATTTCTGGGAAATGTGCTTGTTTTGTCAAAAAATATATATGTTCTTTGTACTCATTAGAATCGCATCATCAAGGCAAATCTAATGAGTACACAATACATACCATAACTTATAGAAGATCGAAAAACACAACCCTAAATCATCCCTATTTGCTTCCTAACCTGGTGCTATGATCAATCCTCAGTGACTTAACCTAGCCAGTCTAGAACAAATTTGCATGGCACCAAAACTGTTCGAGCCATTGATGTTCGACTGTATATAGTTTACGCCAGAATTATGTTGGGTTGCAAAATACAGTCGACTCTCGTTATCTCGAATTCCAAAGGACTAACTGAAATACTTCGAGATATCCGTACCTCGACATATCAGAGTTGAGAGGGTGAGGAAAACAATAAATTGAACAACCACATTTAACAAATGAATATGCAATTTGACTCCTGAAGTTAGAAATATATATATATATATATATATATATAAAATAATGTGGAAAAGAGGAGAAATTGCTCCTTAGGAGCAATTTCTCCTCTTTTCCACATTATTTTGTTACCTGTTGTCATAGTTTCATTGTAAACAGGGATCAGATTTTCACTTCGAGATAAACGGTAATTCGAAATAAGCGAGCTCGAGATAACGAGGTTCGACTGTATGTATGAAATCCCGTAGCGTTTTACATGTCGTGTTGTCAAAATACAGAAGGCTAATAGCTGCTCAATACGATGTACTTTTGTCTGTGTACTGAAATAAAATTTGTTGTGCTGTTCTTCTGATATTGCGCTGCAAATGAGCCAAAACGTCTGGAAATGTACCTTCGGACATATGCGCCCATATTCGGATCAGCCAAAGCAACATCAGGAAAACATGCCTATATAATTTTGAACCCCTTAAACCCCACTTTTATATAGTAAAATTGGGTTTACAGGGGATTTACATTATTTTTGCTCAAAAACATAGATTGTGATTACTTGTTAGAACGGCCTTGCCGAGGCGGTTCTAACGAGTACTTACAAGCTAAATTTTCAGCATAAATATGAACAATATCAGAGTTTTTTTATTATGTTTTTTTTTTTTTTTTTTTTGAAAAGTTTCAGTTTTTGGAGGTGAAATTTCTATATATATTTTATAGGCGTGTTTTCGTAATGTTCGTGCAA
Source organism: Anodontia alba (assembly GCA_964016985.1). NCBI lineage: Eukaryota > Metazoa > Mollusca > Bivalvia > Lucinida > Lucinidae > Anodontia > Anodontia alba. The sequence goes on from OZ024834.1 coordinate 27,299,657, forward strand.
TATGACCAGAATCTTCGCTGGGTGCATTTTCGGTACCAAAGGACGCACAATTGCTTCATGCGGACAACTAAGACTCGGATCAGACTGCGCGTATGAAACGATAAAACCGGATTGTGTGTGCTTACTTAACATTACGAACATCTATCTGTCTTAGAAACAGGAGTTTTCCACATATGTGAACCGTACAAAACGAAACTATATTCGCATAGGGCACAATACACTTAGAGTGAAACACGTCAAGACCTTTATTCTAACAGGACATACACGCGGTGTGAGACAGAATGGTAACTCAGCTTTGATCTGACGCTCACTAATTCCCCACATTATTAGAGGTGTGGGAAAATGTTCGCATGTCTTTATTTTTTCATTACAAAAACACGGCAATTCAAATATATTGAAAATTTCAAACCAAAACCTGAATGTTTTCACATAGAAATTCTGATACTTTTCATTTTTCTACTCATAAAATAGATTGTGGGTACTCGTTAGAACGCGAGGCGGTTCTAACGAGTACCCACAACCTATGTTTTTGAGCAGAAATAAAAAAAAATAATGTATACCCTGTAAACCCCAGTTTTACTATATAAAAGTGGGGTTTAAGGGGGTCAAAATTATATAGGCGTGTTTTCGTGATGTTCGTGCAATATGACCCGAATCTTCGCTGGGTGCATTTTCGGTACCAAAGGACGCACAATTGCTTCATGCGGACAACTAAGACTCGGATCAAACTGCATGTATGAAACGATAAAACCGGATTGTGTGTGCTTACTTAACATTACAAACTTCTGTCTGTCTTAGAAACAGGAGTTTTCCACATATGTGAACCGTACAAAACGAAACTATATTCGCATAGGGCACAATACACTTAGAGTGAAACACGTCAAGACCTTTATTCTAACAGGACATACACGCGGTGTGAGACAGAATGGTAACTCAGCTTTGATCTGACGCTCACTAATGCCCCACATTATTAGAGGTGTGGGAAAATGTTCGCATGTCTTTATTTTTTCATTACAAAAACACGCCAATTCAAATATATTGAAAATTTCAAACCAAAACCTGAATGTTTTCAGATAAAAATTCTGATACTTTTCATTTTTCTACTCATAAAATAGATTGTGGGTACTCGTTAGAACGCGAGGCGGTTCTAACGAGTACCCACAACCTATGTTTTTGAGCAGAAATAAGAAAAAATAATGTATACCCCTGTGAACCCCAGTTTTTCTATAAAGTGGGGTTTAAGGGGGTCAAAATTATATAGGTGTATTTTCGTGATGTGTTTGATTTGCTTACAAGAGGAACCATTGCAACCTTAGACACAGCTAGCATTCTACGTAGATCTACATCGGGCCGTCATCGGCCCGTCAGCTACCCTGACGGGCCGATGACGGCCCGATATAGATTTACGTAGAATGCTGACTGGGGACTCCCTTCCAAGTGGAGCAGTGCATTTAATGCGTTCATCTTCATTTGATTCACGTTTTCTCAATTTACCATGATGTATTTTATCCTCACTAACTATATGCAGAATGCAATAAAACAAAAGCACAGACCTAAAATTAGTGACGTCATTAGCGTCAGTTTTCAATACTCAGCTGAGCAGATGTTTAGGATGTATTGTTGCAAGAGGCAAAAAGCATTTCAAACTTTCAGAAAACCCTAATCAAATGAACACCTTTGTCATGTTTATTATCACAAAAAGTAACAAATTTACATGTCTTTATTTAGACATAATGTTGACGTCAACTTTAGTCTCTCACATCACGAAAACACGGCTATATAATTTTGACCCCCTTAAACTCACTTTTATATAGTAAAACTGGGGTTTACAGGGGTATTCATTATTTTTCTTATTTCTGCTCAAAAACATAGATTGTGGGTACTCGTTAGAACCGCCTCACCGAGGCGGTTCTAACGAGTACCCACAATCTATGTTTTGAACAGAAATATGAAAAATATTAGAATATTTTATCTGAAGATTTTCAGTTTTTTGGAAGTAAAAATTTCAATATATTTGAATAGGTGTGTTTTCGTAATGCATAGCTTCAGATAAGAAGAGCATCCACATAATATTTTTCTCATTTCTACCCAAAGAGAGAGTCGACCCTCGTTGTCTCAAACTCGCTTTATCTCGAATAACCGCCTATATCGAAGTGAAATTCTGGTCCGTTTTAACATGGAAATCTAAGAACAGGTAATAAAATATTGTGGAAAAGAGGAGAAGAGCAATTTCTCCTCTTTTCCACATTATTTTATATATATTTCTAACTTCAGGAGTCAAATATTTTTCTCATTTCTACCCAAAGAGAGAGTCGACCCTCGTTGTCTCAAACTCGCTTTATCTCGAATAACCGCTTATATCGAAGTGAAATTCTGGTCCCTGTTTTAACATGGAAATCTAAGAACAGGTAATAAAATATTGTGGGAAAGAGGAGAAGAGTAATTTCTCCTCTTTTCCACATTATTTTATATATATATTTCTAACTTCAGGAGTCAAATTGCATATTCATTTGTTAAATGTGGTTGTTCGATTTATTGTTTTCCTCACTTCCGCAACTCTGATATGTCGAGCTACGGATATCTCGAAGTATTTCAGAGAGTCATTTGGAATTCGAGATAACGAGAGTCGATTGCATATGTTACGGATACTCATTAGAAGCGCCCCGATGAGGCGCTTCTAATGAGCACCACAACATATGTTTTTGTGGACGATTGTGAAAAATGTTAGTGCTTTTTAGGTTAAAAAATGCCTTATCAAGAGCTATGTAGTTTGGTAGGGATAACGTAAAGCCGTGAATTGCTCAAGTCTTCTTGTTCAATAAGGTTAAGCCCTGATCTATGACTAAATAGACTGACACATTCTTGTTCAATAAGGTCAAGCCCTGATCTATGACTAAATAGACTGACACATTCTTGTTCAATAAGGTCAAGCCCTGATCTATAACTAAATAGACTGACCCTTTCTTGTTCAATAAGGTCAAGCCCTGATCTATGACTAAATAGACTGACCCATTCTTGTTCAATAAGGTCAAGCCCTGATCTATGACTAAATAGACTGACCCACTCTATATATGGTAAGAGTCAAGTTTTAATTTTTTAATTTTAGGTATGTCAGGCTGTGTGATTTAGATACGCCAAGAGAAAAATGCCTAAACTATTTGCAAATTGTGGAGACCCTGATCAGAAGCCACTTTCTGATCTGGGTCTGCACTGTTTGCCAATTACCCTTTTAGGGGTCTACAGAGTTATTGCCTCCCAGATATAAAATGTAAAGAAGGCGACGTCAAATTTAGTCCAGCGTGAAATAAGCGACTGTTACCAAAGTAGAAACGTTGACATTTGTGTTATTTTTGCCAGCTTTTATCATCGTTGTATTTCAATATGTTTTTGTTATCTAACATGATCCAGTGAATCATTTGCTTTTCACTCGTAGAGGTAAACCAATGTGCGAATTTTCAATAAAAACATTAAGTATTGCATTTCAAGAGTTTTACACTTACTCTTATCCAAGCAGACACACATTGTTGAAAGGACGTTTCAACGTTGCGTGTCTGATGGGATTGATTTCGAATTATTTGTTAAAGCCATTGCAGCATCCCCAGGTAGCATTCTTTATAAATATATAGCAGCCCGTTATCGGCCGTCAGCTACCCTGACGGGCCGATAACGGCCCGCTATAGATTTATGTAGAATGCTTACTGGGTCATTGGAAAACTGTTGCTCAACTACTTGTGCAAAGTATACAAAGCACATGTGTATGTATCAGGAATAAAGACGAGATAATGGCGCCCCACCAACGTGCAACGCTTAAAGCGGTATTTTCTAGTGCACTAATATTTCGTACATACATTCTGTTCTGGATAAAGTGTCATTTTGTCACAGGGTGAGTAATGTAACAAGGTGAGAAAAATGTACAGCCTTACCCGGGACCCTGGGATTACCCTTCCGATGCTCTATCGACTGAGCTGTCCTGTCGCCACTTTCACATTTTCCCTGCTTAACGGAGATTCGTCCCGAATCTCTTAAGTCCGCTCCAGGCCGCCTGAGAGACTTATTTTCATACTCTTTCATGCTACCAGACGCGGTCCTGGAACCACACTGGCTGATAGCGGCGTCTGATCAAGGTCTATACTGTTTGTCACACACCCAGCAATTTTAGAAACATCAACATGTAGTAAAATGGGTTATGTGTCCGAATACTTAGCTTAAACACGATGTAAATGAATGCATTATGGGAATGTACTGTTATTTATGTGGATTTTGTCGACGTATAAACTCTTGCGAAACACTCACAAAGTGAAAAAGACCAAAGGACTTTATTCTAAGTTTTTGAATGATTCACACCAGTAAAATCAACCGACAAAAATCTACAAAAATAATAATCGCGCGTAACTCCAAAATGACTGATAAGACACGAACAAAAGAAAATAAAAAGTTTGGTGAAGACTGAATTCGGAGTAATTGAGAAAAGATGTGGAATTTTTCCCCAATCAAAATTCTAGGAACTCTCAAGGGCAAATAAATCCGTAGTGAAAATAAATACGACAGCCCGAATTCGAACTCGTCCGAAATTTTGTATTGGTCCTCGTTACCTGCAAGTTTGACAAAGATTCAACTAAAGGTGACTGAAAAAAAAAATCATGGAGACTGCGCTTTTCCCATGATAGGTCAATAGGCGCTTTCTATTGCCATGGTAACCACAGTTTTGATCCGATCTGCCCAACAACCTTATGCAGCCTTTCCCCCGCCTTAACGATTCTACAGATAAATTTTGACTAAAATCGGCTGACTGTCTTGGAGATATATTTGTACGATGGACGACGGACGACGGACTACGACGAACGACGGACGCCAGAGCCTTCCTATACTATTAAGTTTAGCTTGTGAGCCTTCGGCTCCGGTGAGCTAACAAAAACTATACCATGTGTGTTAGGGGCTCACATACATCTTCGGCCGACGTCACTGAAGAAAATATCTTAGCCTTTATATTAGACCTGTGGTCAGCAACAGCAGCAAAACAATACTAACGCATAATGCATGCGGACATGCGCAAACGATGCAGATCATCCTGCGCATGCGCAAAGTATCATCCGGGCCTTTGCTCTCCATCCATACATTTTGGAGTACCCAATAATTCTGTTAGCGCACAGTCAAGGCACTGATTGGATTGCGCGGATGCATGGCTCAGCCACTATATATGTTTACGCATGGCTCAGCCAATATATATGTGATAATACCCAGGAAATACCACAATCATGAAGCACAGCCTTTTGGAGGCAAAAACTGAAGGAAATATGAGGAACAAACAATGACAAAACAAACGACACATATGAAACCAACGATGCACAATCAAAAAAAGAGATTACTAAAAGACGCCTATTGAAATATGTAGAAAATTTCACCTACAAAAACGGAAAATTTTCAGATAAAAACGCTAATATTTTTTTCAAATTTCTGCTCAAAACATAGATTTAGGGTACTCGTTAGAACCGCCTCGGCGAGGCGGTTCTGACGAATACCCACAATCTATGTTTTTGAGCAGAAATAGAAAAATTAATTTATAGCCCTGTAAACCCAAGTTTTAGTATATAAAAGTGGGAAAGTGGGGTTTAAGGGGGTCAAAATTATATAGGCATGTTTTCGTGATGACTGCAACAATGGAACCGCCTTGAAACGGTCAGTAGAAAAAAAAAGCAACAAAAAAAAAAAAAAAAAAAAAAAACAGTTTTCGATGTAGCATTGTTATCACCTTGTATTGAAGATCGAATTGGTTGCTTTGATTTTCTTTGGGATGTAGCTTCAGTACTGTCTGTCATGGTTTGTTTGCTCTACCTCTTGATGTCATTGGTAGGCTATGTTCTGTAATTGTGACTATTTCTGGACATCTTTTATACTATTTTACATACAATGTATGACCATATACCAGTACCCCGAAACAAGAAAGGTAACTAACAGTGGTTATTACCCCCACAAGGAACAAAACGTAACGACGGGCATACGGACGGACAATGTTAAAACTGTATACTCCCAATAAAAACAGTTTGCGGGTTACACACACACACACACACACACACACCAACACCACCACCAACAACAACAACAAAGCCTAAATCATCATCTGACGAAGTCGAAACGTTTCATGGAGTTTGGGTTTGGCTTAAACTGTTTTGGTGTCATTTTTGTTATTTACGTACATTTTTATCCTATCTTTCGTGATCACAAATTTAGAAAATTCGTATGCGTAAGTGTCATTAGTTCACACCGATCCTCCAAAGAGGGGCTATAGGCTTGCACTGCATACTTATACATGTATCATCAATCCGTACGTCCTTCTGTTCGCCGCGGATATTTTGTCCGAGGCATATCTTGAAGGACCGGGTCCGTATTTTGAATCTTGATGTGGCAGAATAGAACATAAGATGGTATGGAAATGTTAAAATTTACCACTCTCTGTGCAAATACAGCTGATTTTTTTTTTCGTATTTTTTCCTAGAAAATAGTCTTTGACATTACAAGCAAATTGTCTCCAAAGGGATACATTTTGCATAAATTGTCAAACCCTATTTTATTGCAAAAAAATAAGGGAAGCATCAAAATGTCGTCTGCTGAAATTATTTCTTAGCACGCTAAGCGTTTATGTTCTTTTAATCGAACAAAGAATAGAGACAGAGTAATTCAGCCACAACGTACCTGGTAACATGTGCGCCCATCGAAGACTCAAATCAGTCTGCGCATCCGTGACGTCTCATCAGAATCTTCTTTGTCCCCATAAAGATCATTTGTTTCCTTGGCTATCCAAAATGCGCCCAGTGAAGATTCTGATCAGCCTGCGCGAATGCGCAGGCTGATTTGAATCTTCGCTGGGCGCACATGTCCGGGGTACGTTTTACTGACGGTGCGTCTCAGTATTTTACTTCTCCTGTTTGTACACATGGCACAAGGGAACGTTATGCATTTTCTGCTGCTTACACAATGTTACATTGTCCATCCCAAGAGGGACTAATACGATTTCTAAAAGATTTTCAAATCCAAATCATAACATTGCCATACAAGCCTGTTGACAAAGACTGATTTTGCACTGATTATTCTCAATGCTTATGGTGTTGTTTTAATACATGAAGCATGTCATGTTAGAAATTGATAAGGGATAAAAGTCTGATACTCTCATGGCGTGACCCCGCCCCCCGCCCCCCACCCTCTTGATTTCTTAATGCCGTTATTTCTCCTTTTCACCATATAAAGTACAGTTGACTCTCGCTATCTCGAATTCGCTTATCTCGAATAACCACTTATCTCGAAGTGAAAATCTGGTCCCTGCCTAAACATGAAAATCTAACCACATGTAAAATATATTGTGGAAAAGAGGAGAAATTGCTCCCAAGGAGCAATTTCTCCTCTTTTCCACAATATTTTAATATATCTCTAACCTCAATTATACATATATTTGTTCAATGTGGTTAATCGAATTAGTTTTTCCTCTATTCTGCAAATCTGATATGACGAGGTACGGATATCTCGAAGTATTTCAGAAAGTCCCTTGGAATTCGAGATAACGAGAGTCGACTGTAGTTAGCTGTAGGGTATGACTGAATTCTGAATTAATAAGTATTTCTTATGATTCTGCTTAAAATTTCAGAAATGATAAGGAAACTTTTTTTAATTTATTAAACTGCTCATTGAGAAGGCGAAGAGACTAGTTTTTGCACATGCATATTGGAATCTGAGTTTACTAAGCCTAAACTTTGACCCGCTGACCCTGATTGATAAAAGTAGACATCTTTTTAACTTTATTGTGTTACTTTTCATAGAAAATATGAAATGACATGTTAGTCAAATCATCTAAAAAAGTACAAATTTTCATCGTGTGACAGCCTACAGAATGCTACAGCTTTACGATTACCATGCTATGGGCAGATTCAGCAACAGACAAACTGATTGTATCTTTCTACTTTTTCCTAGAAAACAGGATCTGACACTTCATGCAAGTTGTCTCCTACGGAGACAATTTATACGAAATGTCAAATCCTGTTTTCTAGAAAAAAAAAAAAAAAGGGAAATGTTTCAAAACGTCGTCTGCTGAATATTTACCGAGCATTCAAAGTGTCAAAGTGTATATGAGACGGAAATAACACTTAATGAGTCTCCACGGACGCAGGGAGGGATCTGATTGGCAAGGAACCTAAGAGATGAAATTAAAGCGATTGGATAAATTACTGTGTAAAATATTTCACTGCTCTGTATGAAGTTGTATATAAAATGCTGAAAAGACGCGTACAGGTTACTGTGATTGTTCACAGTTTAATCAGTCCATCACGAAAACATACCTATATAATTTTGACCCCCTTAAACCCCACTTTTATATAGTAAAACTGGGGTTTACAGGGGTATACATTATTTTTCTTATTTCTGTTCAAAATATAGACTGTGGGTACTCGTTAGAGCCGAGGCGGTTCTAACGAGTACCCACAATCTATGTTTTGAGCAAACATAGGTTGTGGGTACTCGTTAGAACCACCTCGCCGAGGCGGTTCTCACGAGTATCCACAATCTATGTTTTGAGCAGAAATATGAAAAATATTAGAGTTTTTTTATCTTAAACGTTTAGGTTTTTGGAGGTAAAATTTTCTATATATTTGAAAAGGCGTGTTTTCGTAATGCTCAGTGGATAACCTACGATCGAAGCCTTCTCCAGGGGAATAGCGAAGGCTCTGATCTGACAACGCAGATGTGCTTGGCGAACATATCGTTTGATTCAGTTCCCCACGTTGAAGCCTAAATAACCCATTGTAGTCTGGAGACCCCTAAATGGGTGACTGGCAAACAGTGCAGACCCAGATCAGACGCCACAGGACGCGGCGTCTGATCATGGTCTCAACTGTTTACAAATAATTCAATCATTTTGTCTTGGAATATCTTAATCACATAGCCTGACATACCTAAAATCGAAATTAAAATTTACCAGTATTTAGTGTAGGAGAGTTCATTTAGTCTACAATGGATAATAATTTCTCATTGTTACTCTAAGTAATCGAACATATCATCTACTGATTATACGTACGTCTCCTAAAATTTAAACAATTACATCAGTCAACCTGTGTGTGTGTGTGTGTGTGTGTGTGTGTGTGTGTGTGTGTGTAAAGTGCTGGATGAATAGCAAAGAGTGTTGAACTTGATCAGACGCTGCGTTCTAACGGGGGCTTAATTAGTACTCTACTTTCAGACTTGCTTGATGGCTGGAAAAAATAAACTACACTTAAGTGGCTATAATTCTACTCCCCAGTCCGAATACTATCAAAGTATGTAAATCACAGCTACAGATAAAAGAAATATACGGAAATATATTGTGTTCTTATTTCTCCATGTAAACGTACGTTATTGGTACTCATCATTACGAAAACACGCCTATATAAATATATTGAAAATTTCACCACCAAAAACTGAAAGTTTTCAGATAAAACTTGTGATATTTTTCATATTTCTACTCAAAATACAGATTGTGGATACTCGTTAGAACTGCCTCGCCGAGACGATTCTAACGAGTACCCACAATCTATGTTTTTGAGCAGAAATAAGAAAAATAATGTATACCGCTCTAAACCCCAGTTTTTTTTTTTATATAAAAGTGGGGATTAAGGGGGTCAAAATTATATAGGTATGTTTTCGTGATGTTGAGTACCAGCAACATATAGATTTGTGGACAAGTAAGTAAACGTTTATCTGGACATCCCTTTTATCTAGAACTATGTAAGCTATGACGTTTCTACTACTTTATGTGGAGAATATGAAAAATAGTTGGTTATTAAGCACAGGTAGATATTCTTATGCAATACGAAAGATAACAAAACAACTTGCAATACGAAAGATAACAAAACACATTACGAAAACACGCCTATTCAAATATATAGAAAATTTTACCTCCAAAAACCTAAACTTTTCAGATAAAAAACTCTAATATTTTTCATATTTCTGCTCAAAACATAACTTGTAGGTACTCGTTAGAACCTAACAAGTACCCACAATCTATGTTTTGAACAGAAATAAGAAAAATAATGTATACCCCTGTAAACCCCAGTTTTACTATATAAAAGTGGGGTTTAAGGGGGTCAAAATTATATAGGCATGTTTTTGTGATGAACTTGAAGCTAGATTTAACGCTTGTCATGCTGATTAAATTAAGAAGCCACGCCCACTTCCAGTTTTCAGCTATCAGATAGTCTACAATGTTGCTGATACAAATTCTCATACTTAATGACAAACAGTGCAGATCCAGATCAGTTGGCTTCTGAAGAAGCCAACTGATCTGGATCTACACTGTTTGCAAAGGCAAGGTATATCCGGGTTCAGTTGGATTATGGTTAAAAAATTGAAACAATATTAAAATTCGCATAGTAATGTTCACCCCCTCATATTCCTGTACTCACTATGTTATCGTGAAGAAATAGGAGGTCCTCAGTTCATTGATTTAATATAGTAAGATACACTTCCAATACAACATCTCGGAGGTGACATTTCAGAGTATTTGTCATACCAAAGAAAATGGGACAATATTTTGGTTACGGTGAGTAGAACAAAATACAGTGTCGTTCAAAAACAGAATGAAAACCAACCAACTCTCACTCTCTCATTACGAAAACACACCTATTCAAATACACTGAAAATGTTACCATCAAAAAATGAAAAATTTCAGATAAAAAATTCTGATATTTTTCATATTTCTGCTCAAAACATAGATTGTGGGTATTCGTTAGAACCGCCTCAACGAGGCGGTTCTAACGAGTACCACAATCTATGTTTTGAGCAGAAAACGAGGCGGTTCTAACGAGTACCCACAATCTATGTTTTGAGCAGAAACAAGAAGAATAATGCATACCCCTGTAAACCCCAGTTTTACTATATATAAGTGGGGTTTAAGGGGGTCAATATTATATAGGTATGTTTTCCTGATGTCCTCCCCTCTATAATACTGGGAAGCATCTAGGTCAAATATACAAAACAGGGCTTAGGATAAAATTAAGTTCCTTAAATACAAACCTTTATTTAAACAAATGACCACTTTGTAGTTGTGGATCAGTCAAAAACAATGAACATTTTCTAAAAGACTGCAATTTATTTCAAAAGATAAGACAAGAAATGCTGATGTCAATGTCTCGGTTTTGTCAGCCCACATTAAGTGTCTTCTGTGGTAAACCAGAGCCTACTGTTGACGAAAAAGGCACAATTATTCTTGCCTGTGCAGAATTTTCTCTCTCTATATATACACACATAGCATATGTGGAATTGACTTCACATTACACCAAAAGGTTGAAACAATACGAGAACTTTATAAAAAAAAAATCCAATCCTTTTAAATCTATTCATTAATATTCATCTAAACATAAATTCAATTACTCGTAAATAACTTTGCTTACCGAGGAATGAACTCTTTTACCCGCGCTTAATAGAGCTTATTAGAATTATTATAGAATCAAAAGACTGTATACAAAACTTCTACAACTTATTCGTAATACAAACAGTTATTTTGCGTGCTGAATGGGCTATACTTATACTAAATTTATATATTTGTTTTTCTTTTGTCATTTTCCTGTTTAACTGATAAATACATTTCTAATTTGAAATTTAGGTACATGTATTTCCGGTCTACTTCATAGAAATGCAATTCGGGATTCTTCTGAATCCTTTCTGGACACATGTGTTGCTGATGAAAACCAAGTGTTTAGTATTGCTGTGTGTAAATTTATACCATTACGAAAATACGCCTATTCAAATATATTGAAAATCTTACCACCATAAAATGAAAGATTTTAGATAAAAATTCTGATATTTTTGATATTTCTGCTTTAAACATATATTGTGTTTAGTCGTTGGAACCGCCTCGCCGAGGCGGTTCTAACGAGTACCACAATCTATGTTTTTGAGCAGAAATAAGAAAAAAATAATGTTTACCCCTGTAAACCCCAGTTTTACTAAATAAAAGCGGGTTTTAATGGGGTCAAAATTATATAGGTATGTTTTCGTGATGTCGAATAAAAATCTGTTTAAACTAAATATCGTGGTATTTAGTACAGTAAAATAAGATACAACTCAGAAAACAAAATTCATATGAGCGGTCAAATCCTAGGCTGTAGGAAAACACCGTATTTACCCTAAGTACCGGGACAACAAAAACTGATCAAACAGTGTAAACCCAGATCAGACTTCACCAATCTGTCAGCAGATAGTTAAACAGAGTTTGAGGAAAAAACCGTAAAATGCCATTTTTAGCATTTATAAATCTCGCAACTCTTGACTTGTATAGAGTCTAAATACCAAAACTACATTGGAATATGTTGTAACCTGTGCCAAGAATTACTTCATATATCAATATCTTTTTGGTATGATAGAAATGTCAAAACTAGCATATTTTTGCTCATTCTATTAAACGTAAGCCCAAATAAGTCCTTATTGAGACATAATAACCCTAAGTCAAAACCCATTCCTGAAACTTATGTCATTCCTCTACACATCACGAAAACACGCCTATATAATTTTGACCCCCTCAAACCCCACTTTTATATAGTAAAACTGGGGTTTACAGGGGTATATATTATTTTTCTTATTCCTGCTCAAAAACATAGATTGTGGGTACTCGTTAGAACCGCCTCGTCGAGGCGGTTCTAACGAGTACCCACAATCTATGTTTTGAGCAGAAATAGAAAAAATATCAGAGTTCTTCATCTGTAAATTTTCAGTTTTTGGAGATGAAATTTTCTATATATTTGTATAGGCGTGTTTTCGTAATGACAAAAACACAAATATTTTGATTCTGGCACAACTATCATTTTGACCATTTTTTTTAAAAAATGAATCAGCGATGTAAATTAATGATATTGAATTGTAAAGATTATACAGCTGGGCCCGGTTGTTCAAAGCGTCGTTAGCTTAACGAGCTCGTTAAGGGTCATTTCGTTAACTGTTTTAGCGGATTCAATATACAATATTCTGATATTTTTTGCTGAAAAAATGTGAGTAGCTTTTGCAAGCTACTCACATTTTTTCAGCAAAAAATTTCAGCAAATTTGCGTATCACTCGATGTAAATTTTAACGAATCGTTAACTAACGACGTCGTTAGCTTTGAACAACTGGGCCCTGAGACTCAATTTTGACCTCATATATTGTTCCTCAAGGGGCTGTAACACATATTTCCTTTCTATTTGACGATATGCTTGGATAAAGGCACAAAATATGTAACTATGTGCCTTTTCAGAAGAGGACCACAACTGAGCATTAAAGCACGTACTCCTTTAAAGACTGTGGCATGACAACATGCCTATATAATTTTGACCCCCTTAAATCCCACTTTTATATAGTAAAACTGGGGTTTACAGGGGAATGCCTTATTTTTCTTATTTCTGCTCAAAACATAGATTGTGTGTACTCGTTAGAACCGCCTCATCTATGTTTTGAGCAGAAATATGAAAAATATCAGAAGTTTTATCTGAAAATTTTCATTTTTTGATAGTGAAATTTTCAATATATTTGAATAGGCATGTTTTCGTGATATGTAGGGTAAGGAGTTACAGTGTTCCAAGGTAAAGAGTAAATACGGTAAAATATTTTAAACTGTTATCTGCTACTCTGGGCCCAGTTGTTCAAAACATCGTTAGCCTAACGAGCTCGTTATTGGTCAAAATGTTAAATGTTCTAGTAAGTACAGTATCTAAGTCACAGTTATTTTGGTTGAAAAATGTGAGTAGCTTTTGTAAATGCAAAAGCTTCTCAAGTTTTTTTTTTCCCCAGCAAAAATATTAGCGTATATGCCATATTTAATGATCAAAATTTTAACGATACGTTGACTAACGACATCGTTAAGTTTGAACAACTGGGCCCAGGTCATCAGATTTACGGAGAATTAAACTGTAAGTAATTCTGTTATCCCCTAGTATACATATACAACAGGAACTGCTATGGCGGTCGTTATACTTGAGTGTGAAAAATAAAATTACTGCTTGTCAGTCGGAATTACCACGTGTTATATCCTTAACATCGACAACACATCAAAATGGAGTTGACATTTGCAAGGTTTGTTGAATCCAGACGGCAGCTATTACGTCAGTTTGCACTTTTGTTTAATATAGTCTGATTCAGAGATGTTATTTACGCATTGTAGACTGAATGAACTCCCCCACACTATAAATGTTGGAAGATTCTAATTTCAATTTAAGGTATGTCAGGCTATGTGATTTAGCTACTCCTAAAGAAAAAATGTTGAACTACTTTGCAAACAGTGGACACCCTGATTAGATGCCGCATTCTGAACGAAAGTGATTTTAAACAACTGGACCCAGATGCAACTGTCAAAGCTAATTTTGAATAGAGGACTTTGTTTTAATATGTTTGAGCAATGTTCTTTCGCCATTCCTGCGTGAAGTGCAAAACATGATAGAGAATCGCTTTTCTGAGGTTTTTTGGTCAGCAATTCGTATGATTTTTATATTAAGATCGACCCTGTATGCTTTACACAGTTTGAATTTCATTATATTTGGCAAGTTCGATCCGTTTGATACGTTCTACCATCGCAGTTCGATGACATTACGAAAACATGCCTATTCAAATATGCTGCAAATTTTATCACCAAAAAAAATGAAAATTTTCAGATAAAAAATTCCAATATTTTTCATGTTTCTGCTCAAAACATAGATTGTGGGTACTCGTTAGAACCGCCTCGACGAGGTGGTTCTAACGAGTACCCATAATCTATGTTTCTGAGCAGAAATAAGAAAAATAATGTATACCCCCGTAAACCCCAGTTTTACTATATAAAAGTGGGGTTTAAGGGGGTCAAAATTATATAGGCGTGTTTTCGTGATGAATGGGCTGAAATCGATGCATGCCAGTCTGATATCGATGTGTACGCAGTCTGATATCGATGCACGTGAGAAGTCTGCTATCGATAAAATGTCACAAGCAATAGCAGGCCGCGTAACTAAGCAAATTGCTACTATTTTGTTTGTAAAACATGTAATAAACGTTAATAATTATCTTCTTGCACTGTTCAGAAATGTCAGATTTATCTGCTATAGTTTTGAATTTATAAACTATGCCATAAAATATTAATGGAGTTACCCAAAAAACACCACAATCACAAAGTAAGCCTTAAACTGACTCGAGTTTCCAGTGATTAAATATGTATTCTTATATCCCTGTTTGATACTCCACTAAAATTAAACCAAAATAATATCATGAATATAAAGGCTGGTCTAGAAAAAAAAAGGTAAGAGAAAAGTCCAGGAAGTGCCACAATCACAAAGCACAGCCCTTCCCAGACACCAAAAGGAAGAGGAAACAGACAAAACCAAACAAGCGCAAATCGAACAAACGTACAAACTCTCTTCCCCAAGCGAGGAAATCGCTATGCTAAAAGGACTGAAAAGAAAACAAAAACAAAAAAAAACAAAAAACAAAAAAAAAAAAAACAAACAAAAAAAAAAACAAAAACAAAACAAAAAAAAAAAAAACAACAACAACAAAACACAAGAACAAAATAACACAAGGTAAGACATAAAACAAATCGCCTCGTAGAATAAACCACAAAGCAACAAAGAATAAGACTAGTAAGACTAACACCGGGACCACCGCCTTAGAACCGTCAGGAGAGTAAACCATCGGGGGCGTGGGGTGGCGGTGTGGGGGTTAAAGCACTTTTACGGCCAACCAACTTTACTCTGGTTCCCAATGCCACTCTTAATCACAACTAGTAAAACAGAAAGAAAAATGGACAGCTGTTGAAGGTGACCAAAATGCTAACATCACAACACTAGAAAAAAAACAAAAACAACAACAACAACAACAACAAAAAAAAACAAAAAAACAAAAAAAAAAAAACAACAACAACAACAGAAAACAATGCGGGAATTGCAAAGCTACAAAGAGTAAGAACAACACCAGGACCACCGCCTTAGAACGGCCAGAAGAATAAACTACCGGGGTGGGGAGGGGTGGGGTTAAAGCACTTTTACAGCTAGCCAACTTCACCCTGGGTCCCGATGCTACTCTTAATACAGAAATACATAAAAAATCGGTTCGCTTAAAGGCTCCCAACTCAGTTTATGAACCAAAGCGAAGACTTAAAAATCAAATTAATCACTATAATAAACACAGACGAGTATTCATGGCTAATTCTACTAATGCCAGAGTAAATGAAAACCAATAGTTGAACCACGGCGGGCCAAGCCAAAGACATATCGTCAAACCCCAACCCACTGGTTAAAGTTTTACGAAGAGGCCGTCATTGAGTCTGAGACCCGAACCGCCGTCGTGCAATTAAAGAGTGAAGCATAGCCATCAACAATGATTGGGTTGACTAGGCATGCAGTCTGCCGCATAATATCCAGGCTATAGCCAATTCTTTTATAACGGTTAATTTGTTTTCTGAATTGCTCCGGAAAGTTAGAGTTTCCTACAAATTTTCTAAACCTGTACACTAAGTCACCATAAAGTTCTGGTTCCGATAAACCTTTTTGTAGAAGTGTTTTCAGACTGACGCTATATTTTTCTACCAAGGCACTGTGTCTGCGATAAAATTTCGAAAACGCCTTACGAAGTTTAAAATAACGATAGCCTTGCCTAAGAAGTTCGGCAGTAAGGGCTTTATTACGGCAGTTAAAGTCACTAAAATTTGAAGAAACTCCGGCGAATCTAATAAATTGAGATATGTATACCCCATATGAGGTTCGCCTGGGGACATCGCCATACAGAAAAGTGAGATTGACTATATCAAAATCAAAATCGTCCCGTTTATCATAAATTTTGGTGGAAACTGTACTATTAGATATACAATTTTATGTTGCCATGGCAACAAATATGTCGAATTTATCCCATAAAAGCACATAGTTTTATTGAATATATTCTGTTTACACTGCATTTTTTTACTGAATGACAATTTAGAAAGAAAAAAAAAGTTATCACTTAAGAAAAAAGTGCGTTGCCATGGAAACAAAACTGTTTCCTTTATTGACATAATATGTGGTTTTGACTGATTTTAACTATGACAGGTAAAGGTTTATTATTTGACTGGTTTTAATGTGTTACTTCAACATTCACATCACTTAGCTTTGTGTTTCCCTGTCAACAAAACACATACATTTATCCCATAACAAAGACGTATAAAAACACGTATTTTAGGTAGCGCGGTAGCTCAGTGGTGAGCGCACTGGCCTCTAGAGCTAGAGATACTGGGATAGACACGAGGCTTAAGCGAGGGAATTTTCAGTGTCTGAACATGTTTTCCTTCATGTTATTTGCAGGCATTGAATGAAAACAGTGTGCCGTCCTTCGGATCGGGATGTTAACTGGAGGTCCCCTGTGCAGGGAAAGTCACACCATGTGCAGGTTAAAGAACCATACGGTAATTCAAATTGGTAACTTGTAGGCCTTCATCCTGCAACCCGGGGTGTACAATGTACACCGTCTGTGTCCTCCTTGGAAGTTAAATAATATCAGAATAAAGTAAAAGATGAAACAAAGAAATAAAGAAAAACAATGGCTAAAAATGTTCATTAAATTAAACACACACACACACACACACACACACACACACACACACACACAGAGAGAGAGAGAGAGAGAAGGTAACCAATGAGACTCAAACCCGAGTCCGTTCGTAGGAGAGGCCACTACACCACAGAGGACAGTACCAAACTGAAAATACTTATTGGCTAGATTTTTCAATGCAGTTTTAAATAAGTGAATCACCTTCCCAGTCTCCTTCCCCCCTCCCGCCCCCTCACACACAGTTTTAGATAAGTGATTCACCTCTCATCCCCCTCTCCACTCCCCCCCCCCCTCAACAGACACACACACAAAAGAATATTCTTATTTTTTTTGTACATTGTTCTTTCTTTCGGGTCACAGCTTCTTTGTTTACAGACATCAGAAGACATAAGCCGCTCACCGTCTGTAATGTACTTAGATGAACCGATTTATTTCCCACATCATCTATTTATACAGTGCCCTAGATAAGATTTTAAGCAATTGGGTATTTTGGGCTATTTTTACCTATCCGTGTCACATTGAATTAGGTAACAGGATTTTTCCTTTGGGTACCCTGTTACATATGTATGTTAATGGGCGCAAGAATTACTGATGACTGGGTATTTACCCCATTGATATAATTCTAATTGCTTTTTTTCAAGATTTTATTTAGATAAATACCCCAAAAAGCAGCTTATCTAAGTTACTGATTTATGTAGGTGGAAAATTCGAGAAAGATATTCAGCTACTTTGGGAGAATTTGAAAAAAAAAAAGTTTTTTTTTTTTTTTTTTTTTTTTTTTTTAATTAAAAAATCAGAAAAAGCAAACAAAATTCCATAAATCTCAAATCGAAATTATCAATGAGGGCAATGTGCTGACGGATCAGTGTTGAAAATATGCTGTTAATCTGTACCGTTATCTCGGTTAATCTTACAATCTATTTATTTAGCAATATAGATATTAGAAACAGACAACATTAGCTTTGTAGAGTTTTTATTACGACAAACAAAGTATCCATTAGCAAATACTTACCTGCCTTCATTTATCTTCCTAAGGTAATGCGAGCGTCAGCCAAGAGAGCCCCTCGTACCATTTCTAACGCCTTTTGTGTGGCTGGGCCGGGATTTCAAGTGCAGGCTCAACGGTAACAATTGTGGTTTGTATCGAACGCGGTCATTGAAAATATTATGTGACTTGTCAGGGCGTTTCTTCTACTTTGAGAGGATTTGAAATTGTCATTAAATTGGAGAAAAAAAGAAAAAAACAAAACAGAAAAAAACAAGCATAATTCCACAAATCTCAAAGGTTTTATCAGTAAGTGCAATATTAAAGATAGTAGCAGAAGTAGTAGTTGTTGTTGTTGTAGAACGAGTAGTAGTAATTATCGTTATTAGAAGTAATAGTCTAAGTATTGGTATTATTACTGCTATTAATGTTATGAAAGGAAAAGGGGTTTCATTTTCACTAGGTTAACATGGGTGTGAAATAGTATTCTTAGGTTCCCCTACAGTAAATGCATGTTGTAATCAAAGTACTGGCAGCACTGTTGGGTCGATTGTCTATGAGTGTAGGTTGGAAAAATGATCCTGAACGGGTTTCATTTAACCCTAAACTTCCTCTAAATTAAGCAAAGAATGCGTCTGATCTAGGCCTGCCCTGTTTGCCAATGTCCCAGTCCAGGTTTTTACAGACAAAAAAGTCTAAAAGGGTGCCTTTGGACACAAAGAACACACTATAGATGACTCTTATAAGCAGTGATAAAGTTTGCAAACGCCAAAATTTCAGTACGGTAGTTGACCACGTGATTATCATTGACCAATGTAATAAAACTGCGTGTTAGACTGTTATTTATAGCCGCGCTATTCTTGTCGCTGTAACGTTAGAGTATAGTGTAAAGAGCTTGGACTGGGACATTTGCAAACAGTGCAGACCCAGATCAGATGCCGCGGAACGCGGCGTCTGATCAGGGTCTGAACTGTTTGTCTAAATTACAGGAAGTTAAAGGCAAAAAGGAACACTCTTAAAACCCTCTTTGAAGGACCATTTTCCCAACCTACACTAACAAAAATCGACCCTCTAGTGCTGTCAGTGCTTTGATTAAACAGTTATGACAAGTATGAGCATTGGCTAGGTCGACACAAATGCTTATAATTCTATTATCAGAATAATACGCCTCTGATTGACATTCATGTGATAATTTGGGTTTAGGCTGTAACAGTGAATAATTTCTCATACGTAAATGCATCAAGGTGAATGGTTACACCTGAAAGACAGTGAAACCTGTGTAAGAGAGCCACCTTTGAGACTGACTTTGAATAGTGGTTCATGTGGAAAAGGTGTCTGCTTTATAAAGGAACACGTCATGTAATTTTGCTAGCAAAATTACATGACATGTACCTTTATAAGACAGCCACCTTTCCACATCAACCACTAAAGTCAATTTCAAAGGTGGCTTTCTTATATAGGTTAACTGGATTTTACGGCGATTTTACAAATGGAGTTAATTTTCGTCCATAAAAAATTGCTCCTCTGGTAGATTGTTCCTTTCAAAACTGGTGGGATCTCTTATACGAAGAAAATTGGACCCAAATGGAACATATGTTTACCCTAATAAGGAGGGAGGCATTTATGTACATGGCAATGTCAGATATATTTCTTGGCGATGCATCCATTTATCTTAAATGGAAAGTGAATATATTTTGCTGTTTGGTCAGCCTTTTATACTTACTCCCTGTTTTGTGTCCACGAGACCTTAATGTTCTGTGAAACGATACAGACCTAATCAAACTGCTCTAATACGAATGTTATCCCAGCTAGCATTCTACTTTTGTCTTCAGTAAAACTTCAATGATTCGATTACTGGTGGCTCCCTGTTTACCTTGCCAGATTCGAACAAGTTTTTGAGTCCCTAGGAATTTCTTCCAACAGGTCAAGAAAACATATGTTTTGGGATATTTTAGGGAAATTTTATTACTTCATTTATGAAAATTTATGTTCTGTGTTCGCCTCATCAAGATGATTCTAATGATTAAACTCATTATACCAATGTTTTATTGAAGATCGAAAAGACATCCTTATTGCCTGTTGATGTGATGCAATGATTAACCCTCAGTGGTTCGAACTACCCATGTCTAGAGTAAATTTCCATTGTCCCAAACATCCAAATGTAGTTCGACTGTATATCGGTCAGACAGGAATCCTGTCTTAACGGTCCTATATAGATTTAAGAAGAACGTCATCTAGATACAACAATGTTTACCTTTTGGCTCATTATTCCCCAGCCATTAAAGGCTATAGAGCAAAGAAGGCGTTCGGAGGCGCAAAATGATCTAGCCTCAGGTCTAACGCATGTAGAGCGGAGGAGGAAGAAAAGTTATTATGTTGTACAAAATTATTTACGCATAAATAGTCGTATTACTTAAAGTCTACTTCGAGGAAAAGGAAATTGACTCTACTGAAACAATCTTTTCATTACTTCCGATCTTCGTATACAACCGTTCAGTTTAAGAGCCGCAACTTCCGGAATGTACCTTCGGACATGTACGCCCAGTGATGATTCAGATCAGCCTGCGCTTTCGAACAGTCTGATCAAAATCTTTACTAGGTGCATTTTGAATAGCCAAGGATACAAAGTTTATCCATGCGAACAGCAAAAATTCAAAGCAGACTGCGCGGATGCGCAGGCTGATTTGAGGCATCGTTGTGCGCACATATCAGACGGTACATTTTCTCACGTTGCGGTTCTTATATACTTGTTTCGTATTTTATCGTGTGTCTTTGGGCAGATAGTTTAAACAAATAGCGTAGACCAATATCAGACGCCACAAAACGCGGTTTCTGATCCGAGTGCACAACAATAAAACACAACGAATAGGTTTAAGACTCGCCAGCAGGTAGCAAGTTATTCGACTCAACTTTTAGACCAAGTATAGTAAGTAGGTGTAATATGTTTGAAAATTTAGACAACTGATCAGGATCTACACTGCTTGCAACTCATCTAGCAATTTTAGGCACATCAACAGATAGTAAAATGCACTTGTTAAAATTTTAGGACACGGTAAAGATCTAAGGTTTCCCAATACAGTCGACTCTCGATAGCCCAGTCCAAAGGACTCTCTAACATTCTTCGAGATATCCAGACCTCGACATATCAGATTTTCAGAATTGAGGAAAAAATAAATCGAACAACCACATTTCAGAAATGAATATGTAATTTGACTCCTGACGTTAGAGATACATTAAAACAATATTGTGGAAAAGAGGAGGAGCAATTTCTCCTCTTTTCCACAATATTTTGTTACCGGTTGTTAGATTTCCATGTTAAAACAGGGACCAGGTTTTCACTTTTTTTTTTTTTTTTTTCGCTTTTACCTGACAGAAATAAATCGTGCAACAGAATGGATAGAATGACAGACCCTGTTTTCAGGGATGTTACAGGGATTTTCCTCTTCTGGTTAAACTTTACCCTTACAAGATGCTAAGAATTAAGCTTTTTTTTCCCTTTTTTTTCCAAAACAAAAAATACAATTACTAAAGAAGAGCTTTATGTGTCTAGAGAAGGGCCGTACGTGTCTAAAGAAGGGACGTATGTTTTTTGTTGTTGTTATTGTTGTTTTTAAGGATTTGTGTGTTGCCATATGAAAAGTCTGAATGACACCGAGAGTCCAATTTTCGTACTTTGACATGATATTTGCTTATAAGACAACCTTTATACATTTATTTCTGTGACAAAACTTGAAAAAAAAAAAAAAAAAAAAAACCTAGTTGAAGTGAATATTTGTTATTTTCGCCTATAGCAGAGGCAATTTTATGCAAGAGAAATCGTATAATTTAACCCTTAGCACTCTGGCTAAAACGTTTAGCAGACGCCATTTTGATTTTTTGTCCTGATATTTTCCAGAAAACAGGATTTGACAGTTCATGAAAATTGTCTCCAATGGAGACAAATTGCATGAAATGTCAAATCTTGTTTTCTGGGAAAAGTGAGAAAAATATCGTCAAGTTGTCGTCTACTGAATTTGCCCAGAGAGTGGTAAAGATTAATCAATTTGAACCTTGTTTTCACCAACAAGACAACTGATGAACAGTAGTATTGTTAGCAAACAATGAGCCTTTGTCTTTCTTTTTTCTCTAGTTACAAATTGTATTCAACTGGCACAATTAACGCGTGGTATTAGGAAAGTTTTGCAAACAGATTTGTAATTTTTAATTAGCGTCGATATTCATTTGTAATGGTATGAACAGCTTTTAGCTAAAAGTACAGACTGCGCAGGGCCGGATCCAGAATTATTTAGTAAGGGGTTGAATTTTTTTCTGAGGAGTTTGGGGTATCGATTTTATCAAATTACCGTACATACTTACTCTATGTTTTCAGAGAGCCAGGCCTAAGCAAACAGTTTAGACCCAGATCAGACGTCGCCGAACGCGGCGTCTTATCAGGGTCTATACTGTTTGTCACTGATCCTGCAATTTAGACACGTTCACAGATAGTAGAATGGACTTGCTGAAATTTTAGAGGTATAAAGTAAGATGAGCGATTATTTATGGTGTAAAAATTATCAAATTCAAAAAGGTCCTCTGACGATAACAAAGACAATATGTCTATTTTTAGTGAGTTGTCCAAGCTTCCATGATTTCTCCACACATATATTTGGTATTTTAGGAAGCCACATTTTGTATAAAGAAGCAGAAGAAGCTAAATTGTAAATATTTGTCATACAGAAGATGTATTTTATTCATATAGGAGGGAGGGGTAACATTTTTAGAAAAAAATAAATTGATCCGGATTTGGATTTATATAGCCAATTATTTGACTACAATTCGTGGTATAAATGTACATTTTCCACAGAAAAATAAAAACTTGTACCAAACATTTAACATACCCTATGGCAGTGCTAGCATTTATTGCTCAGTGATCCCATTTGTAACCAGGTGCTCCAGGTAAGTTTGTTATCATAGAGATAATTAGCAGTATGTTTGTTTTCTTTCACCAATTTTATACAATACAATATACAATACAATACAATACAATATATTTATTCAGCATCAATCAAATACAAGATTGCTTATAGCCTACAACAACATATATATAGTAGCTCGGACCCATCAATACCCGGACTGGTAACTATAGTGCTAAATACCCATTTTATCGATATGATGATGTCGTGGCTATGATTTTACCGGTTACCGGGTTTCGTCTGGAATGTGCGAAAATCAATCGAATAGAAAGTGATAATTATCCGCAATAAACTGTGAACAAAACATCACTTATCATTCAAATTAAATACTATGTAATTAGTTTTTTTTTTTAATCATATTTGTTGAATATTGATCACACATATTACAAATTTCGATGAAGTTTCCAAACACTGATTTGTGAATGAAGCTATTCGTCGAAGAAAAAATGGCGATCATTGTTGAATAGTACCAGCATTAGCAGAGCCTTTTAATGCTTTTTCTCGCTAAAATCAACTATAAACCCAACTTATTCAGAATAAACTAGCTTTGTTTTATTGCTTTATCAGCATATTATTTTCATAACCGTAATAGAAATTTGAAAAGTCGACTGTGAAAATGTCGATTCTCTCGAATTTGACCCACATTTTCTAAAACGAGTATGTGTAAAATTCGGCGATTATCTATGTTAAAAGGAATCAGTTGAATAAAATGTTATTAACATATAACGGTCCCAAGATTGCATTATTGCTTTATAATAATTTTAATTGGCTTAACTAAAAATAAATGTGTTTAATACTAGTTTAATATGGGTGGAGTTTTGCAAAATATAGATTCCGAAGTGACGTAAGCATCACCAGCACCCGCGACATGATAATTAACGGAAACGGACAGTAACAAGTCCGGGTATTGATGGGTCCGAGATAGTAGTGAGGACAACAAAAATCACTGTCAAATCTAGCATGTTTACCGAGGAGCTTAGCAAATACGTACAGATATTTTTTCTACAGCCGGCTCTCGTCCTCCCGAAGTACACGGGAAAAGAGTGTTTACCTTAAGTAATTATCTCAAGTCTGGGGCAGTCAAGACATGAAGCATATAAGCGAATCCCCCGGCCACCCCTGACTAAATAAGTGAATTGAGTTATTGCCTTTGAGACAACGTGGGACAGCTGCGATTCCGTCTAATATTTTGTTAATTTGAAGACTTGTTCCCAACTGTAACCTAGCTGGTTCCCGGTTATATTAGCAAATAAATGCATAAAAAGTCTACAGCCAGCTCTCGTCCTCTAAAAGTACCCGGGACACGATTATTTACCCGTATCAATTACATCAAGGCTGAGGGAGTCAAGACATGGAACATGTAAATGGAATTAAAGTAAAATTCCTCGACTATCCCTACCTTAAGTAAATTAATTGTTTATGCTTCTGAGATATAATATATATATATATATATATATATATATATATATATATATACATATATATATATATATATATATATATATATATATATATATATATATATATATATATATATATATATATATATATAGCTTAACATGCTCTAGCCGGTGATCTGAGGCTTCTGGTACCCAGCTTTATTATTGATAAAACCGACACAAGAAGTCCCAGGTCACAGGTCACAGGTCACTCATAATATTATCTAATTATTGTTCCTTAACCTGAAAGCAAAATATATAAATTTTGCCAAATTTAATATAACTTTTTTATTAGTTTTAGCCATCAGATCATCGGATTTATTTAAGGCTGGCCAGTGACAATAATATGGCTTCAGATATTTTCTTCGCAAATCTCTGTAAAACGGGCATACTAACAGGAAATGATATTCGTTTTCTACAAAATTACCATTACAATGTCTACATATTCTTTCACTTCTTTCAATATTTTGATATCTTCCCCGCTCGATAGCTAAATCATGTGATGATAATCTAAACTTTGTCAGCGCGACGCTATATTTATTTTCAGAGATAAAATTCAAATATTTTTCAAAATTAAAATCATGTTTATAGCGAGCATATAGTAAAAGTCTATTTGAATTATTAATGGTGGCATACCATGTTTGCTTATACATATCAAATATTCTTTGTTTTATTAAACTGAAGGGGATATCCATTTCAAATTGGTGGATCCAAATATGGCTGAGTCCAAGACTATCTAAAATACCTTTAACTTGGTAGGCCCAGTTTAAACCATTGTAAGTTATATTATTATCTGCGTCAAGTTTAATCAGCATGTATATTTTCTTTGGTATAAAATTATCTTTTGAAGAAAGTATTTTTATCCAATATCTGATCATACTAATCTTTCTGTATATTGATAATGGCACTCTGTCCAACTCTCCGTACAGGCCTGACAAGTTTGTTGATTTTTTAACATTTAATATCCATCGACAAAATTTTGTATGTAAAATTTCTACATCTTTTGCCTCGTACATGCCCCATACCTCCGCACCGTAGCTTAATATAGATCCGACCAGGACATCAAAGAGTTTGCATTTTTTTTTTATACAAATTAATAAGTTTTGGATTCTCATTAGATCTACAAGACAATAGGATAATTAAGAACCAAGGTTATTTTTGTCACAGTAGAATAAGAAATAAAAATATATCTGTCTACTTAATTGGAGCCCTATAGTGTATCCCACAATTCAACCTGTAGGTTCCACTTCATTGGTTATAGATACGATATATGCACAGGTATCTTGTGTTGTACAGTTGCCTTCCAAATGCACATTACTGACTCAGGCTTTAAATCAGTAAGGTACTGAGTGGAGGCTGCATATCTGCAACAAAAGTCAGGCGGATGGCTAAATATATGGACCGATTAAATTGTAGTATTTACTAGCATGAATATGCCAGGACATAACGGTTCAGATAGTCCCATTTAAAACAGTTGTACATCTTCCCATGCTTAAAACTGCTACAGTGAGAGTGACAAAATAGGGTTTTTTGTCTCTAGGGTATCGTCCCCACCCTCCTTGCCTCTAGCCACTTACATATATGTTGTGTAAAGTATGCATATACAAATGCCTGCAGAACATTACGAAAACACGCCTATCCAAATATATTGAGAATTTTACCACCAAAAAAATGAAAACTTTCAGATGAAAAATTCTAGTAGTTTTCATACTTCTGCTCAAAACATAGATTGTGGGTACTCGTTAGAACCGCCTCAAAGTTGTTTTCATAACAGTAACAATGTGTCATTAGAGGTCCACTGCAATAAAACGTATGCGATTTACTTAAACTTTATTTTCCATCATTTTCTAGGCAAATTTACATTGCTACTGTCAGAGGTCCTTCAAATTCAAAAATTCTGAAAATGAACTTTTGAGTCAAACGGGAATTCTGGGGTTCAGTCGAACCTGTATTTGACTCAAAATTTTATTTTCAGCCTAAACCCCTGAACTCACTCCGGATCCGTCGATACTGAATATATGTGTATGGTGGGATGGCGTAGCTGAATACTTTGACGCCCACACTTGCGCCGCAACGTCAGAAAACGTAGTTTCGGACATGTGCGCTAGTTTCGGACATGTGCGCCCAGTGAAGATTTAGATCAGCATTCGCACAGGCTGATCAGAATCTTCTCGGGCGCATTTTGGATAGCCAAGGATGCAAAGTTTCTTTATGGCTGACATTGAAGACTCTTCGTTGGGTGCATATGTCAGAAGACATCACGAAAACATGCCTATATAATGTTGATCCCCTTAAACCCCAATTTTATATAGTAAAACTGGGGTATACAGGGGTAAAAATTATTTTTCTTGTTTCTGCTCAAAATCATAGATTGTTGGTACTCGTTAGAGCCGCCTCGCTGAAGCGGTTCTAACGAGTACCCACAATCTATGTTTTGAGCAGAAATATGAAATATATCAGAATTTTTATTGGAAAATTTTCATTTTTTGGGTGGTAAAATTTTCAGTATATTTGAATAGGCATGTTTTCGTAATGATACGTTCACTCTTATAAGTTCACCTCGAACCTATCTACAGTCAACCCTCTTTATACCGGCACTCGATACAACGACACAATTCGTTATAATGACCATATGAACGTCACGAAACCTTCGCTCAAAAGGAGACAGTTAATGAGAAAATATGCTTGAATATTACATTAAAACTTCAAGCAACATAT
Source organism: Anodontia alba (assembly GCA_964016985.1). NCBI lineage: Eukaryota > Metazoa > Mollusca > Bivalvia > Lucinida > Lucinidae > Anodontia > Anodontia alba. The sequence continues at coordinate 27,327,281 of OZ024834.1, forward strand.
GATTTGGATATTTGTTAGAATCGCTTCAGCGATTCTAACAAATATCCAAAACATATGTTCTATGAGAAAATAAGAATAAAACAAGATCGTTCTTACATATCATTCTGTCCATTAAGGATTCTGTACAGCAGCTAATTCATTATAATGGCAACATCTTTTGGAACAAATGCCTGTCGTTTTAAGTAGGGTTCACTGTATCTCAAACCTATCGTAAATACCCTAACTATTCGAACACCTTAGCTCATCAGCGTACTTTTCAAACAAGTTTTTCATCACGAGACAAGGGTGATGTTTCGCACGAGTACAACTGGTTTAAGCCCCTCTCCAACACCCTAGTATTTTTTTTTCTACTGACCGTTCCAAGGCGGTACCTCTGTTGCAGGTTTTTGTTTGTGCGTTGAGGGCTTCATATGTGGTGTTTGTTTTGTCATCACGAAAACACGCCTATATAATATTGACCTCCTTAAACCCCACTTTTATATAGAAAAACTGGGGTTTACAGGGGTATACATTATTTTTCTTATTTCTGCTCAAAAACAGTATATTTGAATAGGCATGTTTTCGTAATGCATTATTTGTTCGTCATCTTTCCTTCTTTTTGTGTCTTGTGGAGGCTGTGCTTCGAGATTGTGACACTTCCTGAGCCACTATATGTTCATTTCCTCGCATTTTTCTGTGGCGTTTCCTGAATTATTATTTCACCTTTTTTTAACGACCATCACGTTGCATTTTGTCTTATTTACTGAATTCCCCGTCAATTCCCATCTTTAAATAAATGAAGTGATGAAATATTGGATTTGTCTGAAATTCTGATTAAGTGAAGCATTTCTTCTTGTGGATGTGTTTTAAACTTCAGAAATTTATAAAGTGCGTTTGTTTATTGAACCGCCCACTGAAAAGGGATGGAGCCTAACTATGCACACACAAATCAGAGAAGTTCCTATGGTAAAAGCTTAAATATTAATCTGATGACTATAAATAATTGCAGACCACATTTAAAATATTTTCAAATTTTTTCACAGAAAAGAAGAACTGATATTGTATATATATTTCTCCCAAGAAAAAGTTCGAGTGAAATGTAGCTGAACCCAGGTATGTCCTGCCCTTCAAAACAGTGTAGCTCCTGATCGGTTGGCATCTTATCAATGGCGTCTGAAGAAGCCAACTTATCTGGATCTGCACTATTTGTCGTTCAGTATGTAATTTTTTCACCAACCTGGATTTAGTATTCTAATTGCTTGAAACTTAGAAGTTGACATGGCATCATAATTTATTCAGATAATCTGAACGGACGTGTATTAGAATGCTCGGTTTGATCTGGGTCTACATTTTAGCTCAGATATGCATATTCCAATATTCGGTTTCAACTGTAGTTTATTTGTGTAGCATCTACCAAATGATAAGAAACTGCATAACACGTATAAGTATTGTAGACAAAAGAGATTTGAAAACAAAACCCAGTTGGCTTATATTAATCAGCTCCCATGATATTTCAACGTATAGTAGTTTCATGATCATGATTCAATGCATTTGATCAATGTATATTACACAAAATGCTGCTAATATTAAAGGGTATATTACAGTAGAAACGGTATTTTTACAGTAATGTTGATAAGTATAAGATATATAGAATAAATATCAGACCAAACAGATCTCTAAGTGATTAATATGTAACCGAAAATTGAATGAAAAAAAAAAAAAAAAAAAAAAAAAAAAAAGATGAGAGAAAGCTAACCATCACGAAAACATGCCTATATAATTTTGACCCCCTTAAACCCTACTTTTATATAATATAACTGGCGTTTACAGGGGTATACATTTTTTCCTTATTTCTGCCCAAAAACATAGATTGTGGGTACACGTTAGAACCGTCTCGCCGAGGCGGTTCTAACGCGTACCCACAATCTATGTTTTGAGCAGTAATATGAAAAATATCAGAATTTTTATCTGAAAATTTTCATTTTTGGTGGTATAACTTTCAGTATATTTGAATAGGCATGTTTTCGTAATGGAATTTAGTAAGGAGAACTAGAAGTAGTGAAAAGAGTAAGAAATAAAAACTATTTAAATCTTTATGATAAATACAACAATGTTACATGTACATGCTTCGTGATAATAGACAAAGAGAAATGATGTTTTAGAATATAATCAAATCGTTCGTAGACGAGACTGGCTTCATTCGGCACAGAGACTTCATTTTACATAATTAAATCGTTTTCTGCATAGCAGTTCAAAGTTATTTCTGTTCTAACTTGGTTTACAGAAGCCTAAAAGTAAGCATTTAAACTAAATGCCTTATGTGTACAGCGGCATGCATTACGAAAACATACCTAAATAATTTTGACCCCCTTAAACCCCACTTTTATATAGTAAAACTGGGGTTTACAGGGGTATACATTACTTTTCTTATTTCTCCTCAAAAACATAGATTGTGGGTACTCGTTAGAGCCGCCTCTATGTTTTGAACAGAAATATATATATTTTTTTTTTCCTTTTTTGGTTGTAAAATTTTCAGTATATTTGAATATGCATGTTTCTGTAATGGTAACCGTGTACAGTCTCCGTTGAAAGAAACATTTGGCGGCTTCGTGTTTCAAAATAAATGTTTACAAGAAGTTATAGTGTTTCACGTGCACAGGCCTCTGTCACAGACGTTTAATTATTTAAAGCGCTAAGCAAACTTTGTAGCAGGTGACATTCCTATTTGTTTTTAATTATTTTATAGAGAAAAAAGGACTTGGCATTTCAAGTCAATCCTAGCAGACGACTCGCGTGATATGTTATCTTATCTGTTCTAAAATAAGAAAACAAAACACAAAATGTATCTGCTGCAGTTGTGATTAGCGCCTTAAGGGTTAGGCCAATTATGATGTCATGTTATAACATTATACTATCTTGAGGAAACAAGGCATTATCGTAAGGCCAACAGATAGATCGATGCAACATTATTTTATGGGAACAAAAGACAAGAAAAGACAAGAAAATATCTTCAAACCACAAGCTGCTTTCTTGAGGTCAAAACTGTTGTTTCAGAGGGAACAAGAGAAAACCTTGAGGTCAACAGAATTGAGATCTGGTCACTAGATATTTTCATGAGCCTAAAAGATATTATCTGAATGGAACTAAATATATAATGCTGAGATCACAATATGTTGATGGAGCATCCCATTGCTTTTTTGTTGTTGTTGTTGTTTTTTGTTTTGTTTTTTTGTTTTATTTCTTTTTATTACATTTTCAGCAGTGATTTACAGAGATTTATAAGTGAATTATAATCTACAGTTCACCGAGTGAATTATTTCATTTCGAACGTTTTGACGTCATAATTGATAGGCGACGCTGCTGACGACGTTGCTGACGTAGTTGGTAACAACAACAACAATAGTTGACGTTTCGCAGAAAATTTGATAAAATCATGGAAATCAGACTGCAATTTTCACGTCCAGTTGGCGTTTTTGAGATAAGACCTGCAACACAAATATAAAGTATGATTTTCTTGATAATCTAGTTCAATTTCCGTGACATTTTTGTGTCTGTATTTCAAGCACAGGATGATTTTCGCACTGAAATGAAAACAAGATGGCGACTGATTTTCAAACTAAACCACGCCTTTTGAAAATTATGCTCTGACTGGAACTATTTTGGTAGGAAATGATAACGGCTGAATGTAAAAATTCAAAGGTAAAACATGGATGAAAATGTAATAAACAGTTTATTTGGTTGTTTTGATCGATTACGGAGAAATAATTCCCTCGTGTTCTAAGGTTTGCTTGTAAAAAACTCGTTTGCTTCGCTCACTCGTTTTTTACACGCAAGCCTTAGAACACTAATGAATTATTTCTCCGAAGTCGATCAAAACAACCAAATAAACTCTATTTATTTCATTTTATTTTTGTATCATTTTTTTTTTTTTTTTTTTTTTTTTTTTTTGTGTCGCCTGTGTAGCATACAAAAACGTCAAAAAGATTGCCTTTGGAAACAAAGAACACACTACAGATTAGAAAATGATCGGTTTAATTGAGACTCTTCATAAGCAGTAATGAAGTTTGCAACACTGCGTACGCCCTCTAGCGCATCATGAAAACATGCCTATATAATTTTGACCTCATTAAACACCATTTTTATATAGTAAAATCCGGGGTTTACAGGGCTATATATTATTTTTCTTGTTTCTGCTCAAAAATAGAGATTGTGGGTACTCGTTAGAATCGCCTTGCCAAGGCGGTTCTAACGAGTACCCACAATATATGTTTTGAGCAGAAATATGAAAAATATCAGAGTTTTTATCTGAAAATTTTCAGTTTTTTTGAGGTGAAATTTTCTATATATTTGAATAGGCCTGTTTTCGTAATGGTATTCATGAGCGGAACTCCATTTTCAAATATACCACAATGGGCCCAATGATCCCAAAGGAAATGAAATACACACTCGTATATGCTGTGCGACAGCATATTTGATGGTTTATCCCGTCACAGTTTACAGTTTTGCTGCCCTCTTTAATTCTAAGACTGTGATTTCGGGTCGCAGACTTTAATGATGGCTTGTCTGCGGTTGGGTGCTTTGTGGTTCAAGTTGTGTCTTTTGCTCTGATTATTACAGTTTTGAAACGTATATGAACAACTAAGTGTAGATGTAACTACATCAGGGCTAAGAATGGGGGTAGGGTTTTAAGGCCTACCATTATTTATTTCCTGTATAGTTCATACGTTTTAGCAATAGTCTCTGAGTTGATAGCTTTTTAGTTGTAAGCTCAGAGTGCTGACAGCACATTCTTGCCTGACACTAACGCTGTGACAAATCTAAATCCATCAAGACAAATACATGCCATGTATCATGAAAAAAGCTTTCTAGTTGACAAAGGAACTGACCTAGTTTTGTTGCAAGATTGGTTTAAATATATGTATTCAGAACTGTCATTATATAGTATACATTACAAACAGCTAAAGAAAGGACCAGAGCGGAAGTATGGAAGCATGCAAGCTTGATGTGGATCGGATTGTATCGGCTCCTGAGTTCACTTATTTACTTTTTTGAGTTTCTTCTTAACAAAATTTGTGAACATTTGGCGAGTATTTTAGTAGATTTTGTATAATATATTTTGTACACTGTAGGTTACCATATTCGTTTTAGCATACAACAGATATCGGATGCTTTATCCATTTACGCCTAGCGCCGCAGAACGCGGCATCTGATGAGCGTCTACACTGTTTGCATTTAGTTCAAATCTTTCTACAAAACATAACAATAATAATAACTAACCAGACACCCCTTATATAGGAAATAAACCTGTCCAGAGTTAAAGAAGTAGAATCTACTCGGCATAAATGGGTTAAAAGGAAGTAAACTGACAAGTAAAATGTGCATCTATTACAAAAATAGTGAAGTAAGTGAAATAAGTGGTTCTGTAAATAATTTCGATCAGACAATATCAGTTATATCGAATACCAGATTGTATTCAAAATATCAAAATAATATTAGAATACATACAAGGAGCAGAGAACAGAAAACAAAAGGCAAACAAGAAGGAATTTGGGTGGGGTGAACGTGATAAACCGACCCAATGATATTACGAATCTGGTCATCTCTAACACATACAAAGTTTAAAGCCGAATGTCGATACCGCGTGGATGGTCTGCAAACATGAGGCGGCAAAACTGCGCAAAAATATAGTATTCATGAATACAGTTACAAAAAACTAGAACAAACAAAACAAACAATCTGGTCTTGTTTCAAAGAAGTCACAGAACTAAACTTTCGCCTAGATTTGCCTGAGACATACATTCTGATCAAATCTGGCATGATAAAAAGACGAAATCCTTGGGAAGAGAAAACACTTCGGAACTTTTTATGACGGAACTGTATTGTTATGGATTCTTGACCAGTGTCCTATGGGAGTTAGTTATTCTCGACCTAAAAACATAACTGTTTTCTTTAAAGTTTAGTATCTGCTATATTACCAACTATGGCCTGAGATATTCAAAAACTTCCTGTAAAATTTGGTAATCCATGACCTTTATCAAATACTTCTGCAACAGACCTATCCTAACCCAAACTTTAGAGAAACCGTTACGTGTACCGGACACGTTTGTATAATTTTCAGCAGCATAAGGTTTCGATCGAGTTAAACTAGCTTAACCCTGGTCCTGCTGAATCCGGATATGTCCTGCTTTGAAAACAGTGTAGATCCAGATCAGTTGGCTTCTTCAGAAGCCGACTGATCTGGATCTGCACTGTTTGGCATTCAGTATGTAAATTTATATCAACAATATGTATTAAGTAATCATATTGTGTGACTATTAGAAATAGGCGTGGCATCTTAATTTATTCAGCATGACAAGTGTTAAACTGTCAAATAAATGTTCCTGCTTACCAGTCCAAGTCCATCCCTCTATTATTGTTGTATTTTGTTTGTATGTCGGTTATTGCAGCTGTGCTGTTATTTGTTCTTCATATCTTCGTGTTTTTTTTTTTTTGTTTTTTTTTTTTTGGTGCCTCGGGAAGGCTTACTTAGACTGGCTCCAGTCTCCAGTGACTTAATATCATTTATTCTTATTATCCTGTTTAATAATCCACTAAAATAAGACCAAAATAATATCATAATTATAAAGGCTGGTCTAGCGCATCATGTAAACAGCCTTTCTATCGATATTACTGTTAAGTTTGCAGTGAGTATTAAAGAAAAACAACAAGACAGACTTCCTACGTTATATGTGTTACCGAAACTTCATAAACGACCTTATAAAGCACGTTTCATTGCTAATTCTAGTTCCTGTACGACTACTGTTTTGTCCAAACTGCTAACTTCATGCCTTACTGCTGTTAAAAATACTGTATTAGATACTAAGATACTGTTTACAAAAGGGACGGAATTAGTTTTTGGTCAATTAAAAATTCCAATGAAGTTCTCAATAAATTTAAATCTAAAAAATTTAAGGCTTCTTAATTGTCTACATGTGATTTTTCTACACTGTATACTATGTTACCTCATCATCGTATAAACGATAAACTTATTGATTTAATTAACCGAACGTTTATTCAGGAGAATATCAATATTTGGTTTGCAACGAAGAATGTGCTTTTTTAACTTCTGATATATACAATTATCACAATTTATGGTCTTGTCAAAATGTCTGTGATGTCCTTGTTTATATTTTGGATAATATTTTATTAGATTTGGAACTAAAGTTTATAGGCAAACTATTGGTATTCCGATGGGAACTAATTGTGTACCTCTTGTTTCTTTTTTGTTATGAGAGAGTGTTCATGAAGTCTCTCTCACGGGAAAATCAGGCTGACATTATTGAGGCTTTCAATTCAACTCCAAGATACCTTGATGATTTAATAAATATTGACAATCTTTACCTTGAACAAATGGTGGACCGCATATACCCTACAGAACTCCATTTAAATGGAGTCAATTCTTCCGATACTGATACACCTTTATTGGATTTGAATCTATTGTGTGTCATGTTGATTTTGTTCATAAATTTGTAAAGAGAATATATTCAATAAAACTATGTGCTTTTATGGGATAAATTCGATATAGTTGTTGCCATGGCAACAAAAAATTGTGTGTCATGTTGATTTTGTTCATAAATTTGTGTTTCAATATTTAACAACTATTAAACTATCATGCTTTTAATTACATTGTTCTCAGATTGCTGCCATGAAATCTATTAAAGACAAACAATTTTACAATACAACATGTAATGTATTCTTGTTGACATAGCAACCATTACTATCGGTTTTTTAAACTTATTTTGTCCCATGTTGACTTATATTTAGAAAAGTTTTCATCAATATATTAAATAGGGCAAACTTTTGTCATTCGTGAACAAATCCCTTTTGACTTGTATCCTGAAGTCTTTAGCCTATAGGTGAACTTACAGTATTTTTATTTATTTATTTATTTAAACAATGTTTAAAGAGGATGACACAATTAGCTATAAATAACTATTCTACCTTGCGGTCCTCTAACTAAAATTTATATACATATATACAACAAGACTTAACTAACAGCTAAGTAATTCATGGGATAAAAGTAGCTTGTAGCGAAGTGAATACTTATATAAAGTTTTTGTCAAATAAAAAGTGCTAAGAGGTACGTGCAAGTGATTTAAAACCAAACATGGCACTTAATTATATCAAAGACAAATCTGTATGTTATCACAGTTTTTGTAGGCAGGCTCTATCGTCCGTACTCTTCGAACATCTCAGAAACCGCTGGGTCAACCCAAATCCAATTTCATATAAAGCCTTAGAGGCATTTGGGGAACAAACATTTGTTAAAATGATCCAATCATGTCATCAGGATATCCGCCTTGCCAATATACATTGTTGCATCTAAAGGAAGACAAGAGGCTATTTCTCCACCTAAAAGCATGTATGGGATAAAGGAACTTGATGCCCCTCAATATTAAGTAGTAATGCTAATATTTAAGGTAATAGAATCCCTTAAAATAGGTGACGACCCTTTAACAATGGTTATGGGGCAACAAATGGCCCCATCATATTGGTCCTAGCGGCAACACTGCATATATGAGCCGCCAACAAATCAACTAAATGACATTTGCACCCAGCGGAGACTCAGATCAGCCTGGGCATCTGTCCAGTCTGATCAGTTTTCACTGTCTACAATTCAATTCTTTATTTTCCAAAGCCATAGAAACCTTAGCTACTTAGCAACCCATTCAGTGCACGGCGAAGACTGATCAGACTGTGTTGATATTCATGTTGATCTGATTCTTCCCTGGGAGCCCAGTCATTTTGTTGGTTTTGTCATGCGCTGGCTCAGTTACGGTAAAAACCGTTCAAATCAGCAAGCCGAATATCTTCGAACCTACTGGCTCAGTTACTAGAGCGTCCGGTTTGCGTCCGGGAGGTTGTGGGTTCGATCCCCGGCCGAGTCATACCAAAAACTTTAAAAATGGTATTCTCTTGCGTTTGCGCTCAGCATTGAGAAAGCGAAACTGGTCGGTCCGGGTCAGTATATAATGTGACTGGGTGGAATGTCACGTCATGTGTCTGAGCACTCTTAAAGTGAGCATTAAGCTCCCTGTCACATCCAGACACCGTCGCGATATGACTGAAAGATTATTGAAAGCGACGTTGTCTGAATAAAAAAAATATTAAAACAATAACCTCGGAACTTTCTTTTTGCAGGTTGAAATCTGTCCGATGGATTAAAATTTAATGTCATACCCGCGCTTGCGCGGGTCCTTTTCTAGTGCGACGTTAAATAAAGCTTCTTTGTCTTTATCTTAAGCCTTGGAGTAATCTGGGTGGTACTCGTGTTGACTAAGCTTACAAGGTTTATTTAAATCGCTCAGTGCATGTTATAATGTAATATGATGTATATGATAATACATACAACATTTAAGGAACACAGACTGTATGTATATTGTTCAAATATAGTTTAGGAACCACACACACACACACACACACACACACACACACACACGCGCGCGCGCGCGCTCACACACCGACAAGCTTAAGCATGTTTGACTACAAAAACATACAACTTAGATTATACATATTTTCTAGGAATATTTCTTTTATCTATCATTAGAGAGATAAAATAACTCTAAAAGTCCGACTTTTACTGAATTTAACTATCGATAATGTATTTCACTGTGAAGAAAGTGGGTTGGTGTCAAAAAGGCCCTTTTTCATTTTTTGTTTGCTCCCAATTACTAAAACAATATTGATTTTGCAACCTAAACCCTAGTTATGGAGTAACATGATCATGAAAGTGGGCAAGGTTATTCAGTATGAACCTAGGTTACCATATTTTAAACTCTGTTTCTCTTTTAAAATATTTCACATCTAATATCTTCTTCTGTTTATTAGACAAATGCATTACATGAAATCCTATCTAACTTACTTCTCTTTAAAGAAACATATTCTAAAAGAGAAATAGTGTTGAAATATGGGAAAAAAGCCTTATGGGCACCCCCTTACACAGAAGTCTTTACTTTCCCAAATTTGTTTCATTACATAAATTGGAGAACAGGATACAATTAGCATTTCTTTTGTTTGTTAATAGATGGTAAGAATACTTTCTCTCAAAGTCACAAGTACAGCAATAAAAAATATAATGGAACTCTTCGCCAATAGCGTTTGAAATACATATACACTTTCTGAGGTTCCTATCAATGCCTGTCCATCTGCCTATCTTAATCGGATGTTTATTATTACATAGATGATAGTTTGAGTTACCAAATAATTTTCAAATTTGTGTTCTGGTTTGATGTTCTATAGTTCAAACATTTCGAAGAATCGTTTATTATTGCTGGCCATGGTTGTTTAAACTGATCGTGATTCCTTTCTGTAACAGTATTTGCAAACAATTTACTATCCAATGGGTTTTGGTTGTTCCAAATTTAACACATTCCTACCTCATCCAAAATGGTTTTACCATTATTAAGCCGTTGAAAAGTAAATGCATTAACATTTGAGTCATTGTACAAAACAGAATAAAACCTAGAGGACAATATTGAAGACTTACCAAGCAAGAGTTTACACCAAAAAAATAATTATTCTTTTTTTTTTTCTTTTTAATGGTAATGGAAATGGACCTAGAGCCCCGTACAACATAACGTGTTGAGTAACCATTTTTACATTTGATGTATACTTCATAAAATCAGTATATACCTTTTGTATAAAAGAAAGACCTCCATATCCCCAAATCTCTGAACCATAAATTAAGATAGACACAATAGTGTTGTCGAAAAGTTTTATCTAACAGTCAGCAATCTGACAAGCAAAAGTATAACGAATGCATCAAATTTTGGGTTCATCTTTCCCTTTGGTGTCTTTGACGTAAGGTGTTAGGTAATTGTATCGATTCCTGATCATTGCCTTCCTTTCTATTTCAAGGGGCGTAATGTTGCGATTGCATTGTCGCCTATCTAGTACCAGCGCTGTGTAATGTGTATCAGCACCTCACAAAATCGAACAGTTTACATAACGTTAATGCGCTCCATCACGAAAACATGCCTATATAATTTTGACCCCCTTAAACCCCACTTTTATATAGTAAAACTGGGGTTTACAGGGGTATATATTATTTTTCTTATTTCTGCTCAAAAACATAGATTGTGGGTACTCGTTAGAACCGCCTCATCGAGGCGGTTCTAACGAGTACCCACAATCTATGTTTTTTGAGACGAGGCGGTTCTAACGAGTACCCACAATCTATGTTTTTGAGCAGAAACATGAAAAAATGTCTGAATTTTTATCTAAAAACTTTTCATTTGTTGGTGGTAAAATTTTCAGTATATTTAAATAGGCATGTTTTCGTTATGCAAAGTCAAGAGGAGCCACGAGTCCACTGGCACTTAAGCATTTGAAAAGTAATGTATATGTTCGGTGCAAAGTAAGAATCGGTACAATTCCGGAATTGTCTTGCGCGAAGTAAAGTATGAATTCTTATGTTGTCCTCCGATTCCGGAATTTTACCAGACAATTCTAGAATTGCCCAGGAGATATTGTAGTTAATCAATAAGGTAGATGTGCCTGGCCCAAAGTTTGTTTGTTTGTGTTGAGGTTTTACGGCCCAGTCAACCCAGTGATGTCATGTCGAGCGCGGTCAGTTTACCTAACCACACGTTTACTGGGCAGGCTTAGTCCTCTAAGCGGTTAACCAGTATTGTGCACATTCTTTCGCCAGAAATTGACAACTGCCCTTCTTGAATCAGCGGAAGGGAGAGAATGACGCCTTGCGCAAAGTGAGAATAGTTTGGACAAAGTGAGAATATGTTAAACTTGTAGTTTTGTAAAGGGAAAAGATGGAACGAGAATTACTGCATAAAAAGCAGTGTCGCATATTATTAACAGCCGTGCATTAACCGGCAAAAAGCCGTGTATTAACAAGGCAATTCACGCGCTGTTAATGCACGGCTACGCAACTTTCAATATGATCGTACCGGGGCCACAGATTTGCTGCCGTTACGAGATGTGTACTGCCCGGCCCTAGAAGGAGCATAGTCCGTGGAAAATACGTTCTCGAGACATCGGTGAAAACGCGAAACAAAATAGTGCAAGAAATAACGCGAAATGTAGTAAATGTCTTCAGTTTTTATGAAATAATAGCGATCGAACATGGTTTTTCAATGCATTAACATTCGCCAGGTCCCGTGGGAGGTGTTGAAAACCGAGGCCAACACCTCCCAAGGGACCTGACGAATGTTAATGCATGAAAAACCATGTTTGATCCCTATATTAGTTTCAATTGATAAAAAAAAAAAAAAAAAAAAAAAACAGGACACAGCGCCTTCCACCATCTAACAACGCCTTTACAATTTTAGACTTCTTTCTCACATGCTATCTTATAGGAAGTACTGTGCCCGGTTCAAACGTATTTTTTGTCATTTTATACGGAAAACATATTCCATGGGATTCGGATGAGACCGGCATTCTATGTTTGTTATATATTCTGGATAAACATAGAAACGCTTTGACAATGAGGCAGTTCTTAAGAGTAGCCGCAGTCTATGTTTTGAGCTGACATAAAAACATAATGCATAAACGTGTTAACGTAATGCTGACTGCATGATGTTGAATACATACATTTGTTTTGTATGGTAATCATTCAAAGAATAGGCACATAAAACATACCCTTCTAAATGCGCCAAGCGGAAAAGTAAGCTTCGAAAATGTCGAAACGAACTGATTGGAAAACGTGGTGGAAGACGACAGAGGACACTGACTTGAGTATTCCATTTGACAACTGTGGACTTGTTGGCAACTCTTTCTCAATCATATTTTACCAACAAAATGCAGAACAATGGAAATACGTCAAAAGGAAAAATCTGCTATTATCCTTTTGGAAATTATATTTCAAATGCGAATGAAGTCAACAAAATTATGATTTAGTGTCATATAAAAACTAATTACATGTACATGTAAAAGATAGATATTTTCACTTTGTCCCGATTCCTACTTTGCGCAGGAGCAATTCCGGAATCGTCTTGCGCAAAATAAGAATTCCAACTTCGCGCGGCAAAATGAGAACTCTCACTTTGCGCAAGACAATTTCGGAATTGTTCTCATTCTTTCTTTGCGCAGAACATATATAATGGTACACTCGAGTACATTAATACATTCAGACTGGCATACTGCCTTGGCTGTGGAACATCGACACTCAAAAGAGCGATGTGCCATTTCCGACAGAAGCTGTTACGTCACTAGAAAGTACCTCGGGATCGAATCGAAATCGCGCTTCCGCTGCAATAAAAAAGATGACGCTTTTTTCGCGAGGAACAGCGAACTACCCTTCTTTGCTGCTTTTTATACCCTTTTGTTGCATTGCTAGTGATCTGTTGTATCATAAAGTTAATCCATATAAGCCACAGAACGCGGCGTCTGATCAGGGTCTGCACTGTTTGCATTATGTTCAGATATTCCTACAAACATGACAATAATAAAGAAACTAACTAGACACCCCTTATATAGGTAATGAACCCGTCTAAAGAGTTAAAGTAGAAGAATCCATTCGGCACAAATGGGTTAAATAAGATTGTTGATAATATTGACGTTACCTCCCACATAGAACGATTTTTGATAATGCTGACGCCAACTCCATATTTGGACACAACAGTACAGTAGGGTCTCAAATTGCCATTTGTAATTTCTACATGTTAGAATAGATATTTTTTCTCAAAACTTAGTGAGCCCTGTCCAAAAGCTATGGACTACAGGTCCCTTGTAATGCCCATCCCTGTCCCGGATTTTCATTGGCTCCCCAGAAAGCGAGATTTTGCCTCTTTGAGAGGGAGCCAGACTTATCCCCAAAACTGATGTATTACTCAGCGTGACTACACTTTGCTTCTGAGGCATGATGACCCTTTAAATCAAGTTGCGTTGCTAGTAGTTAACGTAATAGAATCCCTTAAAAGTAGTTGATGGTCATTTTACAATGGTTATACGGGAGGTGGTGGTGGTGGTGGTGTGTGTGTGTGTGTGAGGGGGCATCTCATTGGTCCAAGAGGCAACACTGCATATATGAGAGAACCAACAAAATGGCAGAACCAACAAAATGACCTGTGCGCTCAGCCCACTCAGATCAGCCTGGGCTTGTGCCTAGTCTGATCAGTTTTCACTGTCCGCACGTACAAATCTCGGGTCCTAAGAAACCAATTGAACACACAGCGAAGACTGATTGGACGAATATCCATGCTGATCTGATTATTCATAACTTGGGCGCCCAGCCATCTGGTGGTTTCGTGATGGTAAAACTTGTCCGACATGAGCAGGACGATTACTTTTGGGCTACCGGCGCAGTGGCTAAGTTGCTAGAGCGTCCGCTTTGCATCCGGGAGGTTGTGGGTTCGATCCCGGACCGAGTCATACCAAAAACTTAAAAAATGGTACTAACTGCTTTTTTCGCTTGCCGCTCAGACTTGAGAAAGTAGAGCTAAGTAAAAATGACAGCAGAAAACATTTTGAAATATTTTATTTTTTTTTACTTCTTAACCAAGAATGTAGGGTTTGACAGTTCAAATATGCAACTCCTATTTTCTTAAACAACAACACAACAACAAAAAACTTCATCACTGTGTAGAATGTTTAATTTTCACAAGAGAGTTAAAGGGTAATCGTTAGACAAGATGTGGTGGATAATGCTCAAAGCTAAGGGCATACCAGTATACTGGCAAACAAAAAAAGACTGGAAAAGTTGTCATCACTATTCTTACACGTTTTATAACCATTTAAGTGCAAGTCACAACTTCAGCAGACGATATTTTATGCTTTGTTTTCATTCTTTTTCAGAGAAACTTAAGCTAAACATTTAAGGTAAAAGGTCTATCAAGTAGACCATCCACATGAAATATTAAACTATATTTTCTCTAAATAATAATAATAATAATAATAATAATAATAATAATAATGTCATCTGCTGCATAACTGTGTAGCACAATAAGGATTAATGCTTAGCATGCACGGTACAAAATACCTAATGAACGCTTTGTATACGAGTTCATAACGAAAACACGCCTATTCAAATATATTGAAAAATTTTACAACCAAAAAAAAAAAGGGAAAAAAATCCAGATAAATATAGTATAATTTCTTCATATTTCTGCTCAAAACATAGATTGTGGGTTCTCGTTAGAACAGCCTCGGCGAGGCGTTTCTAACGAGTACCCACAATCTATTTTTTTAGCAAAAAAAAAAAAAAAAAAAAAAAAAAAAAAAAAAAAATGTATACCCCTGTAAACCCCAGTTTTACTATATAAAAGTGGGGTTGTTTTCGTGAAGTTCTACGGAAACAAATCACATATGACAGTTTAAATTATCTTTGTCTTTTAGTGTTTTTTTTTTTTACAAAACAGAGGGGCATTTCATGCAAATAACCTCCTAAAGAGGCAATTTTACCTGAAATGCCATTTTCGCTTTCTGACGAAATAAGATAACTATCAGTAGGAGACAATTCGTACGACATATCAAACTCTGCGTTCTGGGAGAAAATAAGAATTTCAAAACAAACATTAATTTGTCGTCTGTTGATTTAACCCAGAAAGTGCAATCTTTAAGATTAATCTTATTTGAACAATTACGTAATAACCAATTCAGAAACACTCGGCGCACACCGTTTTCTTCCGAAACAATGTTGATTCTATTTAATCTATTTGTGCAATGCAGTTGTAATAGTAGTAGTACGTTATTTTGTCTCACCAGTATACCTACCTACCTGCCTAATACCTACCTACATAGTATAAAATTTTATCCAACTATATTACATGTATACATTTATCATAATCCCAACGGACACACGACGTTTATACAACGTCGCATCAATGTCGATGCAACGTCATGACGTTGCATCGACGTTGATTCGACGTTGTTTCAACGTTGCATGTCCGCTGGGATATGACGATTGTGGCGAGCCAAACAAATCAACATACCAACTATAACATCTCAACAAAAAGTTGATTATGTCGCGTAACGTCAAGCAACAACACTTTGTTCACCACAAAAAAAAAAAAAAAAAAAAAAAACAAAAAAAAAACGAGCTGGTTGTATTGTCATATAACTCACTTTAGGAGTCATACGATAAAAAAAGTACCCTACATTCGTGTTCCTCCCTTATGATATCTAATAAACGTAAGAGCATAGAAGGCAGATCAAGTCCCTGAATGTATTTAAATTCTTCTACAATGGTCAATTATATGGTACGCAATAAGCGAACACCTTGTCAAGATTGCACAGGTTAACATTTTTGTTTGGACCATTGCATTGTTCACGTCATCGGTTTGCCTCCCTTTCCACTTATACAAAAGGAAATAGGATCACTTCGCCGTAATTACCTCTAAACCTTTGATAAAATTATCTGAGAGAAAAAAACAAAACAAAACAAAAAAAAAAAAAACAAAACAAAAAACAAAAGAAAATAACAAAAAAAACAACAAAAAACAAAACAAAACAAAACAACAAAAACAAACAACAACAACAAAAACTGTATACCCAGACCAACACTGGAGATCAAAGTTATACTATGAGGTTGTTGTACTGATATTAATGATTATTATGTAGCTATAAATATTAAATGATTAAAATGTGCGACAAAAACCGAGGGCTAGCGTCGATATCACACGATATCGGCACACTTACTCGATATTGCATACTTACTCGGATGCGTTCTCATATTACCGTTACATTACGTTGCTTTTGATGACGTCGTAATGCAGTGACGTCGCGCCAAACATTGTCACGCACATTGGTAGAATTCACATTTTAGTTATTAAAACAGTGGTTTAAAGGTAAGAAACCCCGGGAAACGAAATAAATATTTATAGCTATATGATAAAAGGGTTATTATACTGATGTTGGTGAATAGTGTCTCTAGTTGGGATATCGAAGGACGCTCGCAAGCTCGCGAGCTTGCGAGCGTCCTTCGATATCCCAACGAGGGACACTATTCACCACTATCAGTGCAATAACCCTATTATACTGTCCTGAGTTGGGTTATCAGAGCATGCGAGCTTGCTCGCGTCCTATGATATCTCAACGCGGATTATAACATGGTATTTTGGTTATTGTCTGATTTATACCCGAGACCCCATTATCTATACCAAGGCTCTAGCCTGTGGGCTGATATTTGCCAAAGGTTGATACAGAGGGAGATAATAAAACACCATGTTAAATTTGTTTATCACATATTCAATTTAGTTTCTCACCTATGTTTGAAGTCAAAAATTGGCAAAAAATATGTTAAAACAGATAAAGATTCAAAGATAAATGCGCGCAAGGTCGCGTCCTTTTGTAATATTGTTGACAACGTCACCATGCCCGTTCAAAATGCACTGCTTCCGTTCAAAATACATTGTTACCGGTTATAGGACTGATTATCTGTACCCGCCGACATTTTAACCAAGGTATGAGGAACACATTATCACAAATACAAAAGCTATGTTTCTGGGGGTAAACATAATAATGAATATGTGAAAATCACCAGTTTCAGTGCAATATCCTTTTATTATATACGTATAATTATTTTGCGTCATTTTTGTTGTTTGTAGCCTCAAAATAAACATCCAAATACAGCCTCCGAAATGCAGATAACTTACAATATATTCACGCTAGAACTAATCTACATTTTCAGTCTTTTCTACCTTCTGTTGTAAGGAAATGAAACGACTTGTCCGATGAAGCAAACGTACGTTTACTTCTTTCAAGAATTATTTTAACCGCAACAGAACATCTGTTCTAAAATATTTCTATACAGGCAATAGGAAAACACAGAGCTTACATACACGTCTCCGAACAAAATGTAGCAGCTTAAACAGCGATCATTACTCAAAAAATATAACTGAATCTCCGTTTTGCCGCTGCGGACAAGTAGAAAATTCACACCACTATCTACTTTGTTGTCCGTTTTACACCGCACAGAGAAACGAACTCTTTAACGCTGTATCAGAGTATCAAACAATATCGCTTTATCTTCTACTATTTGGAGATGCCTCTTTACCATACACAACAAATGCTCTTATATTTGAAAAAGTCCAAAAGTATATAAGCGACACAAAACGCTTGTAACTGTTGAAACCATTTGAATAAAATGTTCTGTACATGCAACTCTCTATTAAAAAGTTAGTTGACTCTGTGGAAATACTTGCCCGGGATGCGCTGCCCTTATTCCCCATTTGTCTTTACTAAAATCTCTCAAGGTCTTGTGATAATATTAAAGCGACTTCTGCGACTGATATTATCAGCCTTAGAAGTGGCATTAGTATGAACCAGTTATCAGTTGTGGCTCTTTAATTGGTAATCTGACCTTATTATCATTTCCAGTATTTTTTTTTTTTTTTTTTTTTTTCTGTTTTTAACATTGCTCTTTATATTATGTTTATGTTTTTTGTTTTTTCTTCTTCTTTTAATTCTGTATCTTTAATTCACATTCACAAATTGAGATCCATACTGTTTAACATTTTTTCCGTCACTATTTGTACAACTGTAGTTATTAAGGAGAAGAACTAAATAAGTAGTCATACTTTCGTTCTGATCCTATTTCTTTTGTGCTACAATGTATACTATTATGAAATATTTGGAAAAAAAAAATAAAATAAGTTTAAACCAAAATAAGCATTCTTTATTATCAAAAAGTCAATGCGTACCGAATTTTGCTGCGACGGCATTGCCTTAAGACGTCATCAAAAGCAACGCCATGTAACAGTAAAATTCGAGTAAGCGTGGAATACGCTCATTTTAATCATTCAATATTTATAACCATAAATACAGTCAATCCGCTTTATACCGACACTCGATACAACGACAAAAATCGTTATAATGACAATTTGAATGTCACGAAACATTCGCTCAAGAGGTGACGGTTAATGAGAAATTATGCAAAAACATTGCAAAAAATCATCAAGCAACATATGTTTTGGATATTTGCTAGAATCGCCTCTCTGAGGCGATTCTAACAAATATCCAAAACATATGTTCTATGAGGATATAAGAATGAAACAAAGCCTTTCTTACATTTCATTCTGTTCATTAAGGATTCTTTACAACAGAAAATTCAATATAATAGCCATCTTTGGGAACAAATGCTGTCATTGTAATGAGGGTTCACAGTAATGGGTTATACAGTCTAACATTCCGCCAATATGTCCACGTTGTTTTAGTAAAATTTCCTGACCCTTGCATTATCCGGCCTATGTGATTACTCTGCTTAAAGCGTTGCTATGGACATAATAGATTTTACGCATTTCATTTTCTATCATGAATGGACTCAACCAAACAATGTCTGCAATCTTCTGAGGCTATTCTTTTGTTGTTGTTTTTTTTTTTTTTTTTTTTTTTTTTTTTTTTTTGTTTTTACAAAAGATTCCCCTTTCTCTGATTATCAAGTAGCCAGTGATTGCGTTCTATTCTAACACAGCGCGCCTATATAGGCAATGGAGAAAACCAGTGATTTATTCTGCCACAAATCACTGGGCGGAAGCGCGCGACGCTATCTGGCCTCGTTCTGACGTCATTTGGACATTTTGCTGACGTCAGTCTTCGTTGCTACGACGTTAGACGGTCTAGCGTCGTTTTTCTTGAGTCAACAACGTAAGAAATGCATGTAAATATCAGCGTTACAGTCAAAACTGTTGGCGGGATTTCTTAATGCGATGTAGGGACGTAGGAAGAATCTGAAGTACACAGCTACCTTTTCGTCGAGTTTTATTACAATCGAAATAGATCAGCTCTTGTGCGTGATTTGTTGAGTTATAAATCACAGTTTGTCGGCATGTTGTAAGAAGATAAATCACTCGCGCTCCGCGCTCGTGATTTGATCTACTTTCCAAATAACCGCCAAACAGTGATTTATTACTCAACAAATCACTGCTAGAGCTGATCTATTTCTAAATATTATCTAATTGATTACATGTTATATGTTAGACATTGAACCCTTAAAGCGCCAGTCACAACTTTTTCAGACGATTTATATATATATATATATATATATATATATATATATATATATATATATATATATATATATATATATATATATATATATATATATATATATATATATATATTATTTTTATTGGGAATAAGTATTGACATTTTATGTGAATCGTCTGCAAGCAGACGATTCACATTAAATGTCAAGGCTTAACTTCTACGAAAATAAAAAATAGAATGTGATCTGCTGCAAATTTCGTTTGGCGCTTTTAAAGACTTGACTGTATCCTCACTGCCCAGCAGACGATTCACATGAAATGTCAAGTTTATTTTCTAAGAAAAAATGTTACATTGGGTAAACTTTTCATGGCAGAGTTCACTGTATTCTCGTTATCAAAGTTGTTATCTCCGATAGTAGATTGCTCGTACCCCAGAATAAACTGGTGTATGTTTTTGTGAAAATCTGGGAAACATGATAACAATAATTGTTAAAAGATGGTAAATCATACATAGCAGAAACATTTAGAGAGAGAGAGAGAGAGAGAGAGAGAGAGAGAGAGAGAGAAGATGAAAAGTTAAAGTACAAATTATCTGCTATAATGCAACCTAGAGTTATTCGTCGCAACAGAAAGAAGTCGTATTCGATTGTTTCCAAACATTATACAAATAAATTAAATTAATGGTGTAAATTTGAATCTGTCTGTTAACTCTTACCTGATTATATCGCTCCAGTGAACTCCTATTATCGATACTTCGTTTAACCCTTACTCCGAAAATAATAGAAAAAAGTCAAGTTCAGTTATATAGATCCCTGTACCGCCTTTCACTGCTTCGATCCTAAATAATTAGATTTATTAGGGGGCGACTATTTCACTCCCTAATTGGATGCAACTGCCGAGAGAATTTACAATCTGTATGAGATGTTTACAAAATACGCCCAAAATCTCTGTTAGCGTACAAATCTTGCGGGTTTTCCAAGTTTTTGTGCGTATATTCTTCGATTTTTACACTGATTAAGCTTCATTAAGTGCATTCATATTCCGCATATGTCTGTAGAAACATTTGTGCGCCCGTTTTCACTTTTGTTTTACAGATGAATTTCTTTAAATGTTTTCCTGTCTATTTCAAACGCCGCTCTGCTTTGTCT
Source organism: Anodontia alba (assembly GCA_964016985.1). Classification (NCBI taxonomy): domain Eukaryota; kingdom Metazoa; phylum Mollusca; class Bivalvia; order Lucinida; family Lucinidae; genus Anodontia; species Anodontia alba. The sequence goes on from OZ024834.1 coordinate 27,348,327, forward strand.
TAACGCTTAGCACTCTGGGTAAAAAATTCTGCAGACGCCATTTTGAAATAATATTCTTATTTTTTTCAGAAAGAAGAATTTGACACTTCATGCAAATTGTCTCCATTGGAGACAATTTGCATGAAGTGTCATTTTTTTTTCCAGGAAAAATATGAAAATTATAATCAATTTGTCGTCTGCTGAATTTGCCCAGTGAGTGGTACAGGTTCTGGCTAATTACTGCCCGCTTCTGCGCGGATCAAATATACAGTACTTCTGGAGCATATTGAGCACGTTCTTATCAAGAAATTGGATTACATGTAAATATTACACTGGCATTGTTGTCCCATTTGGGGGATCCATTTCTTTTAAAGTTTAAGTTAGAATTATCAGGAGAACTCTGTTTATAAAGTATCGCAGAAATTTTATATTGTCGCTCTGAACCTCAGCTGACATGTGAGTATAGGTGATTGGCAAAATTGATATACTGCAATATTAAACATACACTTAGGCAGCCAGATCGTCAGAAATGGAGTTCTGTGAAAGGGCAATAAAATGTCAAATCATTACGTTAACAAGTCTAAGTAGAGTGCTTCCCATGCTCTATCATAATATTTAGATAAAACGTATATGTAGGGATGTGTCCTATAAAATAATTTTTAGAATATTAATGTTTCTTAATTTGCTATTTGCATTTGTTTGCTACCCTTAGCAACCGGTTTTTCTGCATAAAGTCTTAACAGCCTTCTAACCGAAATCTTCCAATTTCCCATATAGATATAATCATATTATGATGAAAATTCATTGTCTGTCATTGCTCTATGTTAGATGGGTATCAAGACAGACATTTCATCTTATTTCTTATTCCCAGCACACACACAAAAAAATACATTACAAAAACATGCCTATTCAAATATACTGAAAATTTTATCACCAAAAAACAAAAACATTCAGATAAAAAATTCTGATATTTTTCATATTTCTGCTCAAAACATAGATTGTGGTACTCGTTAGAACCGCCTCGACGAGGCGGTTCTAACGAGTACCCACAATCTTTGTTTTTGAGCTGAAATAAGAAAAATAATGTATACACCTGTAAACCCCAGTTTTACAATATAAAGGTAGGGTTTAAGGGGGTCAAAATTATAAAGGCACGTTATCGTGATGTGAGTCAGCACACGATAAACTTACAATAAGACATCTGTGACCAGCAAAGATCTAGATTAGCCTGTACATCCACCCAATTAGGCAACGGTTCTCGCTTATCTCTCTTTGGATAGCCCAGAATCTGTAGAAGGCACATGCGATCAGCGTAGACTCTGATGAGAATTCGCGGATGCGCAGGCTGATCTGTCTCCTCTGGTCGGATGCGCAGGTTGATCTGAGTCTTCGCTGGTCGCACATGTCTTATTGTAGGTTTCCTCATGCACTGGCTCACATTTACATGCAAATCGTTTTCATTTTGCAAAAAAATACCTAGAGATATAAGGTAGAAGAACACAATTCATTTAGGTACTTTATCGTAAATGTTACCGAAAGGAAAATAAAAGCATCTCTTAAACCAGTAGTTCCCTATAAAGCATTTGATGTCTGGCTAAACATAACAGACGCTTTTAACATCTTTTCATTGAATTATTTCAGCCAAATATGTCTTTACATATACTACATGTGTACTTATTCGGTTTCCACAAGATGCATTTAATGTTCCTGTACCAAAAATGCAACTTTTAATACATTACGAAAACACGCCTATTCAAATACACAGAAAATTTTACGACCAGAAAAAGAATATTTTCAGGTTAAAATTCTGATATTTTTCATATTTGTGCTCAAAACATAGATTGTGGTACTCGTTAGAACCCGCCTCGCCAAGGCGATTCTAACGAGTACCCACAATCTAAAAAATAATGTATACTCATGTAAACCAAAGTTTTACTTTATAAAAGTGGGGTTTAGTTGTGTGTGTGTGTGTGGGGGGGGGGGGGGGGAGGGGTCAAACTTATATAGGCATGTTGTCGTGATGTGAGTCAGCATACGCTAAGTCTTACAATAAGACATATGCGACCAGCAGAGTCACAGATCAGCCTGTATATCCACCCAATCTGGCAACGGTTCTCATTTATCTCTCTTTGGATAGCCCAGAATCTGTAGAAGGCACATGCGATCAGCGTAGACTCTGATGAGAATTCGCGGATGCGCAGACTGATCTGAGTCCCCTTGGCCGCAGAAGTCTTATCTTACATGTAGGTTTCCTCGTGCAATGGCTCATATGTCGTTTTCATTTTGCTAAACTATCTAGAGATATAAGGTAGAAGTACACAATTCATTTAGGTACTTTACCGTAAATGTTACTGAAGGGAGAATAAAAGCATCTCTTAAACCAGTAGTTCCCTACAAAGCATTTGATGTCTGGCAAAACATAACAGACGCTTTTTAACATCTATTCATTGAATTATTTCTGCCAAATATGTCTTTACATATACTACATGTGTACTTATTCGGTTTCCACAAGATGCATTTAATGTTCCTGTACCAAAATTATAACTTTTAATAGAACTCTAACCGTGTGCATATACCCATGCACCAATATGCACACACACACACACACACACACACACACACACACACACACACACACACACACACATGATGACATGTGGAGCCATATACCAGGTAGAACACAATCTTATAGCATAGCCACAAAGAAGTCATTTGTAAAACTGCAATATTGCTTTATTTTCAAAAACATCTTTAAATATGTTTAAGCTAAAAACATCTTTCAGGAATACCATCAGAGTGTCAAACAGTTTGGATCCAGATCAGGCCCGACGTTTTGTCGGGCCTGATCTTGGTCCAAATTATTTGCAAAGGTTAGCAGCAGACGTTTTGTCGGGCCTAATCTTGGTCAAAAGACAAAAGTCGCCACTAGATGGGAAGGAGTTAAAAACAAAAACAAAACAAATCGAAAATTTCCTTTCAAGAGACAAAACAAAAACATAGAACCTCCTTGGAACAGCCGGCATTACCTTTTATAATGTATTTGAACACTTTTTAATGTACTGCTGGCCGACATCGGCGGCTGTAGGATGCGCGTCCGACTGGTGACCACCGGGTCCGTCAACAGTCCTTCTTTGAGAGCTCATTGGCTAGTTTCTATGGTCATTCTCTCCCTTCCGCTGATTCAAGAAGAGCAATTGTCAATTTCCGGCGAAAGAATGTGCACAAGTGCTGGTTAACCGATTAGAGGACAAAGCCTGCCCAGTAATAGTGTGGTTAGGTAAACTGGATAAACATGACTTCAAGTTGAAAGTGTTGACTGGGCCGTTCAACTCCAAACCAACCAACCAACCTAAGTGTACTGAATTAAGATTAGTCCACTTATGTCAAGTGAACTGTTCTACTACAAATCTTTGGGACAGTCCATTTCCATTAAAAGAGATGTCTTGTTATATGTTATTATTACTATATTGTATAGATTTTTGTATTAAATGCAAACCCTGATCAAACGCCGTGTTCTGATCTGGGTCTACACTGTTTGTTAACGTTCCTGACTTGAGACGCTAGGCATCACGAAAACACGCCTATATAATTTTGACCCCCTTAAACCCCACTTTTATATAGTAAAACTGGGGTTTACAGGGGTATACATTATTTTTTTTTATTTCTGTTCAAAAACATTGATTGTGGGTACTCGTTAGAACCGCCTCGCCGAGGTGGTTCTAACGAGTACCCGCAATCTATGTTTTGAGCAGAAATGTGAAAAATATTAGAATTTTTTATCAGATTTTTCTTCCTTTTTTGGTTGTAAAATTTTCCATATATTTGAATAGGCATGTTTTCGTAATGGCATAAATGGGTTAAAGTAATAATAAAATAAAACACGCAGGATTAGTATTATTGATGATGCGTCTATAACTGTTCTAGCAGATTAACAAGGAGTGCAGGGCCAAGTTGTTCAAAGCTAACGATGTCGTTAGTTAACGATTCGTTAAAATTTACATCAAGTGATACGCGAATATGCTGAAATTTTTTGCTAAAAAATGTGAGTAGCTTTTGCAGTGCAAAAGCTACTCACATTTTTTCAGCAAAAAATATCATAATATTGTATATTGAATCTGCTAAAACAGTTAATGAAATGACCCTTAACGAGCTCATTAAGCTAACGACGCTTTGAACAACTGGGCCCTGATTTTATCTGGAGCTATGACTTTAGCGCCAATGTCCTGTCCAATGTTAAATTTTCTTATTTTGTATAATAATAATAAATCGAATTATACACATGTTTGCTTTTCTAGCACAATATAAGCTTCAAAGTATTCGAAATTTTGAAACAACAACAGCGCCCGCACGCACTCAAGCACGCACACACGCTCAAAAACATCATCACAACCACCACTACCACCGAAACAACAACAAAACAACCATCAGATGGACAGAATTTTTGCCGTTAAGTTTACTTCATGAATGAGCTTATTATCTCTTGCTCTTAGGACAGTTAACCCTTGTCTTGCTGAATCCGGATATTTCCTGCATTTGCAAGCAGTGTATATCCAGATCAGTTGGCTTATGAAGAAGCCAACTGATCTGGATCTGCACAGTTTGCCATTAATTATGTGAATTCATATCAACAATCTAGATCAAGTAATTTGATTGGCTGAAAATTAGAAATGGGCGTGGCATCTTAATATATTCAGCATGACAAGAGTTAATGTATTGCCAGGGAGATAAGTGTTTGTTTATTCAGCTAGCTTATATGCTACCTGCATACTAGTAGAGAATTTGTCGAGACAAAATCTGCCATACGCATGTGCGGGCAGCAATGACTCGGGTCAGCCTACACATCCAAACAGTCTGATTAAAGTGTTTGCTCTTCATCAGAATATCTACTGAGTAAACAGGTTGGTCTTCGCACAACATAAACCCTGATCAGACGCCAAGGTCAACCTTAGTGTTTTCTGGTACACATGTAGCAAATGGAATAAGAGGAGTTTTCGCGTGAGCAGTTTAAACTTTTGTTGTTGTTTAAGGTTGTTGAAGGAGAATTGATACATTTTCAGGGGAGGCAACTCTGTTTTTATTGTTTTGTCTGTCTTGAAAAAGGGGTCCTATCTAAAAGGAAAGAATTTATTTTTCTATAAGATGTCTACTCCAAAAGGAAAGAATCTGTTCCCCTTGGGAACAAATTCTTTCCTTTTGGAGTAAACATCTTTATAGAAAAGGCTTGGTGCGCAGGCAAGCAAACAGGCAGTAACACGTTGCCCCCCACCACCCCTCCCTCCAAAATTGTAAAGGATTGCGGAAAGTTTACCAAGTGGATCCTGTTTTCTTTAATTAAGTTTTCACACTTGTGTACAAGAAGTTGTAAAATGAAACTGCCTTTTTAATAATATCTTGTTCAGAATACTAGATTGCAACACAATAACCAGTGTATAATTTCAAACAACAAGGTTTCATGAAATTAATTAAACTCAAAAGATTCTTCAGTGCAAATGCAGCTTTGTTCAGTTGTATTATCACACACACACACACACACACACACACACACACACACACACACACACACACACACACACACACACACACACACACACACACACACACAGACGAACCTCAATGGCTCGAACATCTTTGGGACCATGGAAATTCGTTCGAGACATGAACACCGAGCCACTGAGGGTTAATCATGGCACCAGTTCAGGAAGCAATTAGCAATAATTTAGGGAAATCTTTTCGATTTTCTACACAATGATTGTATATTGAGTGTACTCATTAGAATCGCCTCGATTAGGCGATGCTAATGAGTACACACAACATACAATTCCATGACAACTGATGTATATTGCGAGACGTTCTTTTAAGGCGACGTTGCACTTGGTACGTAGATTATTCTGAAAGATGTCTAGCAAGTGAGACGCCATTTGTGACTTCCTGTTTATTTTACTGCACACCAAGCCCTTTTTGAAAGCAGTCCCCTTTTCAGAAGGAAGACAATACTATTTTGATGGAGTATTGAAAGTGTATCAATCCCTTTAAACCCAGCTTTAGCTGTTCTTCTGTAGCTGTATTTGGCTTCATCCGTTTCCAAAACTATAAGTCATCACGAAAATATGCCTATATAATTTTGACCCCTTTAAACTCCACTTTTATATTGTAAAACTTGGGTTTACATGGATATACATTATTTTTCGTTTTGCTGCTCAAAAACATAGATTGTGCGTACTCGTTAGAACCGCCTCAGCGACGCAGTTCTAACGAGTACCCACAATCTATGTTTTGAGCAGAAATATGAAAAATATCAGAATGTTTTATCTGAAAATTTTCATTTTTTGGTCGTTAAATTCTCTTTATATTAGAATAGGCGTGTTTTCTTAATGACAGATACCCCAAAAATGCCACAATTTCGAAGCACACCCTTCCATAGACACCAAATGAAGGAGAGATGAGAAGCAAATAATGACAAAACAAATGCCACATAAGAGACCACAGACGCTCAAACAAAGAAGAATTGCAACAGAGGAACCCCCTTGGAATAATCAGTACAAGAAACTTCAGTGGTCTTACACCAGTTTTACCCGTGCGTAACCTCACCCTCAATTCTGATGCAACTCCAATTACAAATATGTCTTCGGTCCGCTTATAGATCAACAGGGCCCAGTTGTTTGAAACTAAAGATGTCGTTAGTTAACGTATCGTTGATAATTTGATCATCATATATGGCGTATACGCTAATATAAGTTTTGCTGAAAAAGTGTGAGTATCTGTGAATTTTCTACTTTCTAGAACAATTAACATTTTGACCACTAAGCTAATGATGCTTTGAACAACATGGCCCAGGTTAAACTCACAGTGAAACACAAAATCAAAAACACCGTGATGAAAACAAAGAGACGGGCTCAATGGCAATCACTTTTTATTTATTTTTTTTTTTATTTCACTCGCGGATGACCTGTGATGAACAACTCTTACCTGTTATCTGCGGCTGTCTAGCTAGGAGGTCGGGATAGTCGAAATGGCGCGAGGTTGGCTGTTTAATGGCTCTCTTGCACAAGCATTTCCTTTCTGAAGTCTGCGGCTGCTGTGTTTCCGCGGATCATGGTTGATGATGTGTACAAATATATGTGTGTTGTGCTTACCAATCTTTGCACTTCAATATGAACGCAACAATTTGAGGATTTAGTGCTATTGATGACGATACATTCAGGAATGTGCACATCTGGTGTGCTACATTCGATATTATTATGTTTAGATTATATTACACAGAAATGTAATAGAAATTAGCCAAGAACGACACAATTCGTAAACTAGTCCATTTAACCAGTTTGACATTTTCAACGCCAAATTTCAAAAGACAACTGTTTTTGAAAGACCACTACTTTGACATTCAAACTATGCATTCTGGTCACTGGCTAATGTGACGTTAAAAGTTTAATCTTGAAATATGGCAAATACGTTGATACGTTTTGCTTAAAAAAAACGAGAGTAGCTTTTGCATTGCAACAGTTAACGGGTTTGTCACTAACAAGCTCGTTAAGCTAACGATGCTTTAAAACTGCGCCCTGGTTTTTAGTTCAAGATATAATGTAGAAACAGTGAAGGCACTGATCAGACTACGTGCTAACTCTTTGACCGTCTGAGTACCATAGGAACCTAATGTGAACATCGAAGGCACTCATCAGACTATATTCTAACATTTCGACTATTCTTAGTGTTATAGAAACAATTTGAACAACGAAGGCACTGATCAGACTACGTTCTAACATTTCGACTATTCTTAGCGTCGCAGAACAATTTGAACAAAGAATGCACTAATCAGACTACTTTCTAACTCTCTAACTTTCCTGAGTACCATAGAAACCTACTATGACCAGCGAAGGCATTGATCAGACTACGTTCTAACTCTCTGACTATTCTGCTATAGAAATCTAATGTGAACATCGAAGGCAGTAATCAGACTACGTTCTAACGCTCTGACTATTCTGAGTGCCATAGGAATCTAATGTGACCAGCGAAGGCACTGATCAGACTACGTTCTACCACCTCGACTATTCTGAGTGCCATAGGAACCTAATATGAACATCGAAGGCACTGATCGGACTATGTTCTTAACTTTCGACTATTTTAGTGTCACAGAAACAATTTGAACAACGACGGCACTGATTAGACTACGTTGTAATGCTCTGACTATCCTAAGTGCCATAGAAACCTAATGTGATCAGCGAAGGCACAGATCAGACTATGTTCAACTCCCTGACAATTCTGAGTACCATAGAAACCTTATGATATCAGTGAAGGCACTGATCAGACTAGGTTCTAATACTTCGACTATTCGAAGTAGCATAGAAACCTGATACGATCAGCGAAGGCACTACATAGTCTATGTTCTAATTTTTCGACTATTCTGAGTGCCATAGAAACCTAATGTGAACATCGAATAACTTAAGATAAAAATCGAATTATGACCTCAAAAAGGTCGTGAATCAGTTGCAAACTGGTGAAAAATGTCGTATACCAATCTCAGCCTAAAAAAGGAGACCACAGTTCCGTTAAAATGTAATTGTATGAGAAACAATTCCAATCTAGAACTTCAAATTAAAAATAGCATTTCCTAAAATTGCAGTTGTCTTCAGAACTGCATTGTAAAACTACAAAATATTGTGCTGAATCTTACTTTTGTTACACAAATTCTCTGTTGTTGGACAAGGTCGAGAGGAAAGATTTCTAATAATATGTGTCAACAGCATACTACATGTCAACTTCATTCAACATGTTTCCAGCCAATTTGCAGTTGTCTCTCTGTCCTTGATATACTTGTTAGAGTTTCTGCCATGTTTTACAAGAGGTCAACGTTTTATGACTTCTTGTTTGCTTCCCTTCAACTAAGTACTTCTAAAAATGGGTCTACTCTAAAAGGAAAGAATGGGCAGCAAATTCTTTCCTTTTTAGAGTAGACCAATTTTCAGAAGCAAGACGAAAGCAATTAAAAAGAGCAATCTCCCCTAAAAATGTATTCGTTCCCCTTAAGAATAAGCTGAATGTAAAATACATTTGGATGACAAGCAAATTTAATCCAACTGCACAAATGCACAATTTTGATGTTCTCTCGTGTTCGCGACTGGAACTGAAAACTGTTTTATTTAACCTCCGCCATGCGAAAATGTGCCTTCGGGTTATGTGCGGCCTGCGAAGGCTCAGATCAGACTATGCGGATTCGCAGTCTGACCAGGATCGTCACTGTCTGCTAACATAATCATTGGATATAATATAATGTATAAATGGAGAGCAAAGCCCGGGTGAAACTTCACGCATGCGCAGGACGATCCGAATCTGCGAAATTGCGCATGCTCGAAGGCATTGTTTTGCTGGATGTGGCCCACTTGAAGTTAGCGCAGTTTTGTTTTTAATGCTTTAACTTCTGAGTTTTATTATATGGACTCTACCGTTTTTAAAGTGGGAAACGTCCATTGTTGCAAATAGGGTGTCAGTAAGAATGGAAAACGGTAAAGATCCTGCTGAGACGGCTTCTTGCGAGCCGTGTTATGAATATCAACACCGTCTCCAAATGCCGGTATCTATGTTTATTTGCAGAAATGAAAGTGATTAACGCTTTGCACTCTGGATAAAATTTTCAGCAGACGACATTATGAAATACTTTTCTTATATTTTCCAGGAAACTTGAGTTAATATTTCTTGCAAATATTCTCCAACGGACACACTCTGCATGAAATGTCAAATCCTGTTTTCTTGAAAAACTAAGACAAATATCAACAATCTGTCGTCTTCTAAACTTGCAAAGAGAGTGGTAAAGGTTTAAGTCGAATGACAGTCGGATACAATAAGTGAATTTGCATTTTTTGAGGTTTTAAGATATAATGGATTGCTCAAGCAGTTTTGACAACAATCTTATTGCTATATCTGTTTATTCTCACTATCTGTTATTGCTCGCGCTGATTCTTAACGCTTAGCACTCTGAGAAAATTCAGCAGACAACATATTGAAATATGTTTCTTAGATTTCCCAAAATAACAGGTTTTGACATTTCATGCAAATTGTCTCCAATGGACACAATTTGCATGAAATGTCAAATCTTATTTTCTGAGAAAAGTATGAAAAAATATGATCGATTTGTCGTCTGTTGAATTAGCCCAGAGAGTGTTAAAGGATAAAATATTACATCTCAGGCAAAAATGGGCCTGATGCTATCAGACAGGACAGTGCTCAGTCTGCGAATTCAGGTCGTTTGTTGAGGGTGCTGATTTTCGTTAGTGGCTGACTTCCCCGAGGTCAGAAGCCAAATCATTAGTCAGACTGCATGCTTTTTTATGGTTAACCTCGATCTTCGCTGTCCATATATGCGTTAAAGTCCATTTTCTGTGTGCCGTGCCAAATGTTTTCTTGCAACCTCTAAGGACAGATGAGCTTTAACACAAGGAACATAAGTAACGGCTGGTATTTGGGCTGTGGGGTGCTCTCTACAGTTTTGACTTCCATTTCACTTGATCACAGCAGTAACACAAATAAAATGCAATCACAGCAAATATAACAGTACATGTCTATTAGGTACTGTATCAATAAATTGCAAACATACCAAATATTTATTTAATCATCATTAAAAAAAAAAAATTCGGCCCAGTTGTTCAAAGCCTCGTTAGCTTAACGAGCTCGTTATTGGTCAAAATGTTAACTGATCTAGTAAGTATAATATTTAGTTCACAGGTATTTTTGCTGAAAAATTGTAAGTAGCTTATGCATTTGTTAAAGCTACTCACATTTTTGAAGCAAAAATATTTCTGTTTATGACATATTTAACGTTCAAAATTTTAACGATACGTTAACTAACGACATCGTTAAGTTTAAACAACTGGGTCCTGCAATATATCTAAAACTGCTGTTGCACTAATGCAAACAAAACCCCAACCTCTACCAACTGTGGCCAATTTTATGCAAAAATTGCAGTTTTCGATAGATTATCTTCACCTACAGGACCATGCATTGTCCTGGATTTGTTAAAAAATTGACAGAGCACCTACAGAATATTACTTGTATCCAGAAATGAATATGTAATAGGTTGGATTGGGGTGTTACTTGAATAAACAGTGAAAAGTTTTGCTTTTGTCTTGTTTATTCTGTCCTTATTTTTTTTTTTTTTTTTTTTTTTTTTTACATCCAATACTCATTTATTCATAATAACAAAAACGATAATGTCAAGTCACACAAAGAACCTTAACTGTAAAGCTTAACATTAAAATATGTTGTGATTAACTTCTGACTGTCACACTCATCTTTTAGACCTGCACTGTTCGAAACTGACTGAAGTTGTTTGCGCAAAAAAAAAGGCCATATCCATCCTGTATAGTGTACATCTAAGCTCAAGATGAGCACTTTTTTCAGTCAAATAGCACTGATATTTTCTTGTTTCCACACAAATTCATCTTTAACCCTAGTCCTGCTGATCCCGATTATGCCCTGCCTTGGCAAACAGTGTAGATCTAAAAGATGAGTGTGACAGTCAGAAGTTTAGAAGGATTGGGGTGTTACTTGAATAAACAGTGAAAAGTTTTGCGTTTGTCTTGTTTATTCTGTCCTTATTTTTTTTTATAATATTTTTATATATCCTTTATCAAAAATTTAAAACAAGAAACGTGTAGGTACATTGTTGATGGAATCACCCTAGCGTCAATCTTTTTATTTAAAATTTTGACTGTAGTATAATTATGATACCATCAACAATGTACCTACACGTTTCTTGTTTTAAATTTTTGATAAAGGATATATAAAAATATTATAAAAAAATAAGGACAGAATAAACAAGACAAACGCAAAACTTTTCACTGTTTATTCAAGTAACACCCCAATCCAACCTATTACAAATACATACCTGTAAGCCACGTCGTTTTCAAAATAAAATTCACAGAAAAGCCTGCTACATTTTATGACGAGGTAAAACCTAGTACCAGACAGAATTCAACAGTTTCGTATTTTACCGACACTGTTTTATAGTAAGGTCTTGTGACCTCAAGAAAAGTATTTTTCTTCAATGTTAACAATAACTTACAAACATATATAAAGTGATCAACGAATTTTTAATACATGGCATACATATGTTAGCTCCGGTTCTTTATAATCTTTTCAATAGGGTATTTGATTGTGGCATTTTTCCAGAAGAATCGTCAGAAGGTTATATAATTCCGCTACATAAGAAAGGAAATTTAAATGATGTAGAAAATTATAGAGGTATTACTTTTCTTAGTGCTTTGGGAAAGCTATTCACTAGGGTGGTTAATAATAGATTATCAGAATGGTCAGAGAAGTATTTTGTACTTATAGAAGCTCATCAGGCTGGTTTTCGGGCTAACATGAGTACTACTGATGATATTTTTGTACTTCATGGATTAATTTCGCATATTCTCAATCGTGCCCAAAAGCTTTACTGTGCATTTATAGATTTCACCAAAGCCTTTGATTACGTAGTTAGAGAAAATCTATGGTATAAACTTATTAAATTGGGACTAAGAGGAAAAATTCTTAACATTATTACGTCAATGTATGCATCAGTCAAATCAAGGTTCAAATATTGTAACAAATTAGGCAATGAGTTTTACTGCAAGTTAGGTGTCAGGCAGGGAGAGTGCTTATCACCCCTGTTATTTTCAATGTTCTTAAATGATATTGAAGAACACTTTATATTATCTAGCTTAGAAGGGATAGATATCAATATGTTTAAAATTTTCCTTCTACTGTATGCTGATGATATAGTGCTTTTTGCAAACAGTGCAGAGGAACTACAAGAAGGTTTAAATATGCTATCAGACTATTGCAAGAGATGGAAATTAAAAATCAATGTGTCTAAGACTAAAAGTAATGATTTTTAGGAAAGGTGGTATGTTACGCCATAATTTAGCTTTTTTCTATGATGGCGAACTACTTGAAATTGTTTCTAAATTTAAATACTTAGGAATTGTTTTCACTTCAGGGGGGTGGGGGGGGGGGGGGGCTTTTTCAGAGGCTCAAAATACTCTAGCGGGACAAGCACAAAAAGCGATTTTTAAAATGAATACATATTTATATAAGTTCACATTTCTTTCACCAAGACATAAGTTAGAACTGTTTGATAAATTGGTTACACCTATCTTAAACTATGGTAGTGAAGTTAAGGGATTCATTCAAGGTAATGCCATTGAACGCGTGCATTTACAGTTTTGTAAACGGTTATTAGGAGTGAAGAAAAACACACAGAATGATTTCATATATGGTGAATTAGGTAGAACTAAGTTTCTCACGAAGCGATATCTATTAATAATAAAGTACTGGTTCAAAATTTTATCAGCAGATGAACGTAAATATGTTAAGTTAATATATAGATTAATGCAAAACGATATTGAGGCAAGACCAAATACTGTAAATTGGGCATCTCTATTACGCGATCTTCTCTCATCATTAAGATTTCATGAAGTTTGGATACACCAGGGGGTTGGAAATTATAATAATTTTATATCTGCTGTTAAACAATGATTGACAGACACATTTATCCAAAACTGGATGGCAAGATTGGAGGAGTCTACGCGGGCAATTTTTATAGGACATTCGCTGTGTTTAAATTTCAACCGTATCCAGACAATGTAAATGTAAATAAATTCAGTTATGCTTTAAGCAGATTACGGTTGTCATCTCATCGTCTCGAGGTAGAATCTGGAAGATGGGTAAAACCGAACCAAACTCCACTAAATGAACGAAAAATTTTAAACTGTAAAGTACGTGAATACGAATACCATTTTGTATTAGAATGTCCTTTGTATGATGAGCTAAGGAAGAAATATATTGCAAGATACTATTGGGTCAGGCCTAGTATGTTCAAGATTTTAGAACTACTTAATTCAAATGCAGGGGGTATTCGAAAATTATCTTCCTATATTTTCTATGCATTCGGTCAACGCACAAATTTGTTATATAGAGGTCGAAACAATATGCAAATCACTGGCTCTTAAACATATGTTTACATACATGTATTTAGCATTTTATGATGTGTAATTGCAAATACGATGTTTGTTCACTGTTCCCATACTCCAGTCTTGCATTTCGTTTCGGTAAGATGGGGGAGGGAACCTGAACAATTGATATTCATGTGTTTATAGTCCGTAACGCTTGTCGGTCAGTGCATGTTCTCCGTAGCATGCCTAAGTATATGTATGTATGTAGGTATATATGTATTTGTATATGTATATATAGGTATGTATGTGTATATGCATGAATACGTATGCATATATGTGTACATATATGTATAAGTATGTAGATTTGTGTATGTACATGCATGTGTGTGTGTGTGTGAGTGTGTGTGTGTGTATGTGTTGAAAAGTAGTAAATCAGCAAAATTATAAAAATACATTACACAGTTAAATATTTAACACTTATGAGACCAGTCAATATATATTTCATGTATGTATTACTATGTGCAGAGTGCATGAGCTGACACATGGCATGCAGGTGTGGATAGTCCGTATCGCATGCTAGTCAGCGCATGTTCTCTGCATCATACATAGAAAAGAAATGCATTAGAAATGCGTTGGAATTCAGAAATGAGATTTTTCGCTTATAGATGATGATTGGTAGGAGAGAGAGAGAGAGAGAGAGAGAGAGAGAGAGAGAGAGAAGAGAGAGAGAGAGAGAGAGAGAGAGAGAGAGAGAAACACGCTTACCCGGGTGTCTAGGGAATCCAGTGTCCTATATTTCGTTTCGGTAGGATATTGGATTTGGACACGCGACATGTACTGTGCATAGTATACATATATATAAATATTTTATATAAATATCTTTAGTAGCTTTGAGGCGGTCTTGCAGGCTTGCAAATCTCATTACGAAAACGCGCCTATTCAAATATATTGAAATTTTCACCACAAAAAATCTGAAAGTTTTCAGATAAAAATTCTGATATTTTTCATATTTCTGTTCAAAACATAGATTGTGGATACTCGTTAGAACCGCCTCGGCGAGGCGGTTCTAACGAGTACTCACAATCTATGTTTTGAGCAGAAATAAGAAAAATAATGTATACCCCTGTAAACCCCAGTTTTACTATATAAAAGTGGGGTTTAAGGGGAACAAAATTATATAGGTATGTTTTCGTGATGTGTAAGACCGACGTCCGTCTCAATCAGCTGATGTTCTCTATATTATTAGCTGTTGTCATTAGTTGATAATTCTTGTGTTGCTAAAGATCTCGATCATAAAATATACCGTTTTATAATAATGTTATATGATGAAGAATCAATCTAAAAATAATAATAAAAAAAAAAAAAAAAAAAAAAAAAAAAGAATAAAATAAATAAATGAAATAATAATAATCATATTAATAATAAACACCTTCTCCAAAACTTGTGGCATGTCATCTTATTTTATGTTTTTATTTATTTTTTTTATTTTATTTTATTTTTTTTTGATTGTTTGCTTTTTTTCTTCATTGATAGTCTGTTAAAATGAGAACATTTTAGTTGTATAGATTGTATGGATTGTATTTGTAGGTGGAACACTGTCGAAATGCCATTGTTCATGTTTGTTTTATGTCGCACGGGCTTTATAGCCTACTGAGTTTGAATAAAATTCTGTTCTATTCTATTCATTCTATTCTATTCATAAAACTTCAGTTTTTGTCAAAATGTGCAGCAGCAAGTATTTTCAGGCTGGTTTCTAGCCCGACCCCTAATTTTTGACAATTTCCCAGGTTCACAAGTGCGAAACTGTGGAATGCACCCTGTGTCACAAGCATAGACAGGTTTGCCTGATGAGTGGCAAGCAGTATAATCTCTGTTCGGACGCCGCATATGCGGCATCTGATCTAGGTATACACTACTTGTTGAGACGTGTCTGTTCAACCACTTGGCTACGAGAGTTTGAGAACTCGAACCCACTATCCTCTACCTCAGAAGTTTTGAACCCCCTAATTACGTAAACTTGATCTGCCACTAGTAAATATTTGATTATCTAAATGGGTCTTGATAAGCTTGGCAGTTATCCACCTCACCCCAATTTTAACTAGACAGATATTCTTCCGGGCCCAGTTGTTAAAAACTAACGATGTCGTTAATTCACGTATCATTAAAACTTTGACCATTAAATAAGGCATATATGCTAATATTTTGGCTGAAAAAAATGTGAGTAGCTTTTGCATTTGTAAAGATACTCACACTTTTTTCAGCAACAAAAACTGTGAAATAGATATTGTACTTACTAGAACAGTTAACATTTTGACCACTAACGAGCTCGTTAAGCTAACGACGCTTTGAACAACTGGGCCCCGACTGTTTGCTTTCTTGTACATCAGTCACCCTCTGAAAGGGAATCTACATGTACCTTAAAAGGAATGGATTTTCTCCCCTTAGTTCTCTCTTTAGAGTAAATTTCATTTCGGAAGGGATGCAAAAATCATTTATACATAGTTACTTCCCTTGAAAGGGTCTCCATTCCCTTTAAGGAAAATGGATGCACCTGAACGTTTCAAAGACATTTTGCAAACGGAGATCCGAAATTGCATCCCGATAACTTGAAACCTTAAATAATAAGAGCTTCTCTTAACGGAAGGATTAGCCCCCAATAGGTCCCTATGAGAAGTGAAGGAATCTGTCCTTGTCAGACTTATTTCCCTTACAAGTGTACTCATTCAGCTAATTATTCCTTATAATTTTCACAAGATTAGATTGTCTGATACTGTGTCTAAAAAGTAATGATGGGATGACAAACGGTGTAGGTCCTGATCAAACTGCTCCGCTTTCTAGTGCCTCTGTCCGAATATATCAGGTACGAGTCAGGGAGTTTTTAGAGGAATAGCTCAGCGGCATCAATGCAAAATTGTTTTATCTACAATATGATGGACATAGATACACTTGGTAGATTTTCTGTCATTATTCACTTTACACTTGATAGATTTTCTGTCATTTTTCAGGAGCGAAATTTATTATGACTATTTCTCTGCGCAGAAATTCCCTTCTGAAAAAGGGCCTAGCATAATATTATATGAATAACAAAGGCTCCTTGTCATGCCGAATACAGATGTCATGTCCATTTCTAATTGTCAGTCAGTCACCTTACTTAATCCAGATTGTAGATATAAATTCATTTATTGAATGACAAACAGTGAAGAAGCCAACTTATCTGGATCTTCACTATTTGCAAAGGTGGGGCTTATCTCGGTTCAGCAGGACCAAGGTTAACATCTTCTTTTCAGATACCGTGTGTCCTTTTTTAACCAGAGTTTGTTTTATGCTCTTTACTTTTTCTTTTCTTTAGCTTAGTGTTCATCTAAATTATGAGTCCATGGCTGAGTGAACCAGTGTTTGCCATGAAGCCAGCAGTATGGTTTATATTTAATCCATTGTAGACTCCTCTCTCATTATATATTAGAAGAGTCGAATTTCAATTCTATGAATGATATGTCAGGCTATGTTATTTACATAACCCTAGAGAAAAATGGCTAAGCTATTTGCAAAAAATGCAGACTCAGATCATGCATTCTGTGCTTTTGATCCTGGTCTGCACTGTTTGCCAATTCTATGTTAAATTTCTGTTAGTCATTACGCATGGAAAACATTTACAAATTAGGGAACAAGACAAGGTAAAGCTGAAGTTTTATTGTTGAGATGAGGGTGATAATATCAGTGCATGTTCTTAAACAACAAATCTCTGATCGACATAACACACACACACACACACACACACACACACACACACACACACAATGTCCGAAAATACATATTGAATGCCTGCATGTACTGTATACCATCAAAACCGAGTGACACTTTCATCCTCAACAATACCTGTAATTCTCTATGAATGTCAATCTAAGCTGAAAAGGGCGGAGCCATGTCTCTTACCCAACCTTAGTAAATGCATTTATCCGTTTAGGGTTCTCTAGACTAAAATGGTTTAAAATTTTGTTAGCTATGTCTTTAAATATCATGTTGTTCCTAGTTCTCCCTCTGTGGTCTAGCTCTCGTTTCTAAAACACTAACTTTTTACTAACAATGACAATACCATAATTGCATTTCTGTGGGCGGCACGTTAAATTGTGTCATAAAATAATTTCTTAACTGGGTCACAAATTTGCATAATTATTTAACATTATACCTATCTAAATAACCGGATTACATCATGGTATTTTTGAACAGTCCGCTCACCCAGCCATGCTAATGACATTAAAATGTACAACACGTAGCCAAGATAAACTGATTTAGACATTTCAAACAAAAAAGGGGTTTTCGCTGGTCCTTTGAAAATCTTAAATTCGTTGAATGTATTATCGAAAAGCGAGATTCCTGATTACTGGACAAAGTTTTTTTTTTTTTTTTTTTTTTTTTTTTTCAGTTTTGTAAGATTTGCTTCTGAAATTAATGGGAAACAGAAAACTGCTATCCTTAAAAGTCTTGAATTAGTATTGCAGAGAAAGAGCAGCTAAAAACATCACACACAAAAAAAACCAACAAAAAACACACAAAAAAAAAAAACAAACAAACAAAAAGACAAAACATAACAAAACAAAACAAAAAACAACAACAATAACAACAACAACAACAACACAAAAACCAACAAAAAACAAAACAAAGAAACAATTACACCAAACAAAAAAAAAAAAAAAAAAAAAAGGAAAAAAAAAAAAAAAAAAAAAAAAAAAAAATAAAAAACAAACAAACAAAAAGCGCAGTCTAATCAGGGTCTACACTGGTTGCTACTCACCCGGTAGATTTAGGCACAGCATCAGAACATGTTCAAATTTTATTATCAGGAGTTAAAAGTCCTGAATATTTATGGTAAATACGGAAAGAACCGGTTCGGTCTGGATTTTCCATACTAAATGTTAACAAAGTACAAGGTCATTGTTCTGTGAAAGCATTATGGAAACAGTTTGATAACTCTGTAGTCTATCTACACTGGAAACATTTGTTTCGTCGCTGTATCCGCTCTTACGGTAAATAAATGGTCTCCCGGATCTCGGAAACTTGCAAGTGACTAGGCGTTTTCTGTTGCCTTAATGTAGCTCATTTTAATAGATATTATCATTTGTGAAATAATTTTAAATAGAGTAATAAATTGTTACATTTTATCAGCTAATTATTGGAAATTCGTCGTTCCAGCTTCGTCAGGAAACAAGAACGAGCCATGACCAAACCGGAATTAGCAATTTCTTGCCTGACTATGATAACGCCAGTAGAATGACTTCTACATAACGTGATCTAAAAAAACTGACAATACAATATCCGTTTAGGAGCGAAACCAACCAATCAGAAACAACGTCTTTTGCTTTCTTTTTCTGCTTGGCATTATGAAGATGTTTATCGTAACGATCCAGAAATTGCCAGTGTGCATAGACAGCAGTGGATAAGCGAGACCATGAAACACATATTTGCATAAAAAAACAAACAAAAAAACAACAACAAACAAACAAACAAAAAAAAAAAAAAAAAAAAAAAAAAAACACAACAAAAAACGAACGTCCAGATAACTTGTTAAGACGATATATTTGATGATAATTCTAAGACGAAATGTTTTTTTTCCTCCATATAAACATATATTGCGGACAATCGCTAGAAGCACTTCGCCGATGCTCTTCTAATAAGTACCCACATCATATGTTTTTATGGAGAAACAGAGAAAAGTATCCCGCAACTATCATCAAATACTCCTCCTTAACAAGTTTTCTGAGAATCTTTTTGCCATCAGTCTCAACTAACATGTCCGTGGACACGTGTAAAGTTTCCTGCTGACTGCACATTCAATATTTGTTTAATGGTCATTTGTATGTTTAACATTCATTTCTATCGAAGATTTTGATTTAGTCATGTAAACTGGAAACAAAAACTGCCACTGGGAAATAACATTGAAGAAAATACTATTCTGTTAAAAGAAATATTTGATATCTCTTACTCAATTTTGAAGATAAACTCAAGGGAGGCATTCCATGGTGTTTGAAAGTTTACTTTCAAAGTGCTTTTAAATATATCACCATTCTTCGGATTACAGTATGTAACACTTTGTTCATAATCTGTGGCCTAAGTATTCTGAAAATACGTTTTCTTAAATCATTTTACTTTTACTATGATAATGCCGGAATATTATCTCAGAGTGTCGTCAATCTACAAAAAAAAAAAAAAAAAAAAAAAAAAAAAAAAATGGTTCTCGTTTACCTAGGCTGATTCGAACTCGTTTTGGGTCCCCTGAAAATTCTTAAGGGAGTTTTCTTATGATATCATGGAAAGTGTATGGTGTGTGTACTCATAAGAGTCGCCTCGAAAATCGTATTATCGGAGCATACTCAACATATCACAATGTCATAGAACGTGCAAAAGATATCCCAAATTATCCCTATTGGCGCTATGTTTAACATTAGTGACTTAAAGTATACATGTCTATCAGAAATTTCCATGCTCCCAAAGATGTTCAAAAAAGGTAAGAGAAAAGACCAGGGAGTGCCACAAACACAAGCCGCAGCTCTTCCCAGACATCAAGAGGAAGAGGAAACAGACAAAACCAAACCAAACAAACGTACGAAAAGCACTCTCTCTATTCCCCAAAGGAGGTAATCGCACTGCTAAAAGGACTGAAAAACACAAGAATAAAATAACACACGGCAAGACTTAAAACATATCGCCTCGTAGAATAAACCAAAAAGCAACAAAGAGTAAGACCAACACAGGGACCACCGCCTTAGAACGGTCAGTAGAATAAACCACCGGGAGGTTTAAAGCACTATTACAGCCGGCCAACCTCACCCTTGGTCCCGATGCTACTCTTAATACAGAAATACATAAACATTCGATTCGCATAAAGGCTCCCAACTGTCAAAGCATCAAAGCGAACACCACAAAAATCAAATTAATCACTATGATAAACAAAGACGAGTGCCAGAGTAAATGAAAACCAATAGTTGAACCAAGGCGGGCCAAGACAAAGACATATCGCCTAGCCCCAACCCACTGGTTAAAGTTTAACGAACAGGCCGTCTTTGAGTTTGAGGCCCAAACCGCCATTATGCAATTAAAGAATGAAGCATAGCCATTTAAGTTGGGCTGTATGCAAAAATAGTTTGAAACAAAAGCGTTGTTCTTTACATAGAAATAGCACCATGTTTACTACGACGTAATTCCTTGAAAATAAGACATTTATAATGGACTCAGACTACCATTGATTTTCCCTTATGTATTCTATATAGTCTTACAAATTTTCTACAGCCCATATTTTTCATAATTTTTTTGTTTGGTGTTCGAAGGGTCAATAAGTGGTTCTTTCCTGACAGCTTTCCCTCTAAAATCTTCAAAACACACAAAAAAATGGAAGATTATATTACATAGTATGAACTAACGCCTCTTCGAAGACATGCACACGGATTTTGTAAGAGGTCACGGACATTGTCTTGGCAGGTCACGTGCACACCGCAGAAAGACCTATCTCAGAAGACGCATTACTATCCTCCAGAGGAAAGAATTAATTCGCGTGTCGTCATTAGTCTACTGGTCATGAAAGATTGCACAAAATATAGCAACTTAAAAAAAATGAGTAAAACAGCGTGATAACAAGTGGTTAATGTTTATTATTAATTCTTTGTGTTTCAGTTGTATGAAATAAAACTTAAAAAAAATATAAACGTGCAATCTAGGATCTTTGTCAGTCTCAAAACGGTGTTTCTAAATAGAGATAAAGGAGAAATACTAAAGCACAGCTACTGTACGTATTAGTCCTTCCTAAGTATAAATGGCAATAAACTGATGCAGGTTTTGGTAAATTAACTACTATGGGAAATGAGTTAGGTTATAAGCCCTGTACCAGAATCAAAAGTAAATTTGTTCCTCCAGAAGATGTTTCAGACGATGTGTTTACTTGTTTACATTTATCCACTCCAAACGATAGACTATTAGATGCCGTCTGGTATGAAAGTAGTTCGGCTACCCAGCATTCCGCACTGCAATGGCTCGATTTTTAAACTGGCCACTCATTGGCGATAATGAGGTCACAGCAGGTGTAAAAGTAAGTTATTCGCCCGTTTATTTTCTATTTACATAGTCAAAACAACTATCCGAAATATGCAATTATGCTAATATCTACTGCAGAATTGCCTTAATAATACATTTTGGCCAATTCTGGCATCTAAGCAGGCAAACAACACATTACAAACAGGCAAAAAATTGGAACTATATTCGTGGAGAACCGAAACGGTGCTCTGTAAATTTTCATTTTAATCCTGTACTCTGCCCATTTATCATTAACTAGATCTAGACATCGGTTTGTGCTAAGGTACATTTTGTTGGAATAAAAGGTTACTCACTTTGCCGTTCAATTTCTATTTGAACGTTTCTGAAATTTCCGTAATAAAGACCACTAAAAAATAAGACCACTCCACTATCAAGAACACTCCACTATTTTGATCAGCGTTTGCAAGTCAAAAATGATTTTTTTTACCTTAATCTTCTATATTGAATATTAAGACCACCCCGCTAATAAGACTACCTTTATGCAGGACCAAAGTCCATCACGAAAACACACCTATATAATTTTTCCCCTTAAACCACACTTTTATATAGTAAAACTGGGGTTTACAGGGATATATATTATTTTTCATATTTCTGCTCAAAAACATAGATTGTAGGTACTCGTCAGAACCGCCTCGTCGGGGCGGTTCTAACGAATATCCACAATTTATGTTTTGAGCAGAAATGTAAAAAAATAAAATTTTTATCTGAAAATTTTCATTTATTGGTAGTAAAATTTTAGTATATTTGAATAGGCATGTTTTCGTTATGTTAATCGCAGGGTATTATTGTTTATGTCAAGCATCTCACAGCACATGCACGTATTATGTTTTAGCCGTTTGTTTACCGGCAAGATCGTTAAAACAGTTAATCTTCCGAGTGATCAAATTAATGACATCGAAAGTGCAGTGGAAGTGCAAGTAGTGCAGTACAAGATATGAAAAAATAATATACCTTGGTTTTAATAAATTTTCTTTTTCCAAAATATTTTTTCATGAAATTTCATTTTTCAATTTGATCTTTGAACCTCTTGATACTCTGCGGTGTTCTTTTTTAGTGAAATGGTTTAAGAAAAGTACTCTGACTAAAGATAAATATCAACATTGTATGGGGAGGGGGAGTAATGGGTTTGATCGCTCATTTAAACTTATAAGTATTAGCTTTTACAGAACGCTAACGGGCCGTTTAGCTTCAGCAATTACATTTACGCTTATGCCGCACATGACAGCATATGTATCAAGATTCTTTGAAAAAAAAAAGGTAAGAGAAAAGTCCAGGGAGTGCCACAATCACAAACCGCAGCCCTTCCCAGACCCCAAGAGGAAGAGGAAACCGACAATCTAAACAAGCACAAATCGAACAAACGTAAAAAAAGCACTAAGATTAGCTCACTCTTCCCCAAGCGAGGTAATCGCAATACTAAAAGGACTGAAAAACACAAGAACAAAATGACCCACGGAAATACATAAAACAAATCACCTCGTAGAATAAACCACAAAGCAACAAAAAGTAAGACTAACACCGGGACCACCGCCTTAGAACGGTCAGTAGAGTAAACCACCGGGGGGTTTAAAGCACTTTTACAGCTAGCTAACTTCACCCTTGGTCCCGATGCTACTCTTAATACAGAAACACATAAAATTCGGTTCGCATAAAGGCTCCCAACTCAGTCAATGCATCAAAGCGAAAACATAAAAATCAAATTAATCACTATAATAAACAAAGACGAGTACTCATGGCTAATTCTACTGTATGCCAGAGTAAATGAAAACCAATAGTTGAACCACGGCGGGCCAAGCCAAAGACATATCGTCAAGCCCCAACCCACTGGTTAAAGTTTTACGAAGAGGCCGTCATTGAGTCTGAGGCCCGAACCGCCGTCGTGCAATTAAAGACTCAGCTAACGACTCAAGTTATTTTCCGAGTATTGGTTCACTCCGAACTGTCAACTTTACCTCTGGCGTGTACACAAATAATATATGCCACGGACTTTGTCTCTTGACAGTTACTATTATCCTGTGGGTTTTTCAACATATTGCCTGTAGCAGATCACTAGATAGGGGAGTCGTAGTCTATTATAAGCTGATTGGATTGCTTTTATTTTAATGACAGTAAAGAAGCTTCTCAAATTTTCCTAATATATCAATAACAAAAAGGCCATTAGCTACAATGGCCACCTGAGAAAACGACTCTATCAAAGTGTCGCAATGATTCTTGTTTTGTTTGTATCGGAATCTTATGTCCCTTCAAAGCATTTATGTCATTTCGAGTGCAGTCAGTTAATCTGATGGTGTTAAGTTATGTACTTGTAGTCCATGACTATCTTGCACCATTAAAAGATGGTGTGTTTTTGCAGAAATGAACACACTGCCAATTAATGCTCAGGCGCGTCAAAATCCATGACTCCATGGTACGTGATTTAGTTGGCAGTACCAACCGTGAAAAACGAGGGTTTGCTGAGGCTGCTACTACAAAAGCAAATCTACTTGCTGTTGGTAAACACAACGAGAATAGTGATGACATCCTGGTCTGTCTGTACCTATTTACTTCCGCATGGTTAATAATATGCCACGTATGTGCGGAGATATATCTTGCTAGCTAATATTTGCAATGAATATACACGTCAAAGTATCAGCACATTTAAAGTATGACCTTTTACAGAATATTCTGGCTATTTAGTATCAGCGAATAAAGTGAACCCACCAAAAAGGTGTTGCTGATTTTTGTTGATTGTTTTTCGCCGTTTAGTCAGACCGAATTAATTGCAAAGTAGACAGAACGCGTCTTAATGTCTCATTTAAATTATATTTCTTTTTGAGTATTAATTGCCTTTTCTAGATGAGTCTTTATAATTTTTTAAAAATCTTTCAATAAAGAAATTTTATGAATTTTCGTACAAACCTTTACAAGCTGCTTCTTAAACATATTGATGAACTCTCGTACTTGCTGGGGCATAATTGCATTTGAGGGCAACATCGGTATGGAAGCGAATCTTGTTAATAATTTGTATACAAAAGAGTATTTGTACAAAAGAGGCCATAATTGGATAATAAAACATTTTATTTTTTATTATGTTCGTTATCAGATGCACGACTACTATGTCAACAGTCTTGGTAGCTACTTCCACTTAAGCTGGGTTTGGTATGATTCCCGTATTTGATGTGTGATTAGCATAACTCCTATGTATGCAGCTTGCCAGGGTTACCCTCAATCAACGTCTGGTGTTGAGGTCACTGATGTGTGGAGTCCAGCAAAACGTCACTTCGAGTTAACTCTATAATCGACTGTAGAGTTCCCACTATGTCTTGAAGGTTAAGCAAACTGGTTATCCTTTAACGAAGTAAATGCCTGAAGCATCATATTTACCCTTACTCGGATGGCAGGACACTGTAGACACAGATTAGGGCGTTCGATCAGGGACTACACTATTTTACCACTTATCCAGCAGATTTTAGATACACCAATAAGTCGCCATATGAACCTGTTCAAATATTGGTACAATTATGGTAAGGAGTTTAGGTGTCCGAATATATAGGGTATACTCGGTCATTTAAAATATACTGCATTTGCCGGCATCATGTGCATCAAAATAGTAAATAAGGCAACCAGGAAAGTGAACGATCACAGAACGTAGCCTACCAATGACACCAAGAGAAAGAGTTAACAAACTATAACGGATAGTTTGTTCGAAACAAAACAACGAAACGCAAAGGAAGCAGTTCCCCCTCTCTCTATCACAATGCCAGACAGGGCCCACCAATAAAAAAGCCATTAATTAAGACAAAGTGGATGAAAATCCCTGTAGCGAGCAGCCACACAAACGCACAAAGAACAAAGAACAAGCACCTCCGCCCTTGAATGGTCTGCACGGAAAACTACCAGAGGTTAAATCAAACATACAAAACTAGGTTACCGAACTACAGTCTTACCTAGCACCAAAAACAGAAGTGCCAACTACACATAATGTGGGTCCTCTACATTACGAAAACAGGCCTATTCAAATATATAGAAAATTTCACCTCCAAAAGCTGAAAATTTTCAGATAAAAAACTGCTCAAAACATAGATTGTGGGTACTCGTTAGAACCGCCTCGACGAGGCGGTTCTAACGAGTACCCACAATCTATGTTTTTGAGCAGTAATAAGAAAAATAATGTACTTTACTATATAAAAGTGGGGTTTCAGGGGGTCAAAATTATATAGGCGTGTTTTCGTGATGTAACGACCAGTGGATCAACACAGAAAATAGCAGAAAAAAGACTCACCAACACCTTGATGACCAACACCGTGATGAAACATAGATGATGACCCGGCTGCAAATTGCAAACCAGACAGCGACCGAATAAATATTTACCCATACTCGTAGAACCACATTGTGAAACATTTTAATGAGACTGGATACACATCCAGAGGGGGTGGGGGCAGGGAGGTCCCGTTTCATAAGGGGCTTGTTGTGTAGCAACGAAAACAGAAAGTTACGAAGTTTGTCTACCATGTGAAACATGGCGAAAAACTTACCAGGTGTATTCAGTCACCTTAAAGCAAAGTTGAAGAATCAGGGACAATCCGACGCCGGATTAAACAGAAACCTAAGATTACGGTAAAATAGCACCATGTTTACTAAGACGGATTTCCTTGAAAACAAGACAATTATAATGGATTCCGACTACCATTGATTTTCACTTATATATGCTATACAGGTTTACAAATTTTCTACAGCCATCATTTTTCTTTGATGTTCAAAGGGTCAATAAGTGGTTCTTGCCTGACAGCTGTCCCTCTACTGAATATCTTCAAAACAAACAACAAAGTTGAAAATTATGTTACATGTAATTAACATACACCTCTTCGAAGACACTGAATAATACATTTTGACCAAATCTGGCATCAAAGCAGGCAACAAACACTTTAAAACAGGTAAACTATATTCGTGGAGAACCTAAACGGTGCTCTATAAATTTTAGCAGTCTGTGATCTTTATACTTTGGTAATAACCGTATTTACCTGATGTATTCGGACACACAGACCTGTGTAAGCAGTGTAGACGAAGATCAGATACAAGAGAATTAATAGAGTCTTCACTGTTTGTCACTCATGAGTAGGTTTTTATTCACATCAACATGTTGTACAATGGACAAGAAACAGATATTATTGCATGAAAAGCAGTGTTGCATGTTATTAACAGCCGTGCATTAACCGGCGAAAAGCCATGTATTAACAAGGCAATTCACGCGCTGTTAATGCACGGCTACGCAACTTTCAATATGATCGTACCGGGGCCACAGATTTGCTGCCGTTACGAGATGTATACTGCCAAGCCCTAGAACGAGCATAGTCAGTGGAAATTACGTTCGCGAGACATCGGTGAAAAGGCGAAACAAAATAGTGCAAGAAATAACGCGAAATGTAGCAAAAGTTTTCAGTGTTTATGCAATAATAGCGATCAAACATGGTTTTTCAATGCATTAACATTCGCCAGGTCCCTTGGGAGGTGTTGAAAACCGCGGCCTTCGGCCTCGGTTTTCAACACCTCCCACGGGACCTGGCGAATGTTAATGCATGAAAAACCATGTTTGATCCCTATATTCTGGCATCTTGGTAAACCGAGTCTCTTCTAAGCCGGTGATAGAGGGGATGTGCAGCCCTGCAAACTGCAATGTTGTCAATAATAAAAAAAATGTCTCAATGTAACTGAGAATCCTATTTTCGCTTTGTGTTTGTTCTTTTATTTCCAATGGTAATCTTTATAGATTTTATTCTTCAAATTAATTGAGCCTGCGCATGACAAAACCTACAACACTTATGCGACCAGCAAAGACTCAGATCAGCCTGCGCATCCGCGCAGTTTGAACAGAATTTTGCTGATCGCATGCTCATTCTACAGCCTCCGGGCTCTCCAAAGAGGGATAAACGAGAACCTTTGCCATACTGGTGGAATCTGAGTATTTGTTGGTCGCACAAATCACTGTAGGTTCTGTCGTATTCTGGCTTTTATAGAAGTATGGTAGGAAACAATGTGTCCGAATATTTTGGGTAAATGCAATAATATAGATTGCTTGGTTTGTTCGAGTGTATATTTCATTTCCGTTTGGATCATTGGGCCCACTGTATAATATTTGAAAATGGAGTTTTGCTCATGTATACGCTAGAGGGCGTAAACTGTGTTGCAAAACTTCATTACTGCTTATGATCTGTCTCAATAAAACCGAGACTCCGATTTTCTAATTCGTAGTGTGTTCTTTTTTTCCAAAGGAAATCTTTTTGACGTTTATTTTACTACACTGCAGCTGGTGTTAGTGTCGTGTGGCGGCGGTAGAACGCCTCCCCGTACATCACCATAGTGCAGATTATATTTTATTTCCTTTGGAATCATTGGTCATTGTGGTGTATTTGAAAATGGGGCTCTGCTTATGTATACGCTAGAGGACATAAGCAGTGTTGCAAAACTTCATTACTGCTTATAATCTATCTCAATAAAACCGAGACTCCCATTTTCTTATCTAGAGTGTGTTCTTCTTTTTTTCCAAAGGTAATTTTTTGACGTTTATTTTAATGGCCAGCCAGTCAGTTTACTGAATCACACTTTTCCTCGGCAAGCTTAGTACTCTAAGCAGTTAACTAGTATTTGTGCACACTCTTTCACCAGAAACTGACAAATGGCGGAAAGAAGAGAATGACCGTAGAAAATATTTCATGACCAATCTCCACGACAGAATGCTGCCAGACCCCAGACCCAGTGGGGATCGAACCCGCGAACTCCTGATCACCAGTCTGACGCGCATCCGACTGAGCCACCTGCTCAGTAGTACAGAACGAAATAAACCAACACACTGAACTGGTTACGAGTATTGTTAGCATATAAACAATTGCGTTTGAACTGCAAGGTTATTAATGAACAATCTAGGCTTTCATGAGAAAAGGGTCATACTTGTATACCCAAGAAACAAAGGCACAAGATGATCAGTGTCTTCACTGTCGAAATATTCCTTACTGTCTAATAATTGCCTTCATCATGCTTCACAGATGCCACATAGGCTGTTGTAGGCATTCACTGCCCTTGTATGCCAGGCATCTATTATGACCCCTTTTTAAAATTACAGGTCTCGATTATGATTTGTTCTAAGTAGAACTTTCAGCGAAAAATAATTGGAATAACAAAAAGCAGAGTACATACTCTCTGATTTTCTGCACATGTTCTTTTTATCGACTGCAAACTGTCATTTTTATCAAATAAAATATTGTATTATCTGTAGAGCCAAATACTACTATAGATTATTACCAATGAGAATTGCTATGGGCAGATGGTACGCACCACGCGATAAGGTATTTTTTCACAAATCCCAGAACATTGCAGATTAATCTGTGCAATCATACAGTCTATACAGGACTTCATTCCTTGCTTACTGAATTTCTGGATACGATATAATATACCACTAAACGTACCTTAAACAGACTGCACAGTTGCGCAGGCTCATAAGGACTTTCCTTGTTTGAATTTGGGATAATGACTATTTGCTCATGATGCACGCCATATCTAACATTAAAACACATCTTAGGCGTTCACACAACTAAATCAGCTATGCAATTCATTACGCTACCGTATATATCTTAAGAATTGGGACAGGCAAACTTGAGCAAACAGTGTAGACCCAGTTCAGACGCCACAGAGCGCGGCGTCTGATCAGAGTCTACACTGTATGTCATTCATTTAGCATATAAGGCTCAAAAATAGCTTGTAAAATGAGCCTAATCAAATGTTAGGTCATGTATGGTACGAATTTAAGTGTCCAAATACTTAGCATTAATACGGTCACTGTGGCGATTGTCGAAAAAACCTACGTTATGGTCATATGTAATGGCAATTCATTTAACCCTAACGCTTTCGCACAGGCCTGTGGGTGCTACCATCTTCCAGTGCAAATAGCATGCTCATCCGCATGAAACTGGGTTAGAATGACCACACAGGATCGTGTACTAAATAAGGGATTTTGATATTTATATATGTTTATAAGTTTGTAGTTTTTCACTATGAATGCATCCGATTCTTCATAATATCACCCGTTTCCTGTTTACAATTACTGGCTCCATTCTCTCAAAATAGGCTAAGCAAGTACATTTTCTCAATATCTATGTCAGTCTGTGTGGCCCTCGTTTTTACGCGTTTCTCGGCACCCATTACGAAAACCTGCCTATTCAAATATACTGAAAAGTTAATCACCGAAAAATTGAAAATTTTCAGACAAAAAATTCAAATATTTTTCATATTTCTGCTCAAAATATAGATTGTGGGTACTCGTTAGAACCGCCTTGTCGAGGCGGTTCTAACGAGTACCCACAATCTATGTTTTGAGCAGAAATCAGAAATATAATGTATACCCCTGTAAACCCCAGTTTTACTATATAAAAGTGGGGTTTAATGGGGTCAAAATTATATAGGCGTGTTTTCGTGATGCTGAAGAACATACAGGACTATCACGGAGTACGGAAACCGCTTTGCTTCAATAGATTTCATGCTAAGCATGGGGAAACGTCATTTATGGCATATATGAACACAGAAGGCCTAGATAAGCATGTGCATCCGGACAACTTCATCAGTTTTAGTGATATTTCTACAGTACCCATAGATTTCTTGAGGGAGCTT
The DNA here is from genome assembly GCA_964016985.1 of Anodontia alba. NCBI lineage: Eukaryota > Metazoa > Mollusca > Bivalvia > Lucinida > Lucinidae > Anodontia > Anodontia alba. Next base: position 27,378,950 of record OZ024834.1, read on the forward strand.
AATATATTTGGTAAATTGTTCACTATATTTACACGAGAAACAGCTTTTGTGATTTACGATTGGTTCTCCTACATATGAATCCCCTTCTGAGAAAAGGGTCTACTTTGAAAGGAAAAAAATCCTTTTGCAGAAGGCCCTCTTCAGAAGGGTGGCGAAATAATATTGAAATAGTTACATCCTCTAAAAATGTATTGATTTCCTTTACAACACAAAGGCCTCGTTCATGCTGTACAAATAAAAAAAGCTGACCAAGACCGCCTCATCCCGCTGATGGCAAAAACAAGTTTTCACACCTCACGCATCATTAACATTTCCAAGAAAAGTCATTGTGTAATAAAAGAAATTGTTTGAAAACTAAATAAGCTCACAGTTACAAAATACTATCTTTAATACAGATTCAAAACATCTCTGACTTACTTCTTTATCCCTTTCAAATGTAAGGTCTTTTATACATGTCTGATTTTATATGTATTTGTATTTGTACCATATAAATATTGTTACACTAGATCCTATCTTTTATCTTATTGTTCTGGGCCCAGTTGTTCAAAGCGTCGTTAGCTTAACGAGCTCGTTAAGGGTCATTTCGTTAACTGTTTTAGCGAATTCAATATACAATATTCTGATAGTTTTTGCTGAAAAAATGTGAGTAGCTTTTGCAAAAGCTACTCACATTTTTTCAGCAAAAAATTTCAGCATATTTGCATATCACTCGATATAAATTTTAACGAATCGTTAACTAACGACATCGTTAGCTTTGAACAACTGGGCCCTGGTGTATATACCAGTATGTTTTCGCGGAGTGGCATACTAAAGAGGATCTTGGGTTCTCCTGAAATTCGGAACAACCCTTAATTCTAGAACATTTGGATCAGGGAGTGACTATGATTTTCAAAAACCTGTGTATGTCTGATTTTATGCCAAAGTTTACTCTGCAAAATCAGAGTCAAATTTATTTGTTTTTGTTTGTTGTGTTGATTCAGTCTAACACCACCGCACGAATGCCTAAACATCTTCCTGTGATAAATTAGGACGAATCCGTAATAAAAAAAAAGGTAAGAGAAAAGTCCAGGGAGTACCACAATCACAAACCGCAGCCCTTCTCAGACACCAAGAGGAAGAGGAAACCGACAAATCCAAACAAGCACAAATCGAACAAACGTACGAAAAGCACTAAGATTAGCTCACTCTTCCCCAAGCGAGGTAATTGCAATGCTAAAAGGACTGAAAAACACAAGGAGAGCTTTTGATAGAAAACAAAACTAGTCTGACCAAGAAAGCTTCGACACTTCAGCTATGTTTATTTTTTATACCTTTTATTGCACCCAGCGTCACTCCATTCAGAAACAATCTATCTTAAATACAGCTGGTGTAAATTACGTCACGATAAAAATTGTATTTCGATAGGCAGTGTTGAAGAAATTATTTTCAAAACCCATATACACATGCCAATCACATTAGTTATATATACTAAGAGTTACAAATTAATTTCTTGGAAACTGTCGGTAAAGTTGACATTTTGTGTGTTTTTAACATTTAAACATTATTTTCCTATTCAGTTTCATCTTAATAGTTATCGAAATCCCGATCTTACATTCACAATAGATTTACAGGAGTGTCTAAATGTCATAGAGGGAATGTTTTTCTTTTACATGCACGTCGGGGACAAAACGTTTAGAATATTATTGCATAGTTTATTGCACTATAGAAGGAATAGACTGAAAATTGATTTGCAATACTCGAAAATATGGTTATGTCATATGCAGCACCTAAGGCTCATATCAGTCTGCGCATTCATTCTGCCTGATCAAAACCTTCATTTTCCACTTATAGAATCATTGATTTAAACAATATTTTATTCTTTCAGTAACACGGATGTCAATTTCACAACATGTAAAGTGTGAGAGAGAGAGGCTTTTGAGAGAGAGAGAGAGAGAGAGAGAGAGAGAGAGAGAGAGACTTTTGTCATCTCAACAATATTGCAGGTAAATACATTACAAAATATGTCTCTAATATAATAATAGTGTAAAAGTGTCAAATTCGTCCAAAATTATCAATTACAACAGCCCAAATATGAGAGATTCGTCTGTACTGGTAACATTTGTGTAGTAAGTGTATGATTTTTGAGTACACCTGAGTAACCCTTGTAGAATAAACAGTCTGTTTGTTCCCTGTACGTATCGGATCGTTGTAGTATAACAGCATTGCAAATTAACATTGAAAAGCCGCGTGTATGGGATGCATATGTGATCTGATGTTCTCACTTAACATACGTAACGTGGACGACGATGTGATTTTTACATAAAAAGGGACTGTGTCAGTATTCGTTGTGAATAAAAAGGAAAGACGAAAAGATGTTGAACGATCCCAGCTAATGCTACACTGCAGATGCAATTATTTAGATAATTTCGCAAGAAGCTGGGCGTATATTTTGGGCATGTAGTGTAATAAGCTATTGCACAAATCGTTTTGATTACATTTTACTTGATTTCATTGTCTCGCGCATGCTCGGTTCCAAATAGTAACTCGTGGAAATTATGTGTGGACATTAGATCAGATAAGTATCTATTCCTGGCATATGCATAATTAGGGCATGTATAGAAAAAGTGCAATGCACTTTCGAAACCACTGCAGAACAAAATGTACTGGGTACGATGTTTTTGCGGTAAATATCTGAATTAAGTAATCTGCATTCCATGCGAAGTCTGTCCGGAAGTATCTGTTAAAATCTGGATCCAGCATCAAAGCAGTTACGTGGCGCTTCAGATCCCTATTTAGTCAGTACTTCAAAGAGGAAACAGTGCTAGCTTCTTAAATGTTATCTGAAAGGTCGTTCAATGCTCTGGTGGTAGAAGGAAAACACCTTGAAGAAAAAGGTTTGTATTGGCATGCGTAGATCGGGAATCATTTGAGTTTCTGAGGCTATAAGAGGTGCGTGCTTGTACAAGAAGAGGTAAGAGATTTATTAGGTCATCTGGACCTCTTATAGCCTCAGAAACTCAAACGATACTCGGTCTATGCCTGCAAATACAAACCTTTTCAAGCTTTTTTACCTTTAATGGAGTCTTTAATGATTTTATAGAAAATAACTAGCTTGTGGTTCTGTCATCTATCGTGGAGTGATTCCCATCCTATGTCTGGTAGCAGTTGTTTTAATACTGCAGAGTTTTGTTGCTCCCGACACAATTCTGGCAGTTTCATTATGAATATATTTTAACTGCTTTTTACAATCGTTCGAATAATTGTCCTACACGGAGTTGATGTATTCTAAAAAAATGACGGACATTTGTTATGCACAACGTTTCAAGAGCTAACCTTCTTACCCTAAATTCAGTTGCTCGTATAAGATATAATATTTTCCAAGTTGTTTAAGTAATCGTTTTAATATGTAATTTTAATATGTTCGGAGCAGGTACATGAGGTGGAAAAGGTAATGCTTATACGCTTATGATTAGAAGTTTTATTTAATGTAACACTTATTCATTTCAAGAGGCGGATGAAGTAAAGGCTGTAATTTTCTAGTTATAAAAAGGGAGATTGTCTTTGCAGGATTGAAGTGAACTAACCAGTCAGCTGTCCATTTATTTATAGTGTCTAAATCAGTATTCATGAGAATAGCAGCAGTTACTGGATTGTTGACGACAATATACGAATGTTAGCACTTTCACAGTTAACACAGATCTTCAGACATTTTGAAATACAACAGGAACTGGGTCTGAAGGTCTGTTAATGGTGAAAGCGCTGAAAGAGAAAACATATCAATGGCGGTTACTTTGATTCGTTGACTCTTATCTAACTTTTTCTCTATATTGTGCGTAACACGAAGTGACTGAACGATTTATATACAGTCGACTCTCGTTATCTCGAATTCCAAGGGACTCTCTGAAACACTTCGAGATATCCGTACCTTGACATATCAGATTTTCAGAATTGAGGAAAAAATCATTCGAACAACCACATTTAACAAATATATATGTAATTGGAATCCTGAAGTTAGAGATATATCGAAAATATTGTGGAAAAGAGGAGAAATTGCTCCTTAGGAGCAATTTCTCCTCTTTTCCACAATTTTTTTACTTGTTGTTAGATTTTCATGTTTAGGCAGGGACAAGATTTTCACTTCGAGATAAGCGGTTAAGCGAGTTCGAGATAACGAGAGTCATCTGTATAACTTATTGTTCTAGTCTTCCCCGCGAATCATTAAAAGTAGTCAGTATAAAATCAGAGATGCCTGCTGTGCTGTGTCTGCTCTCACAGTCTTGTTGTGCTTTCTTCTGGCCAAAGTGATCAAAGCAGGGCACTAAACGTATTGATTATCAAGAAATTGTGCATAATAATAACATAGACTAATCCTATTGATACGCCTTATGGTGTTTTGATGTTTGATATTTGTCTTTCTTATGTTTATATAAGTCATTAGTTATGTTTCGTTAGCGTTACAGCTTTTCCTCGTCGAGGAAAAATCAGTTTTAAATTACACAGCGCTATTTTAGTGACCTCAACTAATCAAATGAGCCGCAAGGAGAGAAAACGTAACTTCTGACGTGCGCCTAACGAAGACTCAGATAAGCCTGTATATCCGAGCAGTCTCATCAAAGTCTTCGTTGTCCGCATAAAAAAATAGTATATTTGGCTTTCCAAAATGCACCCAGTGAAAATATTTATCAGACTGCGCGAAAGCGCGCGCTGATCTGAATCTACGCTGTGCACACATGGCCGAATTTACATTTTCTGACGTAGCGCAAACAGCTTTTTGGAAATGCAGGTTAGAACAAGGTAATGCGGTTTTGCATAGCGGATATATTTAATTGCTGTGGTTGGCTTTTAAATTAAATGCAAATTACTCTACATTTCTTTATATTGGACTGGTTAATTGTTTCATATTTTACAGGATTGAATGGGTATCTATTTCCTTTCATCTGACATTTATTAAGTTCAGAATGACTAGTTACCCTAATTACTTAAACAAACATACTGCATTCGATGTAATTACCGCACATACTCTATAAGCGCACAGTCAGGCGATTTTCGATCCGTCAGATTTTCGTACCTGTATTTTTATCCAGCCATCTCTACAAGTATATGTAGTGGGACTCAAAAGCATCGACAAGTCGAGACGTCCTAATGCGCACCCAAAGCATATGCTTGTATCACATGACTGTCAAGTTATTCAGTGAAATAACCCATGTCATTTAAATCATATAACCACAAGTGTGATAACACCTGCAAGGCTTCCCATTGGTTAGCCTAATAACCCTCATTAATATTCGTGTAGATGCACGTATTGATAACAACCAAGTTGGCGTTTGCGTTCGCCGATACAACTTACTTTTTGAAACAGATCCCGCCTTCAATTTTGAGATGAACGATAAGTTCAGATCGATGGGAGAGGAAGAGCGACCGTCTTGAAAAGAATTAATAGCCCACAACTGGGGATCTGTATGAAGTAATAGTCGATGGAACCAGATTTACTGTTACTTACTATCCAGGCTGACACGATGGGAAATTTAAAAGTCCTCACATCCTCCAAGAACATCGAGGTATTATTTATGACTCTGACAGTCAATGAATGTGCCAAATGAAAATTCGAACTATTGTTGAAATGATTTATATTCTTGAAAATCTGTCATTAACTTGTGTGAGTCAACCAACATATACGAGGGTCATAAAGTAAATAAACTCGTCAACTATGTCATCTTTCGGTGTATTGATCAAGGTCAATGACATTTAAATGCAACAGCTGACTGCATGGGATTTCTCTACTGATTCATTGACGTATCGACTCGTTTGAATGAGGTTGAAGGGACTATTTTTGAATTGATTTATTCAAATGAAATATTCACTAGCTCAAATAAAAATCATCATTATTTCCTACAAATTAATGAAGTAAAATGGCATACTTACCTTGCGTCTCTTAGTTTATATGCGAAATATTTTTTGTGCCTCCTAATATGTTGAATCCTTGGTAGAGAGTTTTACTGTTTAGCTATGGAAAGCCGTTATCTATATAGATTTTGTGCATTTTTTGTCGCCGGAAGGGTCACGTGATAAACAAAATCTTACAGTCTTGGTAATTTAATATGAAATTTGTGAAACACGTTGGGTTATTTCGGTATTGTGCTTACCAGAGCCTCGAAAAATATCTTAATTACCTAACTTGTTTAATCGAGTTCATATTAAATGACCACTATGTAATACCCTCTAAAATAAATTCAAATAAATGCAAAAAAATCCATACGCATCATTAGATACTCCCAACTGTTATTTCTTTAAAGACTTTCAGCCCTGTAGACTAAAACAGATACCTGTGCAAACAGCGCAGATCTAGACGAGACGGCTCGTAATGTTTGCCATTCTGATTTTGATTTTAGACTAAAATCAATATTTTGATCGATAGACTTTTCCACAGTAAGTTACAAAAGAATCCACTACAGAAACTTAGGGGTGAAGGAATTAAATGGATATTTTGCGGTAATGCTGTAATGATATTTTGAAAAATAATATTAATAAAAAAAAAAAAAAAAAAAAAAAAAACGTAGTGCACAGTGCGGAAATTAGGTCGAATGCGGTATCAGCCCCGCCATGAGAAAACATACTTCGAGGCATATGTGAACACATCACGAGAACATGCCTATATAATGCTGACCCCCTTGAACCCCACTTTTATATAGTAAAACTGGGGTTTACAGGGGTATACATTATTTTCTTATTTCTGCTCAAAAACATAGATTGTGGGTACTCGTTAGAACCGCCTCGCGTCAGAACCGCCTCGCCGAGGCGGTTCTAACGAGTACCCACAATCTATGTTTTGAGCAGAAATATGAAATATATCAGAGTTTTTATCTGAAAATTTTCAGTTTTTGGTGGTAAAATTTTCAATATATTTGAATAGCCTGTTTTCGTAATGAGTAACTGTCCAGATCAGCCAGCAAAACTGCACATTCGGATAAGGGGTATTAGACACCTTATCTACATTACTATAATTGCTCTAAATTTTCACATAGTCTATTTTACTACCTGCTAATGAGTCTAAAACCGCTACATGTGTGGAAAACGGTGTATACCCTGATCAGACGACGCGGTCTGCGGCGTCTGGTCTTAGTCTACACTGTTAACCCAGGACTATCTGTCCGAATACTTAGGGTAAACACGGTACTAAGGATTTTAATAGGGCAATACGAAAAAATGCCCCACCAAATACTGAAAATTTTCAGATAAAAAATTCTGATATTTTCATATTTCTGCTCAAAAATATAGATTGTCGGTACTCGTTGGAACCGCCTTGACGAGCATGTTTTGAGCAGAAATAAGAAAAATAATGTTTACCCTGTAAACCCCAGTTTTACTATATAAAAGTGGGATTTAAAGGTGTCAAAATTATACAGGCATGTTTTCGTGATGGTCTTGATACACTCTGGTACCCTTGTTAGATTTCGCCATTTTTCTTAAGGAAGATAATTTTTGTAACTTCCGGTTCATGAAGTCTCTCCTTGTAAGGGTTCTACTTTAGCAGGAAATACGTTACCTCCCATTTCCAAGAAAGTGTAGCATTTACCTCTTAAACTGGTCTAATGTGTAAACAAGTGACCTCAAATAAGGGACTAGCGGAAACTATATGTACCGTAAGCATTCGGACAGACAGGCCTGAGCAAACGGTGTTGACGCAGATGAGACGCATCATTGAAACATGCCTATATACTTTTGACCCCCTTAAACCCCACTCTTATATAGTAAAACTGGGGTTTACAGGGATATATATTATTTTTCTTATTTTTGCTCAAAACATAGATTGTCGAGACGGTTCTAACGAGTACCCACAATCTATATTTTGAGCAGAAATATGAAAAATATCAGAATTTTTTATCTGAAAATTTTCATTTTTTGGTGGTAAAATTTTCAGTATATATTTGAATAGGCTTGTTTTCGTAATGGTCACGAAACTTGGCGTCTCATCATGGTCTTCACTGTTTGCCAATCATCAAACAATTTTAGAGACACCAACGGGTAATAAAATGTACTTGTTTAAATTTTAGGGGAAGTAAGGTAAGGAGTTGAGGCGTCCGAATATTTAGGGTAAATACGGTATTCGAGTGGATATTCGATACGATACATTATGTCAGGCATTATAAATTTTATACAGGATCGAATATTCGAACAAGCTGTAATTTTAATTGCGCTAAGGCAGAGCTATGCAGCCCGTGATAATGGATTAGTTACCTCTCTTGGATAATACTCCGATTAAAATTAACTAGTGTTATGATCATTTACTGTATGGTCATCTGTTAACAAAAATTCTTACAAGGAGAAATGAAGTCTGATATCCATTGTGATGATCACACATGATCTATAACATTTAATATTGAGTTTTTTTTTTAGCTTAAACTGGAGTCTCCTAGTTAAACAGGTTGAGGAGGGAATCGAGGAAGGAGCAGTCATTTTGTCTGATGACCGACACACCGTCATACAATTAAAGGGGGAAGCAAGGTTGTCAACCGTAATTGGGGTAACAACCATGCATGAATATCCAGATTGGTTTACTCTACATATATTCATATACAAAAAGGGAAGAACGACAATATGGGATTAACTCTCCTTATTCTTTATTTTTTGTCTTTTTCAAGCTCAATTCTTGCGATAATGTTTTAAATATCTTTTTTTTTATAATAAAAAACTATCTAAGATAAAAGAAGTAGAGGAAGATAGTCGCCGACATATCCAAACATTCCCTTGATGTAACATTGAGCAATTTTGCTGTACACTGCTTAAGATTTCTAAAATTGAAATAATAATAAAAAAGTCTAAATTTAGCTAGGGGGCGTATGCAGCCTCGCAAACTATAGCGTTGCATATGAAGAGACTCAATCAAACCGAGTCTCCGATTTTCGTGATTTTGTGTGTTCTTTGTTTCCAAAGGCAATCCTTTTATTTTACTTTGGACAGATTTTAATAATCCGTGACTAACGTCAACGTGCGTTTTTTTTGTCAGGTTATGTCTACTGTCGATAGCCAATCATCGCCTAACGCGTGCTATTTATGATCATTCAGTCAAGCTTGGCTTTAATTTTATAAACTGTTCAGGGCGTTAGGCAAACAGAGCAGTTACCTATATTTTCTTTTTTATTCTTCAAGAAAAGCTATGTACTAAGATCATTTGTATTCTCGTTTAGACAATTCTACTGGGCCAAGTTGTTGAAAGCGTCGTTAGCTTAACGAGCTCGTTAAGGGTCATTTCCTTAACTGTTTTAGCGGATTCAATACACAATAATCTGATATTTTTTGCTGAAAAAATGTGAGTAGCTTTTGCACTGCAAAAGCTACTCACATTTTTTCAGCAAAAAATTTCAGCTAATTTGCGTATCACTTGATGTAAATTTTAACGAATCGTTAACTAACGACATCGTTAGTTTTGAACAACTGGGCCCTGATGTTTAAGAAGGTGAGTTTTTCTTAAGAAGATAGTCATAATCATAAATGGTTCCCCGTTTAATCATATATTTTACCATGGGTTATCCTTGAGGTAAAGAGAGGCGATATCGCCGACTTTTAAATTCTACGGAACTTGAGAAACTGTAAATGCTTCATCTGACTACAATAATAAAGATGGATATTTCAAACTTCAAACCTCTATGAGACAGATGCGAAGCCCTCTACATCTTTTACCCAAGAAAGTATTTCTGAAAACCTATATTGAAACAGTTATCGCGAAGTTTTAACTTAAAAAAAAAAAAGATAACACACAAAAATATATTTTAATCAAGCATAATTAAGTCTCTGAAATATTTAAACTACGAAAGAAATTACACAATCGTAATAAGGGAGAACATGAGTGTTCACTGAACTCGTACAGCAATGACATTCCCTTGCAATGCCGTAGCAAGGGAGAACAATTGCGCATTTATGACTATCGTATATACTATTGATTTAAGGCACACTATGGCAGACCGGTTTTTGCATTGTTATGTTTCTCATAGAAACGCATACATTCGTAGACATATCTTAAATGAGTTGTAATATAGGAAAAGATACCTTCGGAACAATGAGACCAACGGAGGCGCAAACATATAAATAAAGGTACCCTGGGAACGCCAGAATCATAAAACACAGCCTTAACTCTTTTGGTGCCAAATTTCAGACGACATTTGTCATCTTTTTTTTTCTAACAAACTATCGCTTGGAAAGAAGTTTATATGTAAAGTTAAAAGATTGAATGTCAAACAGCGTAGATCCAGATGAGACGGCTCATCATGAGCCGTCTCATCTGGATCTACGCTGTTTGCAATGAACAATATACAAAAAACAAAAAAAAAGAAAAAAGAAAAAAACAACAACAAAAAACAAAACAAAACAAAAACCACAAAACAGCAACAGAACAACAATCGACACATGAACAAAGAATAACTGCAGAAGATGCGCGTGCTGGATAGTCGGGGAGGGTGTCACCCTTAGCCCAGTAAAAACTGAATAAACCCTCCCACACTATATATTGGAAGTCCATTTTCGATTTTAGGTATGTCAGGCTATATGATGTAGATAGTCCTAAAGAAAAATGGTTGAACTATTTGCAAACAATGGAGACCCTGATCAGACGTCGCGTTTTGCGGCGTCTGCTATGGGTCTGCACTGTTTGCCAGTTACCAGTTTAGGGTCTCCGGTATTCAATAGGTTAATAGTGATGCAGCTCGAAATATGTATTCGGTCAATGTTAGGGCGTCACCGTAAAGCACATATAAATGTATTCATAAATACAATGATGAAACAAAGAAGTAAGCTCAGTCCGCGCAACCTGATCAGGGCCTTCACAGTCTGCCAACAGAATAATTGGATGCTGCAGAATGTATTAATTGAAAACAAAGGCTTTGAGCATGCATAGGATGTTCTGAATCTGCTTAGATGCGCATATTCAAAGGCACATTTTTGCTTGACGCGGCCCACTTGATCTTCGGATTTGAAAATTATTTTAACAAGTTTTACGTTTCCTTGTATGGTCTTTAGTACTTTTACTTCAACCGTTTGGGATTTAGTGCTAGCGACCAAGTTAAAAACAGCCACACACGTGTCTAGTATATTAAAGTTAGTGTAGTGACCCCCATCCCCCCGCCAGCGGGCATACAGCGTTGAAACAACGTCGACTCAACGTTGATTCAACGTCTTGACGAATCAACATTGAATTGACATTGTTTCGACGTTGTGTGCCTGCTGGGCCGTAATTGCTGCATCTCAGTTGTCGTTTTTACTCAGACGTTGCTGTACACAAGTTTAAATAGTTTTTCTTTAACCCTTGTCATGTTGAATAATTGAAGATGCCACGCCCACTTCTAATTTTCAGCCAATCTGATTACATGTACTTGATCAATGTCATTGCGACAAATTCAAATCCTTAATGACAAACAATGTAGATCCAAGTCAGTTGGCTTCTTCAAAAGCCAACAGATCTGGATCTACACTGTTTGAAAAGACAGGGCATATCCGGGTTCAGCAGGATTAGGGTTAAGGTGCACTTCACATGTACATGTGTACATTTCAACAGGCTTAAAATAATTTAATGCATGTCTTGGCATTTGTACTCGAGAAATAGTAGACAAGATGTCAATATGGAGCAACAAAGAGCATAACAACAAGAGGATAGTTGGTTGGTTGAGTTGGAGTTTAACGGCCCAGTCAACACTACTGAGGACATGTCGAGCCGGTCAGTTTGCCTAACCACACTTCTCCGGGACAGGATGACAACTGCCTTTCTTGAATCAGCGGAAAGGAGATCATGACCATAGAAAATATTTCATGATCCAACTCCAATAAATAATGTTGCCGGATCCGGCGGGGATCGAAGCCGTGACCTCCTCATCGACAGTCGGACGCGCATCCGACTATGCCATCTGACTATGAAAACATAAATGCTTATTTTAATATTTCTATACAGATTCTTGCTTTTAAAAGAAAATTCAATAAATAATTCCGCGTAAGTGTTGTAAACCAAACAAAACCCATAATGCTGCGTAATACTCAGTTAAAGGCATTCTCCTTTGTCCGGCATTTTACGAAAGCGCGAATCAGTGTATCAAAAGCGCAGTTATATTTATGAAAGCGCGAAAATTTTCATATCGAAAGCGCGAAAGATATTAAACACAACAGCGCGAGTTATTAAACCTTAGTCTCCTTAGAAGAGCATAAGGCTGGGTAACAACTTCAGAAGACCGCTTTCTAAAATATGTTTCTATTTTTACCCAGAAAAGAAGATAATTTGCATAGTATGTCAAAGTCTATTTTGTAGGAAAATAAGAAAACTATTTCAGAATGTTGTCCATTGTATTTGCCACTATTCTTAAACTTGATGAAATCTACAGTATTAAAGGTGAGATCTGAAAGCAGGTGACTGTAGTGTATGCCCTTTATCCCTCAGACGTCTCGCGCTTTTGATGACATGATCACTCATGCTTTTAAAACAACGTCACGGTATGATTTACGTAAAGGTATTAATTTGAAGGACCATTTCTGAAGCTGAGCCCAGATATTCTGTCTGACCCCGTACGTTGAACCTGACGTCATAATCCAGTGAGCCCAGATATTCTGTCTGACCCCGTACGTTGAACCTGACTTCATAATCCAGTGAAAGTATACTGTTTAATGTTTAAGAGACAACACTGAACATCACGAAAACATACCTATATAATTTTGACCCCCTTAAAACCCCACTTTTATATAGTAAAACTGGGGTTTACAGGGGTATACATTATTTTTATTTTTTTCTGCTCAAAAACATAGATTGTGGGTATTCGTTAGAACCGCCTCGTCGAGGCGGTTCTAACGAGTACCCACAATCTATGTTTGGAGCAGAAATATAAAAAATATTATAATTTTTTATCTAAAAATTTTCAATTTTTGGTGGTAAAACTTTCAGTATATTTACATAGGCATGTTTTCGTAATGAGCACTGAGTTTTAACGAACATTGTTGGCAGGGTCAGCTTTTATCAGAGTTATTTAGTTAATTTTTAAAATATTCTCATGAAATTAACTGCCAGAGTAGTCTTTGAATCAGTTCCGCATATGAAAACACGAGCTAAAACATGACGTAATAACCTTTGTCGCACATACGGGAATTTGCGCAGTCTAATCAGGGTCTTTGTTGCCCGATTACAGAGCAATGAGTACTGTAGAATATATAGATTTATTAAGCCTTGACAAGACACAGAGCGAATATGCACAGGCTGATTAGTCCCTGAACTCACTTCCTCCTCATATGAAACCATGGGCTGCGACATAAGGAAATTATCTCATTGGTTTCCACTTTCATTTGATATACGCATTCTTTCCATCAAACTCACAAATGGGATGTCAGAGGACTAATTCAGGAGGAGTACTTTATGCATGACACGTCTGATAATTTTCGTAATTTCTCCATAAAAAAACAAAACAAACTTACTATGTGTACTCATTAGAAGCGCTTCACTGATCCCTTCTAATGAGTACCCACCACATAAGTATTTTTATGGAGAAATAAACAGATATCCCAGAATTATCACCAAATACTCCACCATAACATGTCCTCTTGGATATAATATCAAATATTTCGGTTTCGTCATGTACAAGGAAAATCCCAAGCAGAGCAAAAAACCATTTTGTACGAAAATCCAAGAACTCCAGAGTATAAATATGCATCAAATCCAACTTGCCAAGCAATATAAAACTTCAAGTGAATTACTTTGTACACATTTAGTGCTAAATCCGCTAGCATTTGTATCTAACTTGTTTTAATTTAACTTTCATTTGTTAGTATTTTTCGATAAATCTTGAAATATGTATACACCCGTCACAACAGCATCAGATACTCTTTTAGCAACTTCTTCGTCGATACCTGCTTTAGATAGTTCTTCCACCGCACCAACTTCTTTGACACACGCGCATCAGAGTGGAGCACATGTGACATCTAGAGAATTTAACGCACCTTTATATATGACTGCAGTTGAGAGAGGATTCCTTAAAGAACTTTCTAACGCAGAAGCATATATACAATTATTCATTCGTACATACGTAAGTAGAACATTGGTACATTCTTAGTTCGTTTAATTGTATCCCAGAAAGCTCTAAATAAGCTTAAAAGAGATGGTGGATAATGTTCTATATTTACCAGCCCCTGAACCCCCCCCCCCCCCTTGACTCAAGGATCAGATAGCGCTAGGGAGCTTATGCAGCATCGCAAACTATAGTATTGCATATGAAGAGACTTAATCAAACCGAGTCTCCGATTTTCGTGATTTTGTGTGTTCTTTGTTTCCAAAGGCAATCCTTTTTGACTTTTATTTTATTATCTAAATAAGCTTCTAATAGCATGAAATAACAGAGAACTCTTAGCTCTTAAGAGTTTGAAAGTGTTTGAGAGTGTTTGTAAGTGTTTCTTAGTGTTTGAAAGTGGTGCATTTTCAGTGTATATTACATACTTGAAGCTACTTTTAAGTAATTTCTGCCGAAAAAATGATTAAAAATTCCTTTGAGAAAATATTTCCTCCTAGAGCAAACAACATTTCATTTACAATGCTTTCACGTCTCGCCTTGAGTGTAGATGGCATAACGTCATAAAACTTATTCACGCCATTTGAAACGTCAAAAGAGTATTAAACAGAACCTGAAGAAAAAAAGATCATTTTTATATGTAATATAAAAGTTAATAAACCTGGAGTTTGAAATCCAGTAAATATTTCCCTCGAGACGTGCAAATCTTATAAAATGTTTTACATTTACATGTACCAGCCCCTAAAAACCCTTGACTCAAGGATCGGATAGATTTATTATCAAGAGAAGCTTCTAATAGCATAAAATAACAGAAAACTTTTAACTCTAAGTACGCTGATGAATATTTAGCAGACAAGAAATGAATGGTTTTTTTTTTTGTTTTTTTTTTTTGTTTTTTTTTTTCAAAAAATTGATTGTGTTATTAGACATAACATGCAAATTGTCCCCTAAGGAGACGATTCGCATGAAGTGATGGGATGTCAAGTCCTGTTTTCTCCTGGAAAAACAACAAAAAATTTAATAATAATTTTCTAATATTTAAAAGTCGCGTAATACATCATGAAAACATGCCTATATAATTTTGACCCCCTTAAACCCCACATTTATATAGTAAACCTGGGGTTTACAGGGGTATACATTATTTTTCTTATTTCTGCTCAAAACATAGATTGTGGGTTCTCGTTAGAACCGCCTCGTCGAAGCGGTTCTAACGAGTACCCACAATCTATGTTTTGAGCAGAAGTACGAAAAATATCAGAATTTTTTATCTGAAAATTTTCATTTTTTGATGGTAAAATTTTCAAGTATATCTGAATAGGCATGTTTTCGTAATAAGAGCGACCATATTAACCTCAAATTTTGACAACTGCATTCCAGTAGACCATCATTTGTCTACCAGTTATAATCCGTCATTAACGAATTTTTACAAATAAACTTTTTTAAGCTAAAACTATAACCAGAATTTGAAAGTGGTGCATTTTCAGTGTATAGTACGTATGCGACTATGGCGACCATCTTGGATTTACGATCAGAACGCTTTTAGCTATTTTTGATTTACAAGATGGCAACTTGGCGGCCATCTTGGATTCCCGATCAAAAAGTTTTAGCTACTTTGATCTACAACTCACTCCGATACTTCCTACCAAGTTTAATGTCAATTGGCATTTTGGTTCAGGAGAAGAAACTCAAAGTAGATTTCAAGATGGCGGCCAAAGCGGCCATCTAAGACTTCCATCCTGGTTATTTTGAAAATCGAACACCGCTTAAACCGGCGCTAGGGGGGCGTATGCAGCCTCGCAAACAATGTTGCATATAAAGAGACTCAATCAAACCGAGTCTCCGATTTTTGTGATTTTTATGTGTTCTTTTTTTCCAAAGGCAATCCTTTTTCACTTTTATTCCAATCAGAATTTTAGCCATTTTTACTCTGCAAGTCACCATTATACTTCCTACCAGGTTTCGAGTCAATTGGCCTTTCGGTTCAGGAAAAGAAGTTTAAAATAGATTTCCGATCGAAACGATTTTAGCTTGTTTCAATCTGCAAGTCACCCTTATACTTCATACCAAGTTTCGCGTCAACTGACCTTTCGGTTCAGGAGAAGCTCAAAATAGATTTTCAGGGAAGGAGGTTATCTTGGATTTCCGATCGGAACAATTTAGCTATTTTTTTTTTTATCTGCAGGTCCCCCTGATACCTTCTACCAAGTTTCGAGTCAGTTGGCGTTTCAGTTCAAAAGAAGAAACTTAAAATAAATTTTCAAGATGGCCGCCATGGCGCCCCACTTGGCTCTCCGATCTAAACGGTTTTAGCTATTTTTGATCTACTAGTCGCCCCGATACTTCCTACTAATTTTCGAGTCAACTGGCCTTTCGTTTTAGGAGCAGAAGCTGAAAATATATTTTGTTTTCTATTTTTAGCTCTGGCGGTCATTTGGTTCAATAGAACGAAACCATTTTAGCTTATTTGGTAGAGAGTCACGTAGGCAACATTCCTGCGCAGTTTGATTGAAAATGGACAAGGGTTGTAGGAAGAGTAGTCATTTAGAGCAAATTGTTGTCGCCACACGATGCACGACGGATATCGACCGATCATAATAACTCACCTAGAGCACGTCGTGCTTAGGTGAGCAATTGAAGGTCACCAATGCGACCTAACTGTTTGAAACTAGCATGTCAGGTTCAGAAACTTCGACACTTGAGTTATTATATTGTATTTGCGTGTTTATTGGCTCGAGAATCATTTTAGAAACTATCTCACTGCAGGTTTTCGTGTGGACACTTCAGTCCGATGCAGAGGGTACATCTTTGCAAGATACATATAGTCGCCTGCCACATGCAAGACGGTTTTTAGAACACGTGACAGATTTGACAAAGGTAAGCAGGCACGAAAAAACCTCAAAATGACCTCACAGTTTACCAAAAACATTCCTGGATGTATTCGAACAATAAAGAGCAAAAATACCTAAGGAATTACCCAGTCAGCATTCTACGTAAATCTATATCGGGCCGTCATCGGCCCGTCAGGGTAGCTGACGGGCCGATGACGGCCCGATTTAGATTTACGTAGAATGCTAGCTGGGTATCAAGACAATTACAATCGCTTGCGGTACTTGTTTTTTGTGCGATTGTAGATGACTGATGTTTCCAATGGCTCTATAGAGTCCGCCACAGGTACTGCAAGGTAGATTTGGAAATAATAGTTGAAGTGGTGATATATGAGAAGCTCTGGCTTTGCGCATCACTACTTTCTACTGGGCTATACGTCCTTTGAAAGCAAAGACACCTTACCTATGTCATAACGGTGAGGATACTTATTTTCGCCAGAACCTAGTTTTGTTTCGGAATCTTGTAAAACGAACTATAATCTTAGGAAATTCATAATATTCATTTAGAGCATCAAATTCATTAATAAATGGACCGTCTGTCTTTCGAAAAATCGGGCTTCTAAGACGTACTGAATATTCAGACACTTGGACAATGCATGCTTATATTTAGTAACACTTACAGTTTAAGAGTAGTTGGTCAAAAGTATCTACAAATAATTACAACGTTTATGGCGATTGAGTTTTAAGTGGAAGATAGTACTATAATCGACAGGTTTTGTACACAAAGGGATTTTTCGATTTGTTTTGCTCTCTTCCTGATTTTTGCATAAATCCGAAAAAAAAAAAAAAAAAAATGGTACAGTCGAAGCTATGTGCATATCACCATACTGAGACGTAGATTGTTGGGGTTCACTCTCCCAAGAATCAAGTTATTTACTGAAGCTTATAAGTTATTCGGGTATTGGACGCCACATTAGCATTCTACCCTGTCATCATAAGGGTCTCGATGCTGGTTAATAAGGAAAACAGATGCATTGGTATATAAGCAGTATACCATATGTAAGAAAACGTCTGTAGTTTCAGGAAACTAGCATTCTACTTAAATCTAATTGGGACCGTTATCGACCCGACAGGAACCGATAACGGTCCCACGTGAGCGTAAAAAGAATGCTAGCTTAAAATTATGGATAGTATTGCCATCCTGAAGTGAGAGATGTTATATAACAAAATGCAATAATCAGTTATTTTTCATCGAGTGGTCGCAAAAACAGGGCCCATTGCTATATATGCCGCGACATCAGAAAACGTACCTTCGGACATATGTGCCCAGCAAAGATTCTGATCAGCCTGCGCATTTGCGCAGTCTGATCAGAATCTTTACTGAGCAAATTTTAGATAGAAAAGGACTTAACGTTTCTTAAAGCGAACAACAAAGACTGATAGGCTGTTTAGAGTCTTCGTTGGGAGCACGTATCTAAAGGTATAGTCTCTAACGTAGCGCATCATATAACTTTTACCCTATATCTGGGACCTTTTATTTTTATTTGTGTCAACCGCATACGCATATGAAGTCTACAAAAGCTTTTCATAGAAACAAAGAAAAGCGGGGACTCGATTCTATTGAGAGTGTTAATATGACAGCAATGTAATTTGCAGCACTGCATATTGTCCCAAGCACAGGCTTAATATATTATTGTCCAGCATTTCAGTTGTTTCGTGCTGTCGAGTCCTTGTTGTTGTTGCATCTCTGTAATTAGTTGATTTTTTGTGTTCTCGGAGATGTAGCACTGATGAATTAGGAAGCCTTCATGCGGACTGAACAAATTATGTGTCTAAACCGCGGCAGAAGTAAGGGCGAGGATTGTGGCCACGTAAAATCTATTTAAGCCCCCTCTCCCCCCCCCCCCCCCCCCCAGTGAAATACTTTTCACTGACCGTTCCAAGGCGGTTCTTCTGTCATGGTTTATTTTTGTTATAGTTCGTCTTTAAATGTGTGTGTCGCTTACATATTTTTGTTTTGGATAGCCATTTGGCCACTTTGTGGGAAAACAACTGTCCGTTTGGCTTTCCGCTAGTGATGTTTCCATTAGGGTCTAGTTATTTCGTGTTTGTGTTTCTTCCCCTTTGATGGGAAATGTGGGATAATTGTATCGGCTCCTGATCATTGCCTTCCCTTCTATTAAGCTGAGCTTGATACCAATCAATTAATTGATTGATTATCCCAAGGACAATACATACACACTATGATTTCTACCTAGTCATACTTTGACTCCAGTAGCAAGCATTATTCCTTCTGAGAGCTTATTTAGACTTATGCGTCGTTTTGTGGCAAGCTACAGTCGATAAAGCGGTGGTTCGAGGGTACTCAGATTGGAGCCACATTTTCTTATGACGAGAATAAAATGGTTTTTAATAATTTATTATTGCAGCACCACACTGATCTTGTCCTCGACTTCTGGAGGTCAAAACGCTAAGTCTCAGTACTGCTGTTCAACCGTTGCTCTATTTTTCTCATACATTTCTTATAATCTACAGTCATCCATTAATATCTAGCCCGACCCTCCCCTGTCGCTCGTGGTTATGGTAGGGTTGGGGTGAAGAGGAGGGGTCCGAGGTAGAAGGCGCGAAAAAATTAAACACACACATACACACACAAAAAACAAACAAACAAACAAACAAACAAAAAACAACAAAACAGCGTTTTATGATAAACCAAGGTTTTATGATAGCTCACCATTGAATGTGCGACCTGTAGATATTTTTATTTTTATAATTTTAGGGCCAGAAGCTCAGTTTAATTCTTAAATGTATTACTCACATGAAATCGGTGCTTCCAAATACCATCCAGCAGGACAGAAGACAAGAGCAACTACACAACCCTTTGGAAACAATGGACATTCTCAGTAAATTAGATGCTAGCACGGGGATATTAGGACGTTTTCTTCAAATACTTGGAGAATCTAGTCAAGTAATGGACATTTCAGATTTAGTAACCTCGGATATCAACTCACCAAGCACCGTTCTTGCTGCCGCTTACTTGATCAAGGAACAATTTAGTAAATTACGTAATTGAAATCATTTACTCTTTCAGTCATATAAACCAAAGCAGGTACTTTTGCAAACATGCTGGATCCAGAAAATACGGCTCATAATGAGCCGTCTCATCAGGATCTACATTGTTTGCCATTCTGTTCTTGACTGACTGTCACCCTTTTCGAAGGAATGAATGTGTCGTAATGCTGAAATGAGAGATTTAATTTCAGAAAATAAATGGTGAGACATCAACAGATTCATAATTGAGGGATTTCAACAACTTTCCTCACAGGACTCTAATAACATAGTAAGTCATTTCGAAAACATGCCTATTCAAATATACTGAAAGTTTTACCACCAAAGAAATGAACATTTTCAGATAATAAAATCTTATATGTTTCATATTTCTGCTCAAAACATAGATTGTGGGTACTCGTTAGAAACGCCTCGACAAGGCAGTTCTAACGAGTACACACAATAAATGTTTGAGCATAATTAAGAAAAATTATGTATACCCCTGTAAACCCCAGTTTTACTGTATAAAAGTGGGTTTAAGGGGGGTCAAAATTATATAGGCATGTTTTCGTGATGGTAAGAGAGTCCGAGGCATATTACTGTTGAAATCCTACGAATTGAGGGGACTATACATGTAATGATATTAAGTTGATGTTGAAGGTGTATTTGTTGCGGTCGTTTAACGCTTAGTATACTGGGTAAATTTCCAGCAAACGACATTTTGATATTTTTTATTATTTTTCTCAGAAAAAGGGCCTTTGACATGTCATGCCAATTGTCTCTTTTGGAGACTATTTGCATGAAATGTTAATTCTGTCTATTCTGTATTCTGGGAAAATAAGATAAATATCATCAATTTGTGGTTTGTTTATTTGCCCAGAAAATGGTAAAGGCTAAACATTCGCACGCTGATCTCAATGTTGCAGCTTTTTTTTCGGATAGGTTTTTTTCTTTTATGCAAGGAAATATAGCTAAACAATTCATTTAACCCGCTAGCTTGCAATGTCATCCCATTTATAATTAGCATACATCAAAACAGTGTAGACTAGATCCAGACTACGGTTTCTGATAAGGATCAATATCATTTGCTATTATTTTAGCAATTTACGGTTATGGAAGCTTTTGCTGTTTTTAACATATTAAACAGACATTTGACCCTTCTTATATGCCTGATGGAAGAGTCAAACATTAGTTTGGCCCCGTCAAGTGAAAAAGCGCCTACCAGCTTGCACAAAATGTGCGGATTCACATCATCCTACGAATCACACATGATCTCATACGGGCCTTTGCTCTCCATTGCAGATTTATAGTAATCATTGATTCAGGCAGCGAAGAGCGAAGGTCCAGTTAAGACTGCGCACCCTCGCAGTCTGATCTGGCCCTTCGCTGTCCGCACATGCCCCGAAGGCACATATTTTGTCTAGCGCGGCTCAATTAGCCTATTCAGAAGTTCTGACAAATTTGACATATCATAAAAAGTTTCTATTTATGCTTTAATGAGTTGAATGATACAAAAGATATCCAGGAGTAGCCACAATTATCAATTAATGACACCAAGAGGAAGGACAAACAGAACACAAGCCAGATATAGCTCATCACCCGGCTAATTTAACCCTGGTCCTGCTGAAACTTGATATACTCCGTCTTTGCAAACAGTTTAAATCCTGGTCAGTTTCCTTCTGAAGAAACCAACTGATGTGGATCTGATCTGTGTGCCATTCAATATTTGAATTTTACATAAAACGCTGGATCAAGTAATCCCATTGGCTGACAATTAGAAATGGGCGTGGCTTTTTATAGATTCATCATGAAAAGGGTTAAATGTACAAAAATCAGTGTGACTGTAAGTTAGAAAAATCAACCAGTCAGTGCCGAATAATTTAGAAGCAGTATCAGTATTGCTTGTTCAGGTCTGTCGGCCCGAGCATTTATGGTGAGCATATCAATCAGTCAATACTTCCTTATACCGACACTCGATACAAAATTCATTATAATGATTACTTGATTGGCACAAAACCTCCATTCAGGAGATGGCAGTTAATCAGAAATCATGCAAAATCGCTGTATTCAATTCTTCAATAAATATATGTTTTTGATATTTGTTTGAATCGCCTCACCTCTCTGAGGCGATTCTCACACATATTAAATACATTCAATGAGGAAATAAAAATGAATAAATGACTTTCGTTTTTACATACAATTAATCTCATAAAGGAGTCTTTTCGTTGTAACGAGGGCTCACTGCACAGAAAGCAATTTGAAGCAAACACTGAGTTGTTAAGATCCATACGTCTGTAGTGTTTGATACAACTCAAGATTATTGACTTTTTTTTATCATGTGTTTGTATTTTCTTAAATATTTATAGTCTGTCATTTGTTGTTTCATTGCATTTGTACCTTAATATGTTGTTTATTTTCTTTTAATTAAAGTTTATCTTTTGTAGCATCTTGTTATTTTTGTTGTTTTTAATGAAAGAAACAAATATTTATAACGCCCTTACATCACACTTATAGACATAGCTGAAATAAGACCAAAAGTGGTACCACTCGTTAATGATTTTTCTCCTTACCTAGGCATTATGCAAGAGAGGCGAAAGGCATACCATAAAGAATTGATTATGAGATCCAAGCAGGTGTCGTTAAGAGGTCTTCTGAAGTGTTACACATTTTGTAGGACTATGGCTGAGTCCCTGCTCATATCATTTAGATATGGAAACAAATAAGCCAGTACTAAATTCTCCTGATGTGTTCTATATGTCTATCCTTTGTTGACAGTACACTAGGTTTTATTGTACCCATTCTCATATCAGTTACACGACTTATGGCCGAGACACATCTTAATTTCATGTCTATAAGAAAGAAAACCATATAGGTGACATTGTGAGAAAAATAGCATTGTATATGATGACAATTTCAGTACCATAGACGAAGAGCTCTGTATATTGGGAAGTGGCTATCATTTTTTATTCAAAATCATCTCAATAGTTTTGCTTAGCATATCAGAGTGCATTTTCAAAACGAAGTACCACAATCATGCACATAGGTGCCAAGCTAACATTCTACATAAATCTATATCAGACCATTATTGGCCCGACGTAAAACTGTTGAGCCGATAACGGTCCGATGTTGATTTAAGTAGAATGCTAGCTGGGGCGCATCAGAACCGGACATACTGCTGTGTTTCTCGGACGCAGTTGTATATACTTACACAAAAGAGAAGGAAAAATAAATTAAAGACTTCCTTAAAGTTGATCCTATATCACATCACAGTTAATTATACACTTCAGAAAAGTGCAAAGGATATTGTTTACGAAACATAGCTATTCAAAACTATAAGTTAAGATATCGAGGAAATCACACCTTCCCGAGGCATAAAAAGCAGAAGAGATGAAAACAAATAATGCATTACGAAAACACGCCTTTTCAAATATATATATTTCTCCTAAATTTCATAATGGACCATGTTAATTTGTTTTGTTTTTTTACTCAAAACTTGCCATATACTTATAATGTCGATTTTGTATGGAGAAGAACTATATAAGCTTGTATGTTTCCGTTCTAATCCTGTATTTTATTGTATACAATATTGAAGTTTAAATTGATACTCTTGAATAAAATATGTTTAAACCAAATATATAGAAAATTTCACCTCTAAAAACGGAAAATTTTCAGATAAAAAACTCTGATGTTTTTCAAGTTTCTGCTCAAAGATAGATTGTGGGTTTTTGTTAGAAACGCGGATCTAACGAGTACAAACAATCTATGTTTTTGAGTAGGAATAAGAAAATTAATGCATACCCTGTAAACTCCAGTTTAACTGTGTACAAGTGGGTCAGAACTATATATCTGACCATTTGTAAGCAGAACTTAGCTTTCCCACATGTGACTTGAGCGAGGCTCGAACCACAGCGGTAAAAAACCTAATGGATTTAGAGTCAAATCTCCTATCCACTAGGCTACGGGGGCCGCATAGGCGTGTTTTCGTGATGCGCATATATTCACCGACGAAAAGCGGGATATGTGATCCAAAACAACATACAAATGACTAACTATTTCATCGAAATACCAACTACCTGTACCCCGAGCGATATCTACGTCTGAACAATGAGATACAGCGAACCCTCGTTACAAAGCAGCATTATTCCCAAAGATGTTGCTATTAAAATGAATTTGTTGTTGTAAAGAATCCGTAATAAGCAGAATGACATGTAAGAAAGGCTATGTTATTTTCTTATCCCCTCATAGAACATATGGTTATGATATTCTAGCTAATATCTAAAACGCATGTATCTTGAAGTATGTTACAATTTTTTTCCATAATTTCCGATCACTGTCACCTATTGAGCCAAAGTTTCGTGCCAGTCAAATTATCATAGGAACAAATTTTGTCGTTGTATCGAGTGACGGTATATAGAGAACTGGTTGTATATAGCACAATAAATCAACTCGAATGAGTTGCAAAAAGGCAGGCTGCTGTCCATTCGCCGACAAGATCAATTAAATAGCAGAAAATAGCAGACTCGGCTTTATTGTGTCGATCGATATGCGGTTAACCCATTGTAGACTGAATGACCTCTCCCACACTATTTATTGGAAGATTCTAATTTTGATTTTAGATACGTCAGGCTATGTCATATATATATATATATATATATATATATATATATAGAGAGAGAGAGAGAGAGAGAGAGAGAGAGAGAGGGTTGAACTGTTTGCAAACAGTGGATACCCTAATCAGACGCCGCATTCTGGGGCATCTGATCTGGGTCTGCACTGTTTGTCAATAACCCTTTTAGGGGTCTCCAGACTATAATGGGTTAAGGGAAACGCGACTCTGCAACGCAAACTATAGAGTCCCGGGTTGAACAGTACTTGGTGTTCAATCCTTGTTCTTGTGACTATACGCGGAATAATATTTTAAACGGAATTATAGTTCTTTACACAGTGTTCAGCAACAATTAGAAGTAGCATCGGAGTCACTGATGAAGTCACGTGACTGAACACCGTTACAGTTTCCTCCCTCGGCGTAACTAAAGCCATCTGAAGTCTTTTCCACCTACACCGACTTTTTGATAGTACGAAAAAGGCACCTGCAACATGTAGAATTATTTTAAATATATATATTCAACAATATACGGTATATGACCCTGATATAAAGTAACGTTTAGGGTGACAGGCAGTGACTCTCACACGAATGTTCCATAACCATGGTTTTGATTAGCGTCCGTCAACACCACGTCTGTTGCGGCAATTTTCTCTATTGTGGAATTGCAACAAAAGAAGTTAACATCAATGTAAGTTCCAAAATTCAATTTATTTGACGATTCTTCCACAATACTGAGCCCTAAGATTTAGCATGACCACATAACTCTGTCCCTGCCACTTGGCAACTGACGTTACGTTACGCTTGTATAACGTTACAAAGACGTTACGCTAATTGCGCAACATCCGATTATAAGAGTTTCTACATTTTATAAATTAATCTTCTTTCCATTTTCCCCTCCTCAAAATGTTTTAATAAACACACATTTTTAACATTAAAGCAAATATGATTTCGCAATGTAAAGTTGAAATTATTCTTAAAGTAAATAAAAGTTCTTATCGTAGCACCGAACAAAAAAAAAAAAAAAAAAAATAATAATAATAATAAAGAGTAAGGCTTCTCTCCTATATGAATTATAAAAAATCGCTAAGAGAAAGATAAGGTTTTTATACTGTATGAATTATAAAACATGAAGAAAGTTTGTTTTTTCCAGATACATGTAATCTACAGTTCACATTCCGAGGGGCACCACTTAGTCACTGATCTCACTATGGTTCCCTGCCCGACTTGGACCTTCGCGACTCGAACTCGTCCGTCTGTTCCAGGAAATACCTCCAGAACTCTTCCCAGTGGCCAACTCCCTCGTGACGAATCTGATGAGACCACGAGAACGACCCCACCAACCTGGACGTCTCGGCGTTCCTGGTTCCACTTCTTCCGTGCTCCAAGCTCCGGCAGCCATTCCCGGAGCCATCGCCGCCAGAAATGCCGGACAAGCTCTTGGATCCGGCGCCATCGTTTCCGAAGATTAAACTGCGTTGTATCCACCGATGTTGGCGCAAACTGACCCCCAACTTGCCCATGTAGGAAGTGGTTTTGGGTCAGGGGCACATCGTCCGCAGGATTTGCTGATTGATATGTCAATGGTCGAGAGTTGATAAGTCCCTCGACTCCGATAATTGCGGTCATTAGATCTTCGTCGTTGATATCCGCATTCCCTAGGATAGGTTTGATAGCCCGCTTAGCTGATTTTATCATGGATTCGTGCACTCCACCGAAATGTGGAGCGAACGGTGGGTTAAAATGCCATTTAACTACTTTGTTCGCGACTGATTCTAGAACTTTGGTTTCATCTATTAGTAAAAGTAATGATTTTAGTTCATTGTCAGCTCCCTTAAAATTAGTCCCGTTATCAGAAAATATTTCCTCCGGAAGTCCCCTGCGGCTAGCCATCCTATAGAAAGCGTTTAAAAAGGAGTCAGTATCAAGACCAAAAGCTATTTCTAGGTGTACAGCTCGCGTTGCTAGGAAGGTAAACAAGCATAGGTATCTTTTTTCTCGACGCTTCCCTCGCCCTTGCACGGTTATGAACGGGCCTCCGAAATCGACAGATGTCCTTGTGAACGCCCGAAAAGATGACTCCAATCTAGATAGAGGCAACGGGGCCATTATTTGCTCGCAGGCTTTTGATTTCCGTCGTCGACATTCCGCACATTTCTTTTCCCATTCCCGAATGACCTCACGCCCAGACACGATCCAGAACCGAGCCGATAACGCTGCTAATGTTTGGTTTGTCCCTGACGCGTGGTGCCCTTTTTCATGGAATTCTTTTACAATCAGCTTTGTTACCCAGCTCTTTCGGGGTAAAATTACCAGGTACCTCACATCATATGATAGGAATTTGGCGTGCTTCAAATGACTATCACATCGGATCAGACCATCACTGTCCAGTTTCGGTTGTAAACTCAACAATTTGCAGTTTGATGGTAATGGTCTTCCGCACGAAAGAGATTGCCATTCTTCTCGAAAATAGAAGCACTGGGTCTCTTTGATTAATTGTATCTCTGCCCGGTTCAGTTCATCAGCTGAAAGCTTCCCGTATGTTCTCTCTCCCTTTGATTTCTGTGAGTTTTCGATAAAACGATTGACCCAAGCCTGTATTCTTCTTAGTTGCAACCAGCTGGAGTAGCGACTTGGGTCCACCAGAAAAAGTGATTCATGGGCAGCGACAGACACGAAAGCTAAAGACGTTGAGTCATGGAAACGGTTGTTCTCAGCTTCAGAATTTTGATCTCTCGGAATTAAAGTTGACCTTTTCATTTCGACATCTGTGGTAAGTTTCTCGAAGTTTTTATTGATAGGCCAGGTCTCCTCGGGTTCTCCTAGGAAATCTGGACCTGTCCACCATGTACCTCTTCTACCTAATTCTGTTGCCTTAATTCCCCTGCTAAGAAAATCCGCCGGATTCAGTTTTGTCGGTATATGTCGCCATTGATCTGGGTTTGTGTGGCTCTGTATTTCTCCAACTCTATTAGATACGAATGACCTGAAATGACGGCGTCGACCTCGAACCCACCATAATACATTAGTGCTGTCCGACCAGAAAGTTGACTTACTCATTGGAATATCTAATACCTTTGAAATTCTCGTTGTTAGTCTAACTCCGACAACAGCAGCCATAGATTCTAGCTGTCGGATGCTTGTTGATACACTTGGTGCCACTCGTGTCTTGGCGGCTACTATGTTGCGAGTAACAGATCCATCTTTATACAAGCACCTCGCATATACAACGGCTCCATATGCGTTATCTGATGCATCTAAAAATGTATGCAGCGATCTGGTGTCCGAATCCTCAGTTTCTCCGCTAAGGCATCTTGGTATCTGTATCAGCTTCAGGTCGCTTAGTTCTTCAAACCACGCACGTGCGCCTTTTATCAGCGGCTCGGTTAATTCCTCATCCCACTCCAAACCGGCGGTCCACATATCTTATAGCAGAATTTTGGCCCGGATTGTAAAGGGTGCAAGAAAGCCAATCGGGTCAAACAATGTTGCGATTTTCTTCAAGAAATTTCGTTTGGTATATACCATACTACTCTCAGGTGCATTTTCTTTGAATGTAAAGACGTCCTTGTCTGCGAGCCACCACACTCCGAGAGTTTTGGCACATGGCAACTGGTCGCGGTCAATGTCAACTTCAGCTTTTCTGTCTTCCACCGGTATCTCTGATAACACCTAGGCTGAATTTGACAACCACTTTCTAGCATGCATGCCGGCTTTTGTCAATAGGTTAGAAAGCTGTTTGTATAGGTCTATAGCTTGATCTTCATCCCGTGCTGAGTCTATCGAATCGTCCATGTATGTTGATTTTAGGACAGTTTCAACTGCCATGGGGAAATCTTGCTAGTATTTTTTGGCATGTTCCTGCAAAACATATTGTGCTTGGAATGGCGAAGAGTTCAATCCAAACACAACTCTGTCGAATTCCTAGATATCTGGGAGACGATTCTGATTTGTTCCCCTCCATAGGAATCTGTGATATGGTTTATCTTCATGTGAGATACCAATGCGGAGGTACATTTCTGCGATGTCGCATACTAGTGCTATTGGAAACCTTCTGAAGCGCATCAGTACATCGAACAGATCCCGTTGTAACTTAGGGCCTTGATGTACGACGTCGTTCAAAGATACACCTTCATACTTGGCTGACGCATCGAATACGATTCTAGTTTTGGTTGTTTCTTTGTCCAGTCTAATAACCGGAAAATGTGGCAGGTACCATTTCGATTTGCATTTCTCATGCTCTGGTATCTTTCTTATATATCCTTTCTCAACGTACTGTTCGATGCACTGGTTATATGCGCCTGCAATGTCTGACGATCTTTTTTCTCAGTATTTTCCAGTCTGTGAACAGCCACTGTCATAATTGTCCGGTAATACCGGCCGACTCTCTTTCCAAGGTATACCGACCCGATACATTTGATTTTCATATGTTAGAGAATTCTCTGCAGTTCTCAGAGCTAACTGTTCCTCAAGTCGAATCACTGGTGTTTATTGCGTAGTGTGCACCTCGTCAATCTCCCAGAACCTTTTCAAGTTTTCATTTAACCTGTCTAGAGCTGACTGGTCTCTAACAAAGTACGTGCACGCGAAGTTTGTCTGCAGTATTGAACAATGGTTCTTTCCCGGATTGCCGATGCAGGTCCACCCAAGTGGCGTTAGCCTAGCTATAGGTTCTCCTGGCATTCCTCTCACCTCTTCGATAGCGCAGTGAAGATCCGCACAGTCCAGGCCGATAAGTACATCAACAATTTGCCTTTTCGTGCTGCGTGGATAGTCGATATCTCTTAAATATGGCCATCGCTTCTTGCATTTGTTCCAGTTAAATATGGCCATGTTTCCTGTTACCCTGTTTGCCGTGTATGCTGTAACTGTCCTACTTACGCTGCCGTTCAAACTCTCTAATTCGATGTTAACTGGTTGGGTTTCGAAAGTTTCAACCTAGCCATTTAAAACATTAACCGTCACCTGTTCTGTTTTGCCCTGCAAACCTAACTCCGCCGCGACATCTGCATTGATGTAGGATTTGGTGCTGGCGTCGTCTAATAATGCGTTGACTTGCAATGACCTAACACCACTTTTTGGCATCACGGGAATGGTACGAAGCGCTAAGAAGTCTGGTATACGATCGCCTTGGCTCAACATAGTGGTCTGTTGTCTTTGCTCCTTCCCCTCCGTTCCGGAAGTGACTGGACTGTCAGTAAGGTTTTGGGATTCAGTACATCTTGATTTTTGTTCGGTATTTAGGTTCGCAGTACGTTTTGGCTCGGTGTCATTCAGTGAAAAAGAATGCTGTTCAGTAGTTTGCGGCAGGTGCCGTTGCTTATGTAACAACCTGTGATGTAGCTCTCGGCAGCTATTCTGACCACACGGGCGACTTCTTGGACACGACTACCCGGCATGCCCTTCCGCCAGACAACGATAACATAATTGGAACTCCTTTGCTACATTCCATCGTTCGGGCACAGGTTTTTCCAAACACTGAGGGCACTTCCAAATCCCATGCGACTTTCTGCATAACTGACATGATACGGTTTTCGTGGCACGGTCACTGCCTTTAGTTTCTCCAAAGAACGCCCGCTGATTGTTGTTTCTTGGTAACGGCTGCAAGGGTTGATTTCCTGATGCTTTCCCAGTCAAACCATGCGCAGTTTCTGAAGCGACAGTTTGAAATTCCGACTCCTGTATGACCCACGTCCTCAAAGTAAGTACCGATTCTGACATGCTATTTTCGAAAATCCACCGATGGTAGCGTGCTAGTAGTGATTCAGGTAACTTCTGCAACTTTGTGTACAGGGAACCATCTTCATGGTGCAGCCCTGCCTCTTTTAAGTTTATTATGGCAATGTCCAAGAGGTCAGCGAATTGTTCAAGATCCCTTGCATTTCCCGACCGAATTTGCCGAAAGTTCTCTAAATCTTCTAAGTAGCTTGAGATCTGTCTACGCTTACCCCGGTATTTTCTCTCTAGTCTTTCTTTTGCCGCTTGGAATGTCCAAGATTTTCTATAAATTTCAGCGTATCCCCTGACAAATACTGACGAAGCTGCAGTAGTTTATATTCTCCTGTCGCTGGCGCACTATCAATGCACGCCAGGAAAGCAGCTTTCCAGCTTTGGTATTTTCTTTTATCCCCTGTAAACACTGGTATTTGGACGCGCTTCAATTGTCGCCATAGATCTTGTCCGATAGATGGCGCTGCTTTGTTCGACTCGAATAGAAATGCGTGCGGATTCATGCCCATTCTATGGCTTATCTGGTCTGTATGATAATCATCTGTTGGTTGGTTGTGCTGTGAGTGAATACCATGTCTGTTTTCAGTCACTGCCCCGTGCTTACTATTCATTGGTGGATCCTGGGGCGGACTTGATTTAAGATTTTCAGAGTACTCCGAGTACGCCGGAACAGACGTCTAAATCAAGTGAAACGGAACACTTCGGCATACTCGGTGTAAATCAAGTGAGTAAGGAACAGTTAAAGATGGCCGAAAATATTGTAGTATCAGCGCTGCTAATGAATGATAGCAGTTCCTCGGAAGATGACTCAGAAGAAGAGGACTCGACTAACATCACTGCCATTGCACTATCGCTGTATGATTTTTTTTAATTTTTAAATATACCATTTTGCTATACTATAAGATGTCTTTAAAACAGGTATCAAAAAAATGATTTACAGATATCCAAAAATCTTCTTTTTATATCGATTTGTGGATATCCATAATTCGACTGTTAACATCCATAAATTGATTTTGGATATACAAAAATAACTATGATTTCTGGATATCCATAAACTGATTAATGGATACCCAAAAATCGATTTATGGAACAAGGAATTGTTTTCACACATTTCCATGATCACCTGAAGCATTTTGTAATCCTAAAATTGGGGGTGCTAGGAAGACATTTGGGAAAGTGGGACTTAGCAAAATCTGTTTGCTAAAATATAGTATTTTCTTATGAAAATAATGTTTTTTTTACAGGTTTTATGAGTAAAATAAAGGATATTTAGGTTTTGAACTAAATTGAAACAAAATTATAGGTGACTGTAGATTTTAAAGGTTCTGCTAAGAGGCCTGGAATATAATAAATTGATTTATGGATATCCAAAAATCGATGTTATGGATACCAAAAAACAATTATTGACATCCAAAACTCACTTACTTTTGGATATTCATAATTCCATTTTGGAACATCCAAAGACCAAGACATTGATTTATGGATATCAAACAAATAATATTGGATATCCGTAAATTTGTGATATCACAATATCTATTTATGAATATATCCAAAAATGAATTATGAATATCCAAAAATGAAATGGATTAGCCAAAAATAGGGAATAAATAGTCAAAAGAATCACCCCATAATAAAAATGAAATATTTAGCACTACCTATGAAAGGAAAACTGCAAAGAATTCCATATTTATCCAAATAGATTTTCACATTGGATTTTTACCAAAATGGGGAAAGTGTTGGTATTTTTTCATTGGGAAAGGGGCCGATATTTAGCCTCTGAGAAAGCCTAAAAATCCATGCAGCATGGTTCTGAAACTTAGAAACATTTTACCGGGCATTTTGCCTACCATAAAGGTCATCCTAGACTTTATTCAATATCTCGTGATTAGTACAATAAGTAAAGGTTAGTTGCAATGAAATGTTGGTTGACTGTAATATGGGTTCTATTGTTTGTTTACAATCTGTGATCACTTCACTTGTAAAAGATGTAGCTGTTTGCTTTTGTAGTGTTATTTTGATTTTCAAATGGATTTTTTTCAAGCAAAACGTTTTAATTTGGCATATAACAGGAACCTAAAACAAAAGAAAGCTTGTCCGTGACCATAGTATTTGTCATCAAGCCTTTATTTGATTGCCGGTAGCAGTTCACCAACAAAGTTAAATGCAAAACAAACTGCCTTTTATAAACACACGTAAGTTTTCACACCTCAATTAATCGAGTATTATCAATCTAAAACCATTAAAGCCCAGCCTTAAATTAAATCACGCAAATTTTCTCATATGGACATCAAGGTGGTTTGCCGCCCCTGATAAACAAACGAGATATTATTTCTGTTACAAATAAATACCTTACAGAAATCGATTTTTAAAGAGCCTTATCTATCTATCCTATCAACATGGATTGTGGACTGACCTACGGTAGACTCTGCTGTTCAAAACCTACCCCCCCCCCCCACACACACACACCTCTCCTGCCTTTCCCTACCAATTAACGAAACAGGGGCGAAGCGACTCACCTGAATGGGCTGAATCGACTTACCCCGAAACTGAGGCGAACAACCCATGGGCAAAACGACCCGGGTTCACCATAAAATGAACAAGGAGATGTATATGAAACGAATAAAAAACAGTATTCGCCGAAAAAATGTTGGGACGAAACGTTTCTGGTGCATAACTTTATAAAACCTTTTCTTGCAAACTTTATGCAACATTTAAAAGCTAAAACTATGCTAATTCAAACAAAATGTGCAAATTACCACTGGCTTTCACAACACACGGATGTCTAATAAAGACTTCCATATCCGCAAACCATTTCTTACACTCTTCGCACTCAAACATTGTGCGCCGGTCCGCCATGTTTTTTCAGAACAGATCACGTGACTGTTCCGACCACACCACCTCGGAAGACGGAGTACTCTGGACAATACAGGTACAGCTGTTCCGCTACGCTTGATTTCTGTTCTGCCTGTTCGGAATAAAAAGAACAGACGGAACAGCTAAATCAAGTCCGACCCTGATGGATGTTACAATTTTCTGTCTCTCTAACTCCCGTTGGCTTGGTAACAGGAGTACGATATGATGCCGATGCCTCAGTTACTGATTCCCATTGTTCACCATCAGGATAAAAGGCTCTTACCTTAGGTATCGTCTCTTGCTGGGTTGCTACTGATTCCTGTTTGTCATAAGTGTCCGAAATATCCGAAATTTTCATATTTTCGCGAAGATTTATTGTAAGAATGTCCGATGTTACACTCGATTTGTCATCCTTTCTCGCGTCCAAATATTCCCTGGCTGTCTCAGATGTCGTATAGAAATCTTCTTCGATTTTTTCCATCTCTTTGACAACTAGCCTTTTCTTTTGTAGTTCATTATATTTCATATAAAAATCCGAGAAATTTGACAGCACTCCCATTACAATTTCCAAGCAAGTGTCCATGCTATGGCATGCATTCCTAACTTCTCTGCGACTTGGCATATCTTCTTGCTCGAAAATTTTTAATAACTTATTCCGGGAACGTGTAAAGTTGGACTTAGCACGTGCCTTGTCCTTCTTACACTCTGTTTCCAGTCCTGCAAAGTCGACGATATTGCCACGATCCTCTGTAATAATTTTATTTTCCGATGACGCCATGATAAATTTTCGATTTTTCTCAATTTAACGATGATTTCAACCTCGCTCTGCTACCGGATTTTGTTGCGGCGATTTTCCCGATTGTGGAATTGCAACAAAAGAAGTTAACATGGATGTAAGTTCCAAAATTCAATTTATTTCACGATTCTTCCATAACATCACGAAAACATGCCTATATAATTTTGACCCCCTTAAACCCCACTTCTATATAGTAAAACTGGGGTTTACAGGGGTATACATTATTTTTCTTATTTTTGCTCAAAAACATAGATTGTGGGTACTAGGCGAGGCGGTTCTAACGAGTACCCACAATCTATGTTTTGAGCAGAAATATGAAAAATATCATTCTTTTTTATCTGAAAATTTTCATTTTTTGGTGGTAAAATTTTCAGTATATTTGAATAGGCATGTTTTCGTAATGAATACTGAGCCCTAATATTTAGCGTGACAACATAACTCTGTCCCTGCTACTTGGCAACTGACGTTACGTTACGCTTGTATAACGTTACAAAGACGTTACGCTAATTGCGCTACATCCGATTATAAGAGTTTCTACATTTTATAAATTAATCTTCTTTCCAACGTCAGTTTTAAATCATTGTCAACATTAGTGAGACCCTGGCCCTGTCCAGTAATACCAAACATAATAATAAATTATTTAAGGCATATGGATATACTTGGTAAAAGTTCCACAATGTTTGAGAACGGAGACAACTTTTCTTTTTACTTCCTGTTTGCTTTCCTGCACACCCAATCCCTTCTGAAAAGGTGTCTACTCCCAATGACCACATTCTTTCCTTTTCGAGTAGGCCCTTTTTCAGAAGGGAGCAACACATGTTGGATGAGTTGTCTCCCTTATTAGTGCATCAGTTGCCTTTAAGCCATCTGCATAGAACAGTCAACCTAGAGCATTTACGTTGTTTGATTTGAGTTTACATAATTGTAGATTACATAGGCTGGTTGACGCTGAGTAAAAAAATACAGGGGTTATTTTCTGAGAGGTTTTTAAAATCCGGCAAACAAACGAGTGCATTAGCACAAAGGACATCTGACAGCAGCAATGTATATTTGCCTGGAAAATAAAGTTTAAGTAAACTGCATACTTTTTGTTGCAGTGGACCTCTAATGACCCATCATTACTGTTATGAAAACATTTTTTTTTTCAAATGAAATGTGTTTGAACCCTAAATTTGGGTAAAACTGTCCGTTTTTGCTATTAAAATGCATGGAAAATGGATTTTTTTTTTATAAAGTACTGTTTCCCCTGTGCTTCAGCTAATCCTTTTGCAGGCATTTGTATATGCATATTTTACACAACATATATAGAAGTGGCTACTTGAGGCAAGGTGGGGGGGGGGGGGGGGTGGGGGGGGCGGGACGATACCCTAGAGATGAAAAACCCTAGAGATGAAAAACCCTATTTTTTTCACTCTCACTGCAACGGTTTTAAGCATGGATAGAATTACAACTGTTTTAAATGGAACTATCTGAACTGTTATGTCCTGGTACATTCATGCTAGTAAACATTACAATTTAACTGGTCCATATACTTGGCCATCCGCCTGATTTCTGTTGCAGAGACGTAGCCTCAACTCAATACCTTACGGATTTAAAGCCTGAGTCAGTAATGTGCATTTGGAAGGCAACTGTACAACACAAGCTACCTGTGCATATATTGTATATATAGCCAATGAAGTGGAACCTACAGGTTGGATGGTGGAATACACTATAGGGCTCCAATTAAGTAGACAGATGTATTTTTATTTCTTATTCTACTGTGACAAAATAACCTTGGTTCTTAATTATCCATATTGTTTTGTAGATTTAATGAGATTCTAAAACTTATTAGTTTGTATAAAAATGGTAAAAACGTACTGATATTTATCTCCATGATAAAAAACTTACCTGGAGCTTCTGGTAACAAACGGGATCACTGAAAAATAAATGCTAGCACTGATATAGGGTATGTTGAATGTTTGGTACGTTTTTAATTTTCTGTGTAAAATGTACATTTATACCATCAATTGTACTCAAATAATTGGCTATATACCCAAATATAATCGTGTATTTTATAAGGATATGCATAAACATTCACTTTCATGAAAAAAAAATCCAAATCCGGATCAATTTATTTTTTTCTAAAAATGATACCCCTCCCTCCTATAAGAATAAAATACAGCCTCTGTATGACAAATATTTACAGTTTGGCCACTTCTGCTTCTTCATGTGTCTTCCTAAAAATACAAAATATAATAGTATGGAGAAATCATCGAAGCTGGGACAACTCACTAAAAATAGGCAGATTACCTATGTTACCGTCAGAGGTCCTTTGTTTGACATATACATTACATATACTTTTTTCCTCCGGGTAATATTTTATATTCTTTTGACGTTTTCTTATGACGTCAATAGGTTTCGCGACGTTATGTCATCTGCACGCGTCTCTCGGCGTCATACTGTTCTTAAAGGAAATACTTCTTTGCTCTGGGAGGAAATATTTCCTCCGTGGAATTATAAATTCCATTTCCCAGAGAAATTACTTATGAAAAAAAAAAAAAAAAAAAAAAAAAAAAAAAACAGAAAAAAAAAAAAAACCAACAAACCTTTCCGATGTTCAATATAGTCATATATTGTCAGGTCCTTTAGGTCATGTGATCACAGAAATCAGTCAGAAGTATTGACGCTATTCCTTCAAACAATGGCGCAAGGTTATGAGAATATAAAGGAAACAAAGGCATTTTCTTTGATATGCACATGTTGAAACTGAAATAGATCAGTTCTTGTGCGTGATTTGTTGAAAAGTAAACTATAATTCGTCAGTCAGTTGATTTCAAAAGCAGATTAATCACTCGCTTTACGCTTTCATGCTTTGGTCAACTTTACAACTTACCTCCAAATGTGATGTATTACTCAACAAATCACTTTTAGAGCTGATCTCTTTCTTAACCATTGTCATGCTGAATAAATTAAGATGCCACGCCTGCTTCTAATTGTCAGCCAATCAGATTATTTGATCCAGACTGTTAATGCAAATTCACATACGGAATTACAAACAGTGCATGCCCAGATCAGTTGGCTTCTTCAGTAGTCCACCGATCAAGATCTACACTGTTTGCCACGGCGGGCATATCCTGGACCAGGTTAAATTAAACATCGCTCAATCAGTGGTTAGGAGATAAAAGGAGTGCCGGGCGTTGCCATCACGGAAACACGCCTATATAATTCTGACCCCCTCAAACCCCACTTTTATATAGTAAAACTGGGGTTTACAGGGGTATACATTATTTTTCTTACTTCTGCTAAAAATAGATTGTGGGTACTCGTTCGAACCGCCTCCCCGAGGCGGTTCTAACGAGTACCCACAATCTATGTTTTGAGCAGCAATACGAAAAATATCAGATTTTTTATTTGAAAAATTTCCTTTTTTGAATGTAAAATATTCAATCTATTTGAATAGGCGTGTTTTCGTAATGGTTGCTATTCTTGCACAATAAAACTGAGTGCACCGTTTCGTTTATTTGAGGTACTTCTTGCTGACAAGGTTTCTATGCTTCATTTATCTTCACTACAACTCGTGAAAAATGTTGTAAGTGCTCTGTGGCGGCCCTAAATTGTCTCCCAGTTCTTCAGTTTACTGCCAATCATACATGTTCTTCAGGTCTTTTAGTATCACTGAACGGATTTGGATTTATTTCGAACCAGAATATCGCTCACACATGGGCTACAAGTGAGCAATATTGCACTCTACATTCCTTTCCATGAACACACTCAATAAATACATAGTATTTTATATTTTCTTTCTCATGTGTTACAGACTTCTAAAGGATCCTTGTTTTCATAATTTATGAAAAAAAAAAAAAAAAAAAAAAAAATAATAAATAAAATAAAATAAAAAGAACAATGCACGCATATTAAATATCTTTACTGTGAATTTAATAGGTTCTTCCTATATCCGTGCGTCAAAATTATCATCACTTGCTTCATATGTAGGGTAGCAAACTTGCAAACTTACCTTACCTTCATTTCATACCATCATACTTTCGCTAGCATCACATCTAAAAAAGGAGGGTAAAAGAAATGTCCAGGAAATGCCAAAATCACAAACCAAAGCCCTTCCCAGACACCAAGAGGAAAAAGAAACAGACAAAACTAAACAAGCGCAAATCAAACAAACGTACGAAATGCACCCAGACTAGCTCTCTCTTCCCCAAGCGAGGGAATCGCAATGCTAAAAGGACTGAAAAACACATGAACAAAATAGCACAAGGCAAGAATCGCGTCGTAGAATAAATAAAAGGAAAGAGAAAAGTCCAGGGAGTGCCACAATCACAAACCGCAGCCCTTCCCAGACACCAAGAGGAAGAGGAAACCGATAAAACCAAACAAACACAAATCGAACAAACGTACGAAAAGCACTAAGATTAGCTCTCTCTTCCCCAAGTGAGGTAATCGCAATGCTAAAAGGACTGAAAAACACAAGAACAAAATAACACAAGGTTAAGCCATAAAGCAAACCGCCTCGTAGAATAAACCACAAAGCAACAAAAAGTAAGACTAACACCGGGACCACCGCCTTAGAACGGTCAGTAGAGTAAATCACCGTGTGTGTGTGTGGGTGGGGTGGCGGGAGGGGGGGGGGGTGGGGTGGGAGCGGGTAAAGCACTTTTACAGCTAGCTAACTTCACCCTGGGTCCCGATGCTACTCTTAATACAGAAACACATAAAAATTCGGTTCGCATAAATGCTCCCAAGTCAGTCAATGCATCAAAGCGAAAACACAAAAATCAAATTAATCAATATAATAAACAAAGACGAGTACTCATGGCTAATTCTACTGTATGCTAGAATAAAAAAAAAAATAAAAAATAAAAAAAAAACAAAAAAAAAAAAAACACCCGTAGGTGAACCACGGCGGACCAAGCCAAAGACATATCGTAAACCCCGAACCCACTGGTTAAAGTTTTACAAAGAGGCCGTCATTGAATCAGAGGCTCGAACCGCCGTCGTGCAATTAAAGATAAACCACAAAGCAACAAAGAGTAAGATTAACACCGGGACCACCGTCTAGAACGGTCAGTAGAATGAACCATCGCGGGGGGGGGGGAGGGGGGTGGGGGCGAGGGGGGTTGGTGGGGGAGGGGGTGTTAAAGCACTTGTACGGCCAGCCAACTTCACCCTGGGTCCCGATGTAACTCTTAATACTAAAAAACATAAAAATTCGGTTCGCATAAAGGCTCGAAACTCAGTCAATGCATCAAAGCGAAAACATAAAAAAGTCAAATTCATGACTATGATAAGCAAAGACGAGTACTCATGGCTAATTCTACTGTGTGACAGAGAAAATGAAAACCGATAGTTGAACCACAGCGGGCCAAGCCAAAGACAAATCGTCAAGCCCCAACCCACTGGTTAGTTTTCAGAAGAGGCCGTCATTGAATCTGAGGCCCGAACCGCGGTCATGTAATTAAAGAGAGAAACATAGCCATCAGCAATGATTGGGTTGATCAGGCATGCAGTCTGCCGCATAATATCCAGGCTATAACCAATTCTTTTATAACGTTTAATTAATTTTCTGAACTGCTCCAAAAAGTTAGATTTTCCACACAAAAACCTGCATATCTTGATTTACCTGTTCCAGTTATGTAAAATAAAAAATATAAAGGGTTGCCTTTGGCAACAAAGTACACATGGAAAATAGAAAATGGGAATTTTTGTTTTATTGAGACTCTGCATTAGCAGTAATGAAGTTTGCAACACTGCTTACGCTATAACCAATTCTTTTATAACGGTTAATTAATTTTCTGAATTGCTCCAAAATGTTAGATTTTCCACACAAAAAACTGCATATCTTGATTTACCTGTTGCAGTTATGTAAAATAAAATTCTAAAGGGTTGTCTTTGGCAACAAAGTACACATGAAAAATAGAAAATGGGAATTTTTGTTTTATTGAGACTCTTCATAAGCAGTAATGAAGTTTGCAACACTGCTTACGCCCTCTAGCGTATACATGAGCAGAACTCCTTTTTCAAAGATACAACAATGCGTCCAATGATCCCAAAGGAAATGAACGCTGCTTCGAAGAAAATAATTTTACGGAGGAGAAAATAATTACTTTGATTCAAGGCTCAAACAGCGATGCAGCAGCATGTTGTAGTGAATGGAGACACAGTCTTGCCTCTGGGTCCAGCTACGTCAGGACGAGAGAATGAGGTTGATTCAATGCGCCTCTCCCTCACTACAATCCAATTCACAGCGCATGTAATCTTAATCAGCAATGCACAGTCACAGCAAGTCACAGCAACCACTTATATGCAAGTCAAACGAAGATATAATAATAGGCCAAATGATCCCAAAGAAAATAAAGTCTGCTTCGGCAGCTGGTGCGGAGGAAAATCATTACTTTGATTCAACGGCCCAAACGGCGATGCAGCAGCATGTTGTGGAGCATGGAGACACTGAGGCATCAGCAACACACAGTCAAAGCAAGCAAACGTATGCAAGTCATACTAAAAAACCCTGTTGCAATGGAATCAACTAAGAATGAGAAAATATGTGCCATAGTATTGACAAAACAAATCTCTACATGACCCAAGTGTCAGGCCAAGTGACTCAGTCGGATGCACGTTTGACTGGTCGCGGATTCGATCCCCGGGTCCAACCTTTCGTGGAACATTCTAAGAGCGGTCATGAAGGGCGTGAGTACTAGTAATACACGTTATATAGACGGTCTAAAATAAACTCTAAGCCTGCCCAGGCCGGACTGTAGCTCTAGCAGAGGGGCCAGCTCTAAAAAGAGCTCTGAATCAGATTTTTATTCAATCCACTTGGTATAAAAATTCCACTTATACTAAGTGATAGTATCACTATATAGAAGTTAAAAAAGTGTGTATGCCAGATTCAAAAGTGGTGCAGATTTTTTTTTTCAGACGACGTTTTGTTACCCCACCCACAAATCCCAATGCTAATACGCAATATGTTTGGGGCTAATTTAGTTTAACTTGCTCTCCATAAAACCAGCTTTAATGGGTACCAAATTGTCTTCTGGGACCAGTTAAATGCAGGAAACAAGTTTTCAAAGCAAAAGCTTATTTGGGCTATATGAAATCCCACTTTTTCCATGGCAACCTATGGCAACAGATTGAAATATGAGGTTACACATATTAAATTGACCATGTCTCAGCCCTCATTCAATATAGGTTCACAATGTTGGTACCAAGAAAATGTTGATGCATTAACTTTTAATTTGATATGCAAATATGCAAATTATCTCATTTGCATATTCATAAATACTAACTAATACTTAATTTGTGGAAAAATAAAACAAAAACAAAACAAGGTTTAAAATGTCAATTTTGAATAAAAATCTATGCAGATTATGTTACTTTCACAACCATAATGCTTATGATCTTGATGCAGAGAACACTATCATCATCATCATCATCATCATCATCAATAACAACATCATTGTCATCAAAAACATTACTTTTCAACCTAATTAACTTTATGCAACTGCGATGAACACTACCCAGACGTACATAACACAAAATTGATAGTAATTATCATCACTTTTCTAGCTTCCGTCATCACCATCATCATCATCACTTTCAGAGCTCAGAGAGCATTATAGTCTGTTTAGACGTACTTCGTCATATCTACAAGCATCAGTGCATTATAATATCCCCTTGTTGCAGCTACAACGTTTCGTCTTGCAGTCAGTCGTGCAATAACACTTTGAAAAATCCAATTAGGCTTCTGGCGCAGAAAATGGTAATTAACTCCACTCGGATGCATGTGCAATAGAAACTGCCTGATTAATAGATTCTGCTGCCCTCTTGGACATGTTTTTTTTTTTTGACTGCGTCTAATTATGCCCCCAACTTTGAAGAAGTTGGAGGGGCGTATTGCTTCTGGGACGCTTGTGCGTGTGTGCGTGCGTGCATCCGTGCGTCCGTCCGTTACGCTTTTTGATGCATAACATAACTTCTGAACCGTGCATGCTAGAGTTTTGAAATTTCATATATGGATTGTTCATGAAAAATTAGCTGATACATATTTTTTTCCATCAGGATTATGTCCCTTTCCTGAGCTATAGCCCTTTGAAGAAATATGGACGGAATCTTGTCAGCAAAATATCTACAAAACTATTAAAGCTAGAGCCTTGAAATTTAAGGAATAGATCGGTAGCGATGAGTAGATGACCTAATTATTTTTTGAATAAATTCTGAAATGTACTTCTTGAGTTATGACCTTTTGTCATTTTGGGCATTTTTACATTGCACACTTTTTTGATGCATAGCATAAAGTTTGAACTGTGCATGCTAGT
Organism: Anodontia alba; assembly: GCA_964016985.1. Taxonomy (NCBI): domain Eukaryota; kingdom Metazoa; phylum Mollusca; class Bivalvia; order Lucinida; family Lucinidae; genus Anodontia; species Anodontia alba. The sequence continues at coordinate 27,421,114 of OZ024834.1, forward strand.
TTGAAATTTCAGATATGGATTCCTCATGAAAAAATAGATGACCCATACTTTTTTCCTGTCTGAATTATCTCCCATTTTAGAGTTATTTCCCTTTTTATAAAATAATTTTGAAATCTCGTATATTTGTACTGTTGTTACCGTCATGAGCAAGCAGCATTGGAGTCCAGCAGTGTTAGAGTCAGCCAGTTGGGGGTATAGTGTTTTACAAACACCAGCTCTAGTTTCCATTATTCCCTCAAGCACTACAGGGCTTTTTCCATATTTGTGAGCCATCGCTTCTTCCCTACACCATAAAATGAGCTAATGGAATCACAACCACTTAAAGCATGTATAACTAATAGTGCCAGTGACATGTTATTGCCTAATTATGATGCCACACCATGCATTGGAATGTATCTCTTTTGCTCTATCACACCTGTCCTAAAGAATAGATTGATGTCTGGATGTGCTATTCTTGGGCATATGGCCGCAACATCAGTCAACGCTCCAGAGAACAACACTATATTCATTCAGATTCCTTACAGCATACTTAGTATGCACAAACATTCTGGAATCTGCCCTTCATGGTCCAAGATACTTTTCACCAGTACAAAAATCCCTTCTAACTCTTACTGCTTTCTTTGGATCTGTGCTACTATTGTCAGTTTATTGAAAATCCATCTGTCAATAATTAGGGGATAACTGTATTGAAAATTTGCATTTGGGGCGGTCTATCATCTGTTTTACAGTTGGAAATTTTGTTCTACGGCGACGCATGGGCGGAGCCGTAAAACAAAATTTCTGACCGTAAAACCGACAGTATAAATTTTCATTACGGTTATTCCCATTCTAATGCACTTCTTCAGCTTTAAAACCCCTGAGGAACCTCTAATGCTTGGTTTTTAATCATTTTTGTTAACAAAAACATGCACTATCTGCACAAAGTGGCAAGCATTGTGAGCTGCATAAAATCAAATGCCAGCCAATGAAAAGCAACGTCGCATGATTACGTCAGGTTTCCCACAGTATATCGCAGTATATACCGTCGCAATTTTTTCACATTATCTAATCAGAAGTCGCATTACATACCAGGGTGCATTAGAATCACTGACTCGACCTTGTCTTGGGTTTTTACCATCATTAGTTTGTTTATTCATGGAAGTAAATTTTCTGACAGTTTGTTTGGGTATTGGAGCGATGAAATCAGTCTTGTTATTCTGCAGTCTATCTTCCACTTTTAAAAGCGGACTTGGATCCAACTGGAAAACTTCGAATCTTTACACTCCATACATGCCTCATCTCACACTATGAGATAAAATCTCACAGAATTTGGCCCAACTAGAAGGCAATCCCATAAAAATTAAAATCTCACAGAATTTTCAGACCATTTTACTACATTTATTTTATAACGAAATAAGCATAAATCATACACGTTGTTGTTTCACAAGCTTCTTACATGAAAGGAAAAAGACTTTAGACTATATTGAGGGAGCACCAAAGTGATCATTGTCTAAGAAAATCTCACATAATTTTGTCAATTTTGCCTTATCTCACCGATTTTGGTCCACAGCATATGGCATGTATGATACTCTAATCACCTGTCAAAAAGCGAGAAAATTGTTAACTTGCTTGCAATTATCATAATAAGCAGTAAGTCTTAACTCATTCAGCTTGCATTTTACAAGCACCTATGAATGGATTGAGTTAATAAAACTTAAATAATAGTCTCTATAACATCTACCTTTTGCTGCATTTGAAGCTACTTGAATCAATAAATCATTTAGTTTCAAGTCAAACATCAACATATCAATTTACAAATGTCATATTATTTCATATTCAAATATTAGCTGTTAATATTGCTGGGTGGGGTAACAAGCTCAGACAGATGTACATAAATCGCTCTTTTATCTGCTTAGTACCTTTGTTTGCTACAATGGAATAATAATGTAGCCTAAAAGAAAAAGAACTCTCACTTTCCTTCTGAATATTTTACGGTTTTTCAGGGATTGTATATTAGCATTGGGTTTTGGTGGGTGGGGTAACAAAATGTCGGCTGAAAAAAATCTGCACCACTATTGAATCTGGCATACACCCTCATTTGACTTCTATATGATACACCTTTCACCTGGTATACATGGAATTTTTATACCATATGGATTGAAAAAAAATGGCAGTCACCTGGCCAGCCCTTTGACTAAGCTTTCTCTTCCCCAAGCGAGTACCGTCGCAATTTTTTCACATTATCTAATCAGAAGTCGCATTACATACCAGGGTGCATTAGAATCACTGACTCGACCTTGTCTTGGGTTTTACCATCATTAGTTTGTTTATTCATGGAAGTAGATTTTCTGACAGTTTGTTTGGGTATTGGAGCGATGAAATCAGTCTTGTTATTCTACAGTCTATCTTCCACTTTTAAAAGCGGGCTTGGATCCAACTGGAAAACTTCGAATCTTTACACTCCATACATGCCTCATCTCACACTATGAGATAAAATCTCACAGAATTTGGCCCAACTAGAAGGCAATCCCGTAAAAATTAAAATCTCACAGAATTTTCAGACCATTTTACTACATTTATTTTATAACGAAATAAGCATAAATCATACACGTTGTTGTTTCACAAGCATCTTACATGAAAGGAAAAAGACTTTAGACTATATTGAGGGAGCACCAAAGTGATCATTGTCTAAGAAAATCTCACATAATTTTGTCAATTTTGCCTTATCTCACCGATTTTGGTCCACAGCATATGGCATGTATGATACTCTAATCACCTGTCAAAAAGCGAGAAAATTGTTAACTTGCTTGCAATTATCATAATAAGCAGTAAGTCTTAACTCATTCAGCTTGCATTTTACAAGCACCTATGAATGGAGTGAGTTAATAAAACTTAAATAATAGTCTCTATAACATCTACCTTTTGCTGCATTTGAAGCTACTTGAATCAATAAATCATTTAGTTTCAAGTCAAACATCAACATATCAATTTACAAATGTCATATTATTTCATATTCAAATATTAGCTGTTAATATTGCTGGGTGGGGTAACAAGCTCAGACAGATGTACATAAATCGCTCTTTTATCTGCTTTGTACCTTTGTTTGCTACAATGGGATAATAATGTAGCCTAAAAGAAAAAGAACTCTCACTTTCCTTCTGAATATTTTACGGTTGTTCACGGATTGTATATTAGCATTGGGTTTTGGTGGGTGGGGTAACAAAATGTCGACTGAAAAAAAATCTGCACCACTATTGAATCTGGCATACACCCTCATTTGACTTCTATATGATACACCTTTCACCTGGTATACATGGAATTTTTATACCATATGGATTGAAAAAAGAAATGGCAGTCACCTGGCCAGCCCTTTGACTACTCAGTCACATGCGCATTCGACTGGAGATCGGGGAACGCGACTTCGATCCGGCAACATCCTTTCGTGGAATATTTTCAGAGTGGTCATGAATTATTCTTCCGTCATTCTCCCGCATACTGGAAGATGCAAATAGTACGCGTAAATGAATAATGCTTCTTAAACCACTCAGATTCTTTTTTGAAACGTGCGGCGCTATTGCCACCCCTGTCCATGTCCTAGAGCAATTGCTGCTGAACCTTTTGTCCAAATTAAGTCCAGTGTTGCATACAAGTCATGAAATACCCAAATATCCACAAACTAATCGCATTTTGTTATATCTTTACTGTTTCAAAGTTATAGAATATGTCCACGAACTTTTGGATAACCCCTCGTGCATGAATGCCACTTGATCAGGTCCAAGATCATGGGTTTTGAACCCACAAACTTCCGCGTGGGAGGCGAGCGCTCTCCCGACTGAGCTACGGGGCGCCGCCCGAAGAAGAATGTTTTGTTGCTAAGCAGCTACAATTTTCTATTTTTTTTTACCGAAGAAAAAAAAAACAACAACAACAACAAAAAAAAAAACGATTTTCATAAGCGAATCACACTACAAATATACCGAGCAAAAGTGAAAACGCGACACTACAAAATCTGATTTCTTGGGTAAAGTAATAGTAATCTGTTTTCCTGAATCGCATACGCCGTGTGCAGTAAACTGCGTTTATATCACCTCCCCTACCTAACAAAATTCCTATTCAAAATTGGTTTTGGGCATACCATCTTTATTTGGGAACCCTCAGTGCCAATGTGACGTGAACCAAATCGCATCAAGGGAGCATGCGTTTTAGTGGACCTATAGTAAATCTTACTTTAGTTACCTCTGACGTCAGTTTGATACATATGGATTTTTAGAATTTTTTTCTGTATTGATTATTGTGTAACTCACTTTTCTTACTCGAAACTTACTTTTCTTACTCGAACTCACTTTTTTACTCAAAACTCACTTTTGTTACTCGAAACTCACTTTTCTTACCCGAAACTCTCTTTTGGTTTACTCGAAATTTCGGAAAGTATTGTCAACAGAGGAACCTTGCGTCTATAAGTCTTAGGGAGACTGTAGACTCAGCTGGATACAACGAGAAGGATAAACTTTTTATCCTTTACAGCACTGCTGAAAACCCTGCACTGCAGGGACCTGCTGACAGTCATAGCACCGCTCTTTTCATACAGCCAATTCCACTTGGGGCATATTTGTGCAACAACACAATCCCGGCACTGCGGAGAGCTGCCAACAACACAATCCCGGCACTGCGGAGAGCTGCCCTGCACATTATTCCCGCTATCCCCCGCCCATCCCCGTAAGTGGGTTAGATTGGTGGGGACAGTGGGTACAAAGAACTTGAATAGTCGGCTAAATAAGTCAGTCTAAATTTATGAACTTCCAATAGTTTTATTCTTAAGAATACGGCACGGGAATCCGGATACTGCTAAGTTATAAAATCAAGCTTTCATGCACCGATTGAAATCATCATTTAAATATTTTGCCGGCCTCGGTGGCTCAGTTGGATGCGCGTCCGACTGGAGACCAGGAGGTCGCGTGTTCGACCCGCCGAGGTCGGCAACATTCTTTCGTGGAGATTGATCATGAAATATTTTCTACGGTCATTCTCTCCCTTCCGCTAATTCAAGAAGGACAGTTGTCAGCTTCTGGCGAAATAATGTGCACAATACTCGTTAACCGCTTAGAGGACTAAGCTGTCCAGTAAACATGTGGTTAGGTAAACGCGCTCGACATGACCCCATTGGGTTGACTGGGCCGTAAAACCTCAACACAAACAAACAAACATTTAAATATGTTACATCATGTGAACGAGACTATGCATGCAATGAAGACCCGGACAAACCACAAACCGACTGCATCATTACACTGATTTTTGCAGTGATCAGACATATGTGGATGTAGAGTGCACTTTCTGTTCAGATATAAATATATAAATGAGAGAGTTCTGCAAACACAACAGATTAAAACTAATTAATTAATTAATGGATTAGGGTGGGTTAGGGTGGTGGATTAATGGATTACTATGTACAAGATGGAAATTACATATGTATTTTTGACAATATGATATGAAATGCATACGCCGGGCACAATAAACAGCGTTTATATTATCTCCCCTGCCAATGCGAAATACCTATTCAAAATTGTTTTTTTTACCTTACTACCTTTATTTGGGAACCCTTAGTGCCCTTGTGGGTGTAAACAATGTAAAGTGAATGCAAACCTTATCAAGGGGGCATGCGTTTTAGTGGACCCATACTGAATCTTACTTTGGTTATCACTGACGTCAGTTTGATGCATATGCATGTTCAGAAGTAATTCAATTATGATTATTCTGTAACTCATTTTTCTTACTCGAAACTCACTTTTCTTACTCGAACTCACGAGACAATTTTTTGCGTAACGTCACCGCCCCAAGAAGTCACGAAAGCAAAATCATGTAACAGCAACATTCAAAGGCACCCAAGTAAGCGTGCACTATCAAGTAAGCGGGCCGATATTGAGTGATGTCTGCACGCTTGCTTCTGGGACTTTATCGCACATTTGAATCTTTGAATATTTATAGCTACATAATAATTGCATAGTATCCAAGTATAAGTGCTATAAGACCTGAGCCTGCTTTTGTCATAATGGATATACCTTTTACACATCAGCACCCTCCTTACCTCACCAAATGATGCTGAGAGAAAATTAACTAGAGTGTCTTACATTGACACAATTTAATAGCTTAGCAAAAGGGCTGCTCGGTGCAAGCACTCCGGTCATTGTAATGGGATCGCATATGTTTTCATGATGAGTTGATAAATAGTTGTTTGAGGAACAAATAATGTAGAGCCTAAATCGGATGCGGCAGTGGTCGAAACACATAGTTTGCACAGGTTTGTCAGTCCAAAAATGTCAATGTAGAGGAAAATGAACATACGAGTACCGCATTCGAATTTATTACCGCTGTTACTTCCCTATAAACGCACATTCAAGCAATATTACAGCAAGTTCGTTTTATATACTTCTGTATAAACGCATACGTTATGTATACTCATTTGAATTGTCTTGACAGTTCGAGACAATTCAAATGAGTACCAACAACATGTGCTATTAGAAAGATAGCCAGGGAAATTATCGCATAAGCATCATTTAATACATCCCTCATGAAATCCCTTGCTGATTTTTCTTAAAAGTATGCTCATTAGGTGTCTATTTAACTACAAGTGCACAGCTTCACCTGTCGGTACATATTTATCCGACTGGGCTGAAATTCCGTATGTACCCCCACCGCCCCCTCCCTCCCCCAACCCTCGTATATGCGCACAATGTATTTCCTTAATTTGAGTCCTACTTGTGTGAAAAAACTATGTTCATTTTATTCTGTGATCCTGTGTACTGTCATACAATGTAGAATAGAAAGGAAGGCAATGATCAGGAATCGATACAATTATCCCACACCTCCCATCAGAGACACCAAAGGGAAAGAAACACAAACACGAAATAACTGGACCCTAATGGAAACATCACTAGCAGAAAGCCAAAACGGACAGTTACTTTCCCACAAAGTGGCCAAATGGCTATCCAAAACAAAAAGATGTAAGCGACACACACATTCAAAGACGAACTGTAACAAAATAAACCATGACAGAAGAACCGCCTTGGAACGGTCAGTGAAAAGTATTTCACTGGGATAGACCCAGTTTACTGTCGTACAATGTAGACCCGGAACAAAGATTACATGACTGTTGAGACTTGTGAGTGCCCTCACAATTCGCTTACAGAATCGTTCGACGCTGTAGATTATATCGACGCACAGTATCACCGCAATGTCTGACTCGAATTTGTTTTTAGTCTCTAAGAAATTCTTCCAATAGCTCAAAAAGACAAATACATATGGATTTTACATGGGCATTTGTTTTATTACATTATGTAATAATATGTTGTATGTTCTTATTAGAATCACATCAATGGGGCAATTCTAAGCAAAACGTACTCGATATAATCGCTTCATCAAGTCGATTCTAATGAGTACACTCAGCGTACCATTGTTTTATAGAATATCGAAAAGACGTTCCTTAAATCATCTCCATTTGTCTCCCGACCTGGCGCAACGATTAACCCTCAGTGGCTCGAACTACTCATGTCTAGAACAAATTTCAATGGTCCAAAACATGGCCGAGCAATTGAAGTTGACTAATAGTATATAATAACGAGAGAAAAGTCCTTTCCTTTTCTGTGAGAGACATCAACATGACCATGTCAATCCCTACAATGTGGCTGTTTCCAGACGTATGACTTGTCTTTTGGCCACAGCCAAGTCATAAACAGATTCGGCCCACAGTGATTAAACTGGTGGTTTTCTTTTGCTCCAGTATTCCAGTGTGTTGTTTGATACCCGATGGATCTCTTTGCAACTCAACATGTTGTTACTATTAAGTCCTCTTCTTTGCTTCATTATAGGCTTTATCTCCTATTGTGGTATCTTTGAAGATAGTGTTCTGCTCATGTATACTCTAGAGGGCGTAAGCAGTGTTGCAAACTTGATTGGCTTGGCCCGCCGTGATTGAGCTATTAGTTTTCATTTACTCTGGCACACAGTAGAATTAACCATGAGTACTCGACTTTGCTTATCATAGTGATTAATTTGATTTTTATGTTTTCGCCTTGATGCATTGACGAAGTTGGGAGCCTTTATGCGAACCGAATTGTTATGTATTTCTGTAATTAGAGTAAAATCGGGGACCAAGGGTGAAGTTGACCGGCTGTAAAAGTGCTTTAACGCCCGCCCACCCCCACCCCACCCCGGTAGTTTATTCTATTAACCGTTCTAAGGCGGTGGTTCTGGTGTTGTTCTTACTCTTTATAGCTTTGTGGTCCCCGCATTACTTTCTATTTTTTTTTATATGTGTTGTGATGCTGGTTTCTCTTCCTCTTGGTGTCAGAGAAGGGCTGCGGCTTGTGATTGTAGCACTCCCTGGACTTTTCTCTTATCTTTTTTTTTATTACTGCTTATGAAAAGTCTTAATAAAACCGAGACTCCCATTTTCTAATCTAAAGTGTGTTCTTTGTTGCCTAAGGCAATCATTTTGACATTTATTTATCTGGGATTTATTTGTTGCCCTGTAATGATTCATAAAAGATGTGGAAGATGAAGGCGTTAGTTACATTGTTGTACTTTTTATTAAATGTTTTGTAGTGTTTCAGTGAAATATATTTGTCTTTTAAACAGTTATGCAAGTTAATGATATACTGAAAGGAAAAAGAAACGCAGGGTAAATTTTATTCCTAAATTTCATTCAAGTTTGAAAAAAGTTTGTTGAATATTTTACTATGATTACAAAACGGTACATGTATGGAACAAAAGTTCCAAATTTCATTGGTTTGTGATCAACAAGTCTCGAGTTATTGAAGTTCATTGGTAGCTACCCCCCAAATCTTGAAATCAAAATCAAACTGAAAATCAATATCGGGTGTGCCCCCCTCTTGCTGCCGTTGCTGCCCTAATCCTCCTTTGGATAGAGTTAACCAAAGCATTGACAGTTCGCATCGGGATGTTATTCCATTCATCGATCAACGCATTCCTTAGTTGTGCGAGAGTTGCGGGGGGATTTCGGCGCTTCCTAACCCTTCTGTCCAGTTCATCCCACATGTGCTCTATTGGGGTCAAATCTGGACTGTACGGTGGCCATGCTAGTGGTGCGATGTTATTGTTTGCCAGAAAATCCTGACAAACTCGGGCAACATGTGGTCGGGCATTGTCCTGCTGCAGAATCAGATTACGTTGTTGCACAAGCGGGACTGCAACAGGACGCAAGATCTCATCCCTATACCTTACTGCGGTCATATTGCCCGCAACAATAATCAACTGTGATTTTATCCCGTGAGCAATGCCTCCCCAGACCATAACGGAGCCACCCCCAAACCGATCCCGTTCGACAACACAGGCGTCGGCAAAGCGTTCTCCGCGACGTCGGTACACACGACGTCGACCATCTGCGCGATAGTGAACCTAGACTCGTCCGTAAAAAGAACTCGTCTCCACTGCCTCATCGGAAATAGCCTGGGCGCATGCGCCGTCAACCACGCCATACGACGCAACCTACGTGCCTGGGTCAGAGGCAGACCAACATATGGACGACGAGCTCGAAGACCAATCTCACGCAATCGACTTCCAACAGTCTTCGGAGAAATTTGTCGATTATGCGTACCTACTGTATTAAGGGCAGTTTCGGTAGCAGTGAGATGACGATTCCGCAAATGTGCTAGGCGGATTGTCCTGTCTTGACGTCGCGACATCACGCGTGGACGCCCAGACCGCGGTCAGTCTGCTAAATGCCCTGTCTCCCTTAAACGTCTAACAAGACGTTCAATTGTTGAGACGTTAATCCCAAAATGATTGGCAACTTGCTGTTGCCTCTGACCCTGCATCAGCAACGCAATTGCCCTACCCCTCTGAACATCAGCCAATCGTACCATGATTGAAAAAAAGTTCAAAGTAGCGTAAAAATGAAAAGAAAAATCGGTAAAAGAATCAAAGAGCGTTGTGTATCGTTGAAGTGTACCAAATGGTGAGAGGAAATCTTGTGCTGAAGGTTTAAACATGCTTGTTTTGCACGAAATTTTGGCTTTCCGTATTGTCCGTGCAATGCACTGTGTAGTGCACGGTTGAATGATTTCACACACTGGGTAGATAGCACATGGACCAAAGACTCGTATACCCGCGGTTCACATTCACAGGACAATCTGTAAAAGTGTATGGCTATAGTAAAACCCGTAAAAAATGGTTAAAATAAGAAGGAAAAAACTCTACCCTGCGTTTCTTTTTCCTTTCAGTATATATTCATTAAGTAAGTTTGGGTAACAGAGTTGCCACCCTTTTTGGCAAAGGGTTGTCAACTCTGCGAGCCATCTATTCTTTTTGTGACTTAAACTGTTTAATTGTATTAGCCTGTATTTTCCTTTGATTTGTGAACTTGATATTTATCTGATTATATGAGTTCCTGAGTTCACTTATTTTCACTGACTGTTGCCTCTCAGACGATATTCTGTTGTCTCCAGAACCTCTATCTTGGCTTGTGCCTTTATTCATCCTAAGAGCCGTCCTGCCTTTGAGTGCTACATGTACGGACATCTCCGTAACGGCCATGTATACCATTCTGTAATGTTTCATGCTCAAGCGCGTGTTTTGCGCATCTTTAACCGAATGAGGTTTCCCTTGGAGGACTAGCCATTCCAAATCATGGTCATTTTACGCATCGATATAACACCAACAAATGTTTCTTTATATCTGCAGTGGCCAAGGTATATGTAAGCCTTATAAACTCCCTAATGTCCTGGACTAGTTCAGCTATAGGATCCTTTTTGCGCATTTCACGCGACTTAAGGCGGGCATGGTTGTTGAACTCTGATTGCAAGACAGGTTCAAATCTGGCAGCAAGAGCTTAAGTAAGAAGTATGAAATTTGTCCTATGTTATTGATTTAAGTCTCGCAATACACAGATGCATTGCTAACTACAAAGCTTGTCCTAGACACTCAAGCGATAATTGTCTGCAACAAGGTTGAACCGGATGAAATAGTCAGACCATTCCATCATAAGTTCCCAGTTTCATTCCCTTTGTGTTCTGGGTACCCAATTAACCTTGATCCCCTAAAAATTTTGGCAACTCATAGATCCCTGCACATCATGAATAGTAGACAGATTTCTTTTGGCCTCAAAAGTACTGTTCTTAACGGCTGTGCTGAGTGTAGGAAAGGTACCCAAGTTTGGCTGACTCATTACGCCACTCCTAAACCAATTCTAAAAGTACCAGAGCTACTAACTCATCCGAAAGATGGTCTTGCGTTTAACTACTTGCTACTTGAGCCGGTGTAAAGACTTGCTAACAATTGGGCTGGACCTGATTTTAAAAGAATGGCACATCTCTATGTCACTATATAAAACTTCCGACATTATTGAGGCTTTCAATTCAACTTCAAGATACCTTGATGATTTATTAAATATTGACAATATTTACTTTGACCAAATGGTGGACCGGATATACCCTACAGAACTCCAATTAAATAGAGCAAATTCTTCCGATACCGAGGCACCTTTTTTTGGATTTGAATCTATGTATATCTAATGGTACAGTTTCCACCAAAATTTATAATAGACGATTTTGATTTTGATATAGTCAATTTCCCTTTTCTGGATGGCGATGTCCCCCGGCGTACCTCATATGGGCTATACATATCTCGACTTATTAGATTCGCCAGAGCTTCTTCAAATCTTAGTGACTTTAACTACCGTAATAAAGCCCTTACTGCCAAACTTCTTAGGCAGGGCTATCGTTATTTTAAACTTCGTAAGGCGTTTTCGAAATTTTATCGCAGACACAGTGCCTTGTTAGAAAAATATAGCGTCAGTCTGAAAACACTTCTGCAACAAGGTATATCGGAACCAAAATTATACGGTGACTTAGTGTACAGATTTAGAAAAATTGTAGGTAAATCTAACTTTTCGGAGCAATTCAGAAAACTTATTAACCGTTATAAAAGAATAGGCTGCAGCCTGGATATTATGCGGCCGACTGCATGCCTAGTTGTCAAACTGATCATTGTTGATGGCTATGCTTCACTCTTTAATTGCACGACGGCGGTTCGGGCCTTAGACTCAATGACGGCCTCTTCGTAAAACTTTAACCAGTGGGTTGTGGCTTGACGATATGTCTTTGGCTTGGCCCGCTGTGGTTCAACTATTGGTTTTCATTTACTTTGGCATACAGTAGAATTAGCCATGAGTACTCGTCTTTGTTTATTATAGTGATTAATTTGATTTTTATGTTTTCGCTTTGATGCATTGACTGAGTTGGGAGCCTTTATGCGAACCGAATTTTTATGTGTTTCTGTATTAAGAGTAGCATCAGGACCCAGGGTGAAGTTAGCTAGCTGTAAAAGTGCTTTAAACCCCCCGGTGGTTTACTCTACTGACCGTTCTAAGGCGGTGGTCCCTGTGTTAGTCTTACTCTTTGTTGCTTTGTGGTTTATTCTACGAGGCGATTTGTTTATGTCTTTCCGTGTGTCATTTTGTTCTTGTGTCTTTTAGTCCTTTTAGTAGTTCTAGCGATGACAAGCTCCAAGTCCTTAAAGATACAGACCACTGACAAGTAAACTGGAAAACAAATAATTTCAATAATCTTCAAGGGGCCAAAAGTGTTTCAAAAAGTCTATACTTTCTATAATGATGTAATAGGGCAGTAAATAGCCCTAAATAGATAAGGTCAATCTAAACATAGGAGGGTTAGTTCAGCTTGCATCGCTACCTAAACATTCATGATAAAAAAAAATCCTGGATTAATTAGCCACGTGTATTTCTCTATTTAGAATACAGGTCGCAACACAGCCGACATTATGTGCTGTAGACATGCTAAAGACCGTAAAGCAAAATGACAGGCTAGACTAGAGACTAAAGAATACGAAGTAAAATATTTGATGATCCAATGTTCCAAAAGTAATCTCAAATAAAAGTGAAATATAATCGTAATAATCTTATTTTTCCAATCTCAAACCCCATCAAATGTGTTTCTACCTTTACATCGAAAACACGACAGCGTAAGACTCACTTTCTAAAATATAAGCAATATTTTATCATTTTTATATTTGAATTTTCTAAGACACTGCGAGGTTTTAATCAGTTTGCTCAAAGTACAAGACAGGACTTTATTCTAGCTTTGAAAAAAAAACAAAAACACAAAAAAACAAAAAAAAAAAAAAAAAACAACAACAAACAAACACTTCCTGTTTGTTTAAGCGCGAGATTGGGCTATGCAATGCCTAACTGTACAACTACACAGTAACTCTAACAACGTTAGAATTTTTTTTTATAATTTTTGTTTCTTTTTTTACATGTACTATTTACCATGTATGATGACAATAGCATACAACAATAAGACACCTGCAGTTCTCTTCATGTCGGCCTAGGCAGAAAATACAGCACGATCCGAGACTATACTGGTCCATAATTTGATTAGCCCTGGCTTAGTTAATCTAGTGTTTGAACGACCAGTGTGCGGAAGACTCTACCGTGCCGATGCGATGAGAATGCCTTTCCCCCTCAACACGTTTCAGTAACATATAGTTATTTGGCCCCGTTTTGCGTAGCATTTGGAATTCCGAAAATTAATATTGTTATCAATTATGAATATACATCTCGTATTATTATGAATATTCGTTCTGTTAGTCCCAAGGCTAACCATGATCGTAGTTTGTTTCTGTTAGCCATATAACTCACAATTACGAAATATTCTCTGTTAGTCTTGTAGCTTCCACTGATCAATTCTCTTGGTAGTAATTTAGTTTTCTGACACCTTCTGACTGGTTGGAGGACGTAAACCATGTCAGTAGTAAACCATGGGATCACATTGGAAGGGGTATTTATAACAAACAAAAACAAAAACAACTAATAACTATACAATTCAACAGTAATACAAGATTAGGTTTGCTGTTATGCTTCTATACTTTCCTTCTACAATGACGATGTGCGTCGCCGGGTAGAGTGAATGACATCATAGCCGTCACGCCATCAGCTCCGACGTCATGACTGATCTGTCGAAGTGACTTATCTGTGACCAGCTTCTCTATTGTCGACATCGGCGCCGTCGACGGTGAGCATCTGCTAAATGTCGGCAACTTCAGAAGAAAAATCCATTTAATTAACACATTTTAGACCTTGGACCGGCTATAGACCTCCCCCCCCCGGCCCCCCCCCCCCACCCCGCACACATGAGGATTTTGTACACTATCATTTCATAAAATTACATTATATAAGATATACACTATCATTTTATAAAGTTACATTATATAAGAAACAAAATGACACATGTTATCCCTCTGGCGATGGGGGCGTTTGCGTGTAACAGCCATGTTACCCTCAAAACAATGAAAATAATTTAGTGTAAATACTAAAGTATCCATATTCTTGCTTACTAGCATGCTATTTGCCACCAATGCATGTGGTTTTATAGAGACAGGTATCTCAATGTGTTGAGCTGTCAATGACTTGTTTTATAACTGTTACATACGCTACTAAAAGTCATAATCCTCATATATATGTTCCCGATACAACGTTTTGTTATGATCAGTCAGTGATTACAGATTTAATCTAACGCTGCTTTACAATAGATAAACACTATTTGTCCTCGTTTGTACATCAAGACATAAAAACAAAGCAGCTTGACTAAGCAAATGACAAAAGGAACGATAGTTACTTTAAACAACCTAAACTTCTTTTTCTGAAAAGTACGATCGTATCTTCATTTCAAACTTCTTAACATCTTATTTGCTGTGGTTGCATTTAGTACAATATATTTAACTATTATTCTTTTAATAACAAACATAGTAAATTATTTCTCAGACACTTTTATAGTTTGGTAAATTAAGTGAAAGAAAACTCTCGCCAATCTTCTGTTGGTGTATCTGGCTGTTATTTCTTTTTTTATTTAAACAGTCAAAATGCACCCTACAATTGTAGAGATGTCTATCCCCCATTTCATAATACTTACATGATATGAGCTCTATATTGCTTTTTTTTCTATGCATAAAGCTGATTCTCTAACACTTAAATCCATCCAGACTTCCAGAAATATTGCTCACTTAATACTGTTACACATGTTATATGTCAGTTTAAGTGCTGTGATATCAGAATACTGTTTCCTATAGACAGTGTGAGCAGAAGAAGTCTCTTCAATAAAGCTCCATCAATGAAAAATACAGTATACTTTCCTAATATCAACTCATAAGCATGAATAAAGTGAAAAACATTCTGAGGTCACAAATTATTCAATGAGAACTATTTTATTATTTGATTTTACATAAAAATGCAGTGGTAATCACGCTGATAACAACATCACACATATATCAACACTACACTGCAAGTTTAAGTCATCTCTAAGATGCAGCCAAATACATAGCCTGCACGCTCTGGCTCTTCTCTGTTGCCACAGTATAGAAAATAAAATATTTTATGCTGGCTGGAAGACAGTTTGCTTCAATAAAATCTGCTTATTGTGGAAAAACCATGTAAACACAACACATATAGGTCAGTCGTACATAATAAAATTGGATGACAAACACATTAAATAAATGATTATTATTGTTAATCATCTATGTAGTGATAAGGAAAACATTTTAGATATAAGATTATACAAAAAAGGTAAGGGAAAAGTCCAGGGAGTGCCACAATCACAAACCGCAGCCCTTCCCAGACCCCAATAACTTATTATAACTTATTAGTGATAAAAGTAATAAGAATAACACATAACAACATTAACCTTAACGATTTCTATTCTCTTTGTTACTTTATAATGGACCTTAAAAACATGTACTTGATTGTCAGAATGGTGATAGTATAACATACCTGATAGGATTGGTTGTGTCTCTGAGCCTTATATGGCTTACACCAGTCTGAATTAGATTTAGTTGCAAAGAAATTATAATGAGATAAAAAAAAATCAACTTCTGTCCCTACCCCTGATTTCCCATTTGTTTCTTGATTATTTTGATGCCAAGATACGATAAGGTATTTTATTGTCACTTTTTATTTCCACTGCAATTTCGGAAATGACAATGATCTAGTACCTGCTGGTCAATGATTCTGTTAAGGTGAATAGTTTACTACCAGTATAAAATGCCATCACAGACATTATTGGGTAATTTATCTTTTACCCAATATGTCTGGTAACGTATTAACACAACTGTTACTGTTAGTCTTAATCAGACTCCTTGCATATCTCCGTTTAGACTTTTACAACTTTTATTGTGCTTCTAAAGACAGACCCTTCCAAAATAAGACAAACTGATTTTTATAACTATTATTAAAGTCCCATGTTCTTTAAGGCCGTATTCCTTCTGCCCAGAGACTGACCAGTCTTCAAATTGACATATTTGAGACATACTCTGGTACTTAGAATACAACTTCTACCGCTCAGAATGCATATTCTGACACTAAGAATAGCTTTTCTAGGTCTTTTTATAGAGTTAATTTCAAAGTCATATGTAATGCTGACTATAGCTAATTATATCCACCAATATTGATCTGATTCTTTGTTCATGCGTTTTATCTAGGCCCCGGCAGTTTATGTTATAATAGAAAAACGTACAAATATATGTATGAAATAGATGCAAATCAAGTAACATACCTTTTGTTTGTTTTCAACACAAGAGTGGCGTCAGTCTCTTAAAGGTATTAAAGTCACTGAATTGCTTTAATATATATTTAATTTCATTGTTTCTAAATTCATCTAATGTTATACACTTATCTTTAATGATTATTGTATTCTGTATATTTCAGAGATAAAGCAACACTGTTTGTTTGAGAGAAATCATATTACCATAAGGCAAAGTGTTATAACTTTGTTATCTTAATGTATTTAAGCCGCAGTATGACAAAACTAACGGTCATGGTACTGACTTGTGCACCTGGCGAAAACTCAGATCAGCCTGGTTATTGCAGTCTGCATGAAGAAAATTGAGATTCTTTGCTATTCATTGAGCACACAGGGAAAACATTGACCAGTCATCGTTGTATTCACAGGCCCTATATGTCCTGCGGCAGCTTATGATAGTGATAAACATTTTTGTTTTGATCAGGACTACATGTAAATGCTACTCTGGTATTTAATACATGCACTTCTTGGCATGAGACAATGCTTGTACCAATATTGTTTAATTAAGAAATAGATCAGCTCTAGCAGTGATTTGTTGAGTAATAAATCACTGTTTGATCTCTAGCAGTGATTTGTTGAGTAATAAATCACTGTTTGGAGGTCAGTTGTAAAGTAGATTAAATCACGAGCGCGGAGCGCGAGTGATTTAGCTACTTACAACTGACCAACAAACAGTGATTTATTACTCAACAAATCACGCACAAGAGCTGATCTAATTCGATTCTAACACATAGAAAACGACAAAAAAAGTAATTGTATCCTTCAGATTCTTGCAACTGTCCGCCATCACATAATTAAATCCCCGCCAACAGTTTTGACTGTAACGCTTTTGTTTACATGCATTTCGTACGTTGTTGTCGCGAGAAAAACGACGTTACACCGTCTAACGCCGTGGAAACGATGACTGACGTCAGCAAATTGTACAAATGACGTCGGATTTGATTGTGTTGGGGTTTAACGACACGTCAACCCTTGAGGGTCATTTTGTGTCGTCTCCCAGAGAAAGGGAGAAAAGAGATAGAAGAGAGAGAGTAGAGGAGATGAAAGAGGGACAGGGAAGAAAGAGGAATAGGAATGAAAGTGAAGAAACAGAAGAAATAAAAACATTCCCCCTCTACCCTTACCCACTACAAGGATAGCAGGCCTTGCCCAACTGTAAGCCAATATCAGTTGGACGCCCCAGTGATGTAAGATACACGGCACCTTCGCACTACCCGACCACCCTCCAAATGACGTCGGAACGGCGCCAGATTGCGTCGTGCGCTTCCGCCCAGTGATTTGTTGCAGAATAAATCACTGAGTTTAACCATTGGCTATATAGGCAAGGAGTGTTAGAATCAGAAATAATATTTTATGTTACATAGATTAAACATGTAACAGAAAGACTTTGTGGTCAACTGCATAATGTGCCATGTTTTTAAATAGATTTGAGGGCATAAAAAAAAAAAAAAGCATAAACAAAAATTAGTGTAGCAAGCTATAATTTGAATATTCTTAATAAACCAATGAAATTCTTGAATTGATATGCATTGGTTTGTTAGCCTGCAGATAAATAAATTATCTACGTAACACACCTGATAATATAACAGAATAAATGAGGTGAAAGTGTCATTTTTATCCTTTTATCCTTTTATTCTTAAAAATGGTATTTTAAAATCGAGTATTAATTCAAAAGATAAAAAGTATAGGTAAAGATCTTTACAGAGAGAAGAATTCCTCAGAATTAACATCACGAAAACACGCCTATATAATTTTGAACCCCTTAAACCCCACTTTTACATAGTAAAACTGGGGTTTACAAGGGTATACATTATTTTTCTTATTTCTGCTAAAAAACAGATTGTGGGTACTCATTAGAACTGCCTCGCGGAGGCGGTTCTAACAAGTACCCACAATCTGTTTTGAGCAGAAATTTGAAAAATATCAGATTTTTTTATCTGAAAAGTTTCCTTTTTTTTTGGTTGTAAAATTCTCAATATATTTGAATAGGCGTGTTTTCGTAATGAGGCATTGAGGTGTTACATACGTTACCGCTGGTAAATTAGTAAACAAAATCATGTGAATGTTTGACATGTAATTCATCTGTAGATATATTTATTAAGCATAAAGAAATTATAAACTAGGCGGTTCTAACGAGTACCCACAATCTATGTTTTGCGCAAAGCGGCGAGGCGGTTCTAACGAGTACCCACAATTTATTTTTTGCGCAAAAATATGAAAAATATCAGATTTTTTATCTGAAAATTTTCCTTTTTGGGTTGTAAAATTTTCGATATATTTGAATAGGCGTGTTTTCGTAATGACATACAGACCATTTTGTAGAAATAACTGGATCTAAGAAAATTCAGTTTATCTGATTGCACAAAATAAGTATTAAGAATTTGGAAACAATTTCTATTTGTTTTCCTATATTTATTTCCTACCAGATTTATTATATAGTGCTCAGTCGGTAAGATTAGATTTGTATGACGATTCTCATTGAACTGGGTAATATTAATTTCTGCAAACTCACATGTACACTCAGTGAAGACATATATCAGCCTGTACATCCCCGCAGACTGATAAGTCTATGCTATTTGGACGAAAAAGCAGTATGTCCTCGTAGAGCGTGCCATGAATCGTCAATAAACACACAGACTAGTTTATAGAAATAACTGTGTTTCAGAAAACTCAATTTGTGTGATGGCAGGAAATAAATATTCACAATTTTGGATACAATTTTTTTTTAATTTCGTAGTATTATATCATTGTAAAATACAGGTCAAGTTCGACTTTGGTAATCATCCGCAAAATTTTGCCCGAATTATTACCCTTGTTCGATATAGTTTTTGTTGGTGCGTTGATAATATTGGTTTCCGCTAAGTAACCTTTGCAGGGATGCATTGGTTACATTGGAAGTTCGCAGAAGGATATATTACTATAAAATACAGGTGAAATGTGATATTTGTAATCATCCGCAAAATTTTGCCAGAGAGATGGCCCTTTTTTGACTTAATTTTTGTTCTTATATTGATATTGGTTCCCGCTCTTTAAATTTTGCAGGGCTGCATTGATTCATTGGAAATTTACGGATGGATATATCCATTACGGAAACATGCCTATTCCAATATATTGAAATTTTTACAACCAAAAAAGGAAAATTTTCAGATAAAAAATTCTAATATTCTTCTTATTTCTGCTCGAAACATAGATTGTGTGTACTGGTTAGAACCGCCTCGGCGAGGCGGTTCTAACGAGCACCCATAATCGATGTTTTTAGCAAAATAAGAAAAAAATATGTATACCCCTGTAAACCCCAGTTTTACTATATAAAAGTGGGGTTGAAGGGGGTCAAAATTATATAGGCGCGTTTTCGTGATGCATTGTAAAATACAGGTCAGGTTCGATATTGGTATTCTTTCAAAAACGTTTGGCCAAGTTATGGCCCTTTTTCGACTTAGTTTTTTTGTTTTCGGGGCAAAATACAAGGTAAATATATTGTTTGCCCTTAATAACTTTTGAAGGGATGCAGTAATTACATTCGAAGTTTGTAGAATAGTGTATCGTTACAGTTAAGAGGTCAAGTTTGATTTTGGTAATCATCCTAATAATTTCGGTCGAATTATATCCCTTTTTTACTTGATTAATAAAGTTAAGACAAAGTTGTGAGGGGTAATCTTTAGAGATAGGAGCGATAGGAGCGATTATTAGAACAAATATAGTGTATTGTTCTCTTGTGTTTATATAAAAAAGTTGGCATTTTAAGCAGGCAACAATCCAAGACTCGGAATTCTCGTTTTCATAGAATGACAGTGGATGGCAATTCTACTGATAAAACTTGAAAGATTCACAGTTTAGTTTCTATGCGACATGTTTTACTTCAATATATATACCTAATTGAAATGTTTCATCACTGTATTTGTTATCAGGTGCTATGTATTTGCATCAAAACGCATCTACTGCAATGAAAAGACATTTCAAATAAATAGTTAAGTCATATGACAGATGAAGTGCACACGTGTCATACCTGATTATCTTACATTAACTCAGTACCATCAGTAGTCTAGAACAATGTCTTTTATTGAATTAAAAAGAAAACAAAACATTATTTCATTTTCTTTTGCTAATCAGACCTGTAGGAAAGAAGAGCATTATTTGATAATAATTCTGGAGGTTATCTGATTCTTAACCGTTGAAATTCTCATT
Organism: Anodontia alba; assembly: GCA_964016985.1. Classification (NCBI taxonomy): domain Eukaryota; kingdom Metazoa; phylum Mollusca; class Bivalvia; order Lucinida; family Lucinidae; genus Anodontia; species Anodontia alba. Next base: position 27,441,882 of record OZ024834.1, read on the forward strand.
TACAAAGAATTAATTTATCATCACGAAAACATGCCTATATAATTTTGACCCCCTTAAACAGCACTTTTATATTGTAAATCTGGTTTACAGGGGTATATATTATTTTTATTTCTGCTCAAAATATAAATTGTGGGTACTCGTTAGAACCGCCTCGGCGAGGCGATTCTAAAGAGTACCCACAATCTATGTTTTGAGCAGAAATATGAAAAATATCAGAATTTTTTTTTATCTGAAAATTTTCATTTTTTGGTGGTAAAATTTTTTCATAATGTCTCTTGTAAATTTATTCTGTAATAAATGAGATACAGGAACCTAGCATGTGAATCAGTAACTGCTTCCCTCATCTACAATTGAGTTTTATTTCAATGCAGTATAATGCTAAAACTTAAGAAATGTCGGGTTTTGCAGAATGGCAGATTGGTTTGCAAATATTGCAAGAATGTGACAAATTTAAAATTCATGAGGACAAATGGATTTTTATAGGTCACTTCATTGGTTTTATGGTGCTTATATGGGTAAATCCAATTTAGTTCGGCCATCTACATTCAAACTGCAGATATCTACATTTATATAAAGGTATCTGCATAATATAAATATATATTTGAAATGCAGATATCTCTCTTTGGTTATTAAATATAGATAACAGACTTTGATACCAGATATCTGCATTTCAAATGCAGTTAGCTCTCTCTAAATAAGAATGGAATGCAGATATCTCTATAAACCTGGTTATTTTTAACTTTTTATTTCAACAATTAATCAATAGTCCTTGCTCAAGTTCTTGATTGGAATAGTTTAGAGTAGATTGAGGATAAGCCTACAGGGGCTTCCCTTTAACTTAGAAGAAGGCATGGTAACTCAGTGGTGTGCCCAATGGCCTCAAGTGCTAGAGGTACGGAGTTCAATCACTGACAGAGACGAGAAAAAATGAAATCCGTACACACGCTTTCCTTTGTAATTTGCAGGGATGACAGGATAACATTGCATTGACCTTCAGGTTGGGAGATTTGCTGGAGCCTCCCTCTGGCCTCTGCACGGAAAGTCAAGTACCCAAGTGCACCACGTGCAGGTTTAAGAACCATACATTCTGTATGATGATTACTTGTAGGCTTTCATTCTGCAACCCAGACTGTACAATAGATACCATGCCTGCCTAGAGCCGGCTTCGACTGATCGGTTGGATGTACGTCTAACTGGTGATCCGGAGGTTGCGGGTTCGACCCCCGCCGGGCCGGCAATATTCTTTCGTGGACATTGATCATGAAATACTTTCTACGGTCATTCTCTCCCTTTCGTCTGATTCAAGATGGGCAGTTATCAGTTTGCGGCGAAAGAATGTGCACAATACTGGTTAACCGCGTAGAGGTTAGGTAAACTGACCGCTCTCGACACGACCCCATTTAGTTAACTGGGCCATAAAACATCAACACAAACAAACCATACCTGACTAGAATGCCTGAAAAGGCGTATGGTAGCATGTAGAGAAAGAATTCCTATGATAGGACACTGTCCAAATGCTGGTACTAGAAAACCCGGCCCCTAACAAACTCGGCCCCTGACCAACTCGGCCCCTACAAACTCGGCCCCTTACCAACTCTGTCCCTTATATTTATTAATGATCATGAATGATGTTATCTATATCTATTATCTTCAGTGTTATAATATTATTTTAAATTGGATCTTATATGAGCTATTAAGAGTCATCGAAGACTCTTAATAGACTGCACTGAATTACAGGCTGATCTGAGTCATTGCTTGGCGCATATTCAATTTAATTTTATTATGATCCGAATTTGTTGTTCTTTTTCACAGCCACATGTTTATTATATAGACAAACGCAATCGCGTAATTGTGTCTTTGTAGGCTCAGATTGTATGTATTTTGTAATATATTGGCATATATTGTTCTTTATTATTTTTGTTTCAACTTTAACCTTTCTTTCCTATTTGCTGTCTCTCCCTTACCGCTGCACCTGACCTATAATGGTCTATGACTGATTTCAGACCCTTCTGACAAACTTTGAGTTGGGAGTACCTCAGGAAGTACATCTGCCTTATTTGTATGTGTGTACTATACATAATGCCAGAATCTCAGGGCTCCGCCTTCTTCTTTCCTCTGTGGGAAAGTTTTGGCAGGAAATAGAGTAGACATATATGAGCAGGGGTACTAAGGATTTGGTAGGCAGGGTGGCAGTTCCAGCTTAAATATTTTGACGCCTTCTTCTTTCCTCTGTGGGAAAGTTTTGGCAGGAAATAGAGTAGACATATATGAGCAGGGGTACTAAGGATTTGGTAGGCAGGGTGGCAGTTCCAGCTTAAATATTTTGACAGAAACATTTAGTTTATTTTGGAGTTTTGCCATCCTAATTTTTCTTTGCTATCATTAATAAACGTATTTACCTCTTTTTCTTTCTCATATTCTGCAAGCTTTACAAACATACATGCTACTTTTTAACATTTTCTACGTATCATTAGACATATTAAATTCTTTATTCTGCATCATATTAATATAGTCTCATACATATATTTAATTCAGCAATAAAAGAGGAAAAAGTGTGGTAATATGGGTAGCATTTTTTTGTATTATTTCGTAATCCGACTACCACAAGAAAGACAAAAAAGCTATCCTACGCATTTTTGTGTGCTCCGTTTTATCATATTTTCTAAACTCAAAATAGTAATGAATAATTTATAATGAATAATTTATACTTTACCCTTTATAGCATATACGTAATTATTCACAAAACTGTCGTTTGGTTTGCCATCTCTGGCTTTGTAAAACAGTAAAATGTGCTTGAGACATCTATAGAACGTTTTTACAAAACGAGTATATAACATGTAACCAAATGGTCTGTAAGTTTAATCTTTGAATGTTCAGAAATCTATCGTGTGTCTTTCAATAAATGTATATACACCTTTAGCCAACTGGTCTGTATGATTACACTTTGGACCTTTCGGAAATTTGTAGTACGTCTTACAATACGTGTACATGCACATTTTACAAAATACCGCAGGTGTTTACCGCATCAGTGAACCTCAGCAAAGCATTTTACCGTGCATCAATGTTACATGTAGATTCGAGACAGACTTCTTTAGTTGTGTGCCAGAAATACAGATGGAATCAATCAAAATTATGGTAAGTAAACTTGTCTAGTTTGTTATGTAACTTAAGTAGTAAGGTGTAGCTTACGTATTTTAAAATAGTATGGCTTGCATAACTGCCCGTCGTTGTCCACATGTGAGTTTAAAATCTGAATACAAGAGAAATTGTTATCAGACATGTACACATGTGGGTACAGATGCCGAATAGCATATCGTCCAGCACTCGATTGATTGTGTTAGAGTTTAACGACACGTCAACCCTTGTGGGTCATTTTGTATCGTCTCCCAGAGAAAGAGAGAAGATAAAAGAGATAGTAGAGCAGAAGATGAGAGGGACAGGGAAGAAATAGGGCAGGTATGAAAGTGAAGAAACAGAAGAAATAAAAACATTCACCCTCTAGCCTTGCCAGCTAAAAGGAAAGCAGGCCTTCCCAACTGGAAGCCAATATTAGTTGGACGCCCAGGTCACGTAAGATACCCGACACCTTTGCCACACCCACCACCCCGTCCAGCATTCAAAGCCGTACTCGCATTATCTCACAATGTGTCTAGAAGAACATGTATACTTGCTTGTTAACAGTAGCGTAATGTTAAAGTTATGCAACTTTAATGAGGCTAAACTGGTTGCTTAACGCATAAAGCGTGAAAAGCGCATAAAGCGTGCAAGTGATACGTTGCAAGGTTACAAACCTACTATATATACATCCACCGACACTGTCCAAATGAAGGACGATCACACAACGAAACAGCACCTAGAACAGTGGACAGTTCGATGAATTGTATGTTCAATAGTATTATTTAGTTGTTTGCAGGGTTTTCCTGTTCGAATTCCGAGAAGCAGAAGTGTCTGAGTTTGAACAGGAAACCCGCAAATTATTTATTGCAACGCACGCCGATCCTATGCCGCAAATAATTCCTGAGTTACTAAGGAGTACCGAGCGGGCTGCGCTAGGTTGAGCAGTCTGGTCGTGGTTTCTCAGGTTGCGCAGTCTGGTCGTGGTTTCTCAGGTTGCGCGGATTGTAGTTGCTGTGGTGAACTCTAAACCTAATCTTTCTGCGTACGCGATTCATATGGTGCTGCCCATATTAATTGGCTATTCCGACACTGCTTTATTCGTATAAACTACACCTTGCGCCTGCTACTACATAAGGTCATTACGAAAACACGCCTATTCAAATTTATTGAAAATTTTACAACCAAAAAAAGGAAAATTTTCCGATAAAAAATTCCGATATTTTTCATACTTCTTCTCAAAACATAGATTGTGTGTATTCGTTAGAACCGCCTCGGCGAGGCGGTTCTAACGAGTACCCACAATCTATGTTTTTGATCAGAAATAAGAAACATAATGTATATCCCTGTAAACCCCGGTTTTACTATATAGAAGTGGGGTTTGATGGGGTCAAAATTATATAGGCATGTTTTCGTGATGTTGCGCCTGCTACTACATAAGGACTGATCAGTCTGCACATGCCAGTGCAGTTGGCTGAGTGATCATGACAGCAACTACAGTTCACGCAACCTGAGGAAATCCCGATCAGACTGCAAAACCTAGCGCAGCCCGAACTAAATAGGTAACATGCAAAATCAGATGTGCGCTGAAATATAGAGTTTGCGGGTTTCCTGATCAGACTCAGACACTTCTCGGAATTCGAACAGAAAAACCTACAAACAAATAATATTGAAAATACCACTCACCGAACTGTCCACTGTTTTAGACGCTGTTTCGTTTTCTGATCGTCATTCATTTGGACAGTGTCGGTGGGTGTATATATAGTTAGGCTATAACCTTGAAACGCATCACTTCCACGATTTATGTGCTTTTTACGCTTTATGCGTTAAGCAACCAGTTTAGCCTTATCAAAGTTGCGTAACTTTTATATCACGTTACTATTAATAAACAAGTGGTACTACGGTAGAAATAGTACCACCCATATAAAAACTAGAATGCGGTCAGCTTGCACCGTGGTCTGCTCTGTCGCAACCTGCGCGTAGGTCTAAATACGTTGATCTACGGTAATTGGTAAAATTTTAATAGTTATGTTTACCCAGTACTACAATAGCAATGAACATAATTGTTGCCATGTTTCATTCGAAAAAAAAAAGTAATAATAAAAATATTAATGTACATTACGATAACGCCTGTAAACTGCAATGTATTTTTTGTGACTGTGAAAATGGCGATTTTTAGATGAAAAATTTGATCAAGGTTGTTTTAACAAGTGCCCACACTTTATGTTCTAGAGCAGAAATAAGAAAGTCATTTACCCCAGTAGACCTCACTTTTCCCAAAATAAAGTTGGATTTACAGAGTTGTTCATATCAGAGATTTGTAAAGAGATGGATGCATGTATGTAGATTGGCAGAGGCTGTGGGGTAGTATTACAGATTATGCATTGAGCAGAGAGCTCGTTCAGATTTCCGAATAAACATATCTATTTTATGTTTGCTTTTTGTTTATATACGGTAATGATATAAAGAGAAAACAAACCGTGTCTTGAATAATGGATTTATCACAAAAGCCCAGCTATCATTCTACGTAAATCTACATCGGGCCGTCATTGGCCCGTCAACTACCCTGACGGGCCGATGACGGCCCGATATAGATTTACGTAGAATGCTGACTGGGAGGAAGCAATAATATAATAACCATGACTTTATTCAAACAATGCAGCACGTGTAAGAAAAGAACCAATGAGCTGTGACACGAGAAAATGGTACTTTTCGCCCTCCTCAAAGTCATTCTTCGAATGCGCGTGCTCAACCATCTAGTGGAGATAGATCCTTAATTCTTAGTTTAAACCTTCATCTAGTTTTATACTATATATGTGCAAAGGTTCTGGTGAGACTGCGCGGATGCCTTCGCTGTTCGCATATTCTATAAGATCCATTACCCCATATGCTGTCTCAAATAATGCTCATATTTCATAACAATGCAAGGTATGAATTTTATGGTGACAGTATATAAATTCAGAAAAAAATACGTGCTTGAAATGACTTTAGCACTCAATTTTGTAAAATCATTCTTCTATATGTAAAGATTGGGTTCAACATAAATGTAATACGACAGACTGCATGCATGGTAGTTAACCCAATCACGATTAAAAACTTTGCTTCCCTCATTGGTTGCACGCTGGCGGGTCGGGCTTCAGAGCAGACTGTGATGGCCCCGGCCTAAAGTCGTTTAGGAAGTCGATTTGTGCCTGATACTCTGGCTTTGGTCAGGCCCATCGGAGTCCCACTGTTGGTTTTCTTTTGCTTCAGCATTTCAATTACTTCTTGCTGTCGAGTCCTCATCGTTGTTTCATCTCTATATTCGTTTGATTTTTTTTTTATTTTCTCGGATATATTGCACTGTTAAGAGCCCTTCACGCGGACTTAACACATGTCTGGGGTATACCACGGCAGAACTAAGGGCGAGGGTTTTGGCTACGTAAAATCGATTTTGGCCCCCCTCCCCCACCCCACCCCAACCCAACTCCCCAGTAATATTTAACTGGCCATTCCAAGGCAATGCTTTTGCTGTGGTGTACTCTTTCTGCCATTGTATGTCTTCGCATGTATGTTATGTCTGTTTTTCGCGGATCACATTTGGTACCGTTACATATCAGTTTGGAGCCGGCCTTGGTGGCTCAGTTGGATGCGCCGTCCGACTGGAGACCAGGAGGTCGCGGGTTCAACCCCCGCCGAGATCGGTAACATTCTTTCGTGGAATTTGATCATGAAATATATTCTACGGTTATTCTCTCCCTTCCGCTGATTCAAGAAGGGCAGTTGTCAGTTTCTGGCGAAAGAATGTGCACAATACTGGTTAACCGCTTAGAGGACGAAGTGTGGTTAGGTAAACTGATCGCGGTCGACATGACCCCATTGGGTTGACTGGGCCGTAAAACCTCAACACAATCAAAAACACATCAGTTGGACCCACCTACCACATTTGTTGCTGTATCCGAAACAATTCCCCTAAATTGCCACCTATATACAGTCGAACTTCAATGGCTCGAACATCTTTGAGACCATGGAAATTTGTTCGAGACATGGGTAGTTCGAGCGACTGAGGGTTAATCATAGCGCAAGGTCACAAGGCAAATGAAAATAATCTAATGTCTTTTGCATCTTCTATAAAATAATGGTATGTTGAGTGTACTCATTAGAATTGCCTCGATGAGGCGATTCTAATTAGTACACACAACATACATTTTCATGATAAAACAAGAAAATTTCCCTTAAAATCCCAAAATATTTGTTTTCTTTAGCTATCGAAAGAATTTCATGGGACTCAAAAACGATTTCGAATCATCCACGGTAAACGAGCCACCCGTGTTCGAGCCATCGAGGTTATACTGTATACCACATTTAGTGTTGTGACCATTTCGGATGAGTTAATCTTAATATTGTAATTATTTTCTGATTATTAAAGTTGTGTGGGGAAAGTATTTCAGTGATTTGTCTGAATATTGTAGGCTCGTCTAATTATCAAAATCGTGTGGAAAATATTTTTGTGGTTTTCTGATTTTTTTTTATTGATTTTTTTTTTTTTTTTTTTTTAAATTTGCGTGAAATATAATTTCAGAGATCTTTTCAATATTTGCAGTGATATTGTAGTGAATTTCTAAGTATTAATTTTTGTGGAAATATTCCTTTTTTATTTGGGTTTTACAGCCCTTCTTAAGAATATTTCACTTATTTCGAGACGATCGTTCATCAAAGGTGGGCGGAAATCGGAGAACCCGAGGAAAAAACCAACTGACTATCCGTAAACAGAACTTGGCTTTCCCACATTTGACCTGAGCGAGTCTCGAACCACAACGGTGAGAAACCTAATGGATTAAGAGTCAACGCTCCTATCCGCTAGGCTACGAGGGCCCGCTAGGAAATAGTGCTTTAATTTTTGAGTATTTATTGGTAGATTTTATTAAGTTTGGACCAGATAGATTGTCACATAATGTCATATACTGGATCAGATGTGGTATTAGAAAATAGGGATCTTTCTGCCCCTTCTCCAGTACATTTATATATTGTTCATCAGTGCCTATGCACATTGCTGTCTCATCAGTGCAGACAAGCTTTGTTTCACCAGCACAAAACACAGGCATACATGTAAGTCCTAAAGAGGACATACAAGTTAGCTCTACTATGAATCGGTTTCTAATTACGGGGTCTTAAATACTGGACAGGATCACCACGTCAGTCAAGTTGGTTGCTAAAGGCCGGTAAGTAGAACTTTTTCATATCATGTAAGCGATGCACAAAGGACACACCTATTTATGGATTCAGGTATGGCGGAAAGATTTAATAGTTTGAAAGTTACCAGTCTAGAGTTGACCCAAGATTCTGGGAACAAATTACGAGGGTGAGTCAATAAGTAACCAGCCTAACTTATTTCCGGTTGAGATTCACCTCTTCTTTTTCGATTCGATGTAATTGCCCTCTACTGTGATGCACTTAGACCAACGGTGATCAAGTGCCATCAGCCCAGAACTGAAAAAGTCAGGGTCCTTTCCATTGACCCACTCCTCAACTGCCGTCACGACTTCTTCATCAGACCGGAAATGAAGTCCACGGATATCCTTTTTTCAAGTTTGGGAATAGGAAGAAGTCGCTAGGAGCTAGGTCAGGCGAATAGGCAGGATGTGGTATTAATTCATACCCGTTTCGTTCTACAGCATCCATTGCAACTTTTCAAGTGTGGACTCTCGCGTTGTCCTGTTGCAGCAAAACACCTTTAGAGAGTTTACCTCGGCGTTTTTCACGGATGGCGGTTCTTAGCTGGTCTAACAAGTTTGCATAGTACACTCCAGTTATTGTACTTCTCTTGGGTAAAAAGTCCAACATAATAACGCCTTCTGCGTCCCAAAATTCTGTGGCCATCACCTTGCCAGCAGATGGTTGCGTCTTGAACTTCTTTGGCCTCGGGGACCCAGGCCCTACCCACTGACGACTCTGAGCTTTATTCTCTGGCTCATAATAATGAACCCAAATCTCATCTACAGTCACCAGACGCAAAAGAAAATCATCTTTTGACCTAAAACGCTTCAACAAGGCGCTGCATACTGATGCTCTGGTTGTCATGTGCTAATCGCTAAGGGATTTGGGGACCCAACGGGCTGTTAGCTTGCGCATACCTAAACGATCATGTAAGATTGTTGAAACGCTACCATGCGAAATGCCTAATGCCTGCGCTATTTCTTCCACCTGAATTCGGTAAATAATCAGAGACAAGATCCCAAACTTTCTTACACATTTCTTCATCGGTGGCATCCAGTGGGCGTCCAGACCTGCCTTCATCTTCTAAAGACGTTCTACCGCGTTTAAATTCCCCTACCCAGAACTTAACCTGAGCATAAGATGGTGCAGAAGACCCATAAACATCGGCTAACTCGCCGTGTATTTCCTTGCTTGTTTTATCTTATACAAGTACCGAATTACAGCACGGTACTCAGCTTTAGACGAAAAGCATGCCTTTGCATCACAAGCCATGTTTGACATTCAGTATTTTATTAAAGAATGACTCGATACACGTGTAATTTTGTATCCATGTATAAATCATACATTGAAACAAAGCATGAAAATCGTGACCGTCTCGGTCCATCGAAAATGGGATAGGCTGGTTATTTATTGACACGCCCTCGTATTAAGATAAAGGACCTGGTATGGTAAGGGCCATTTTTGACACCATTCAAATTCCCTTCAATGAAAATCGTGACCGTCTCGGTCCACGAGAAAAGGGATAGGCTGGTTATTTATTGACACGCCCTCGTATTAAGATAAAGGACCTGGTATGGTAAGGGTCATTTTTGACCCCATTTAAATTCTCGTCAATGTGCTTTTTTTTTTTTTTTTTTTTTTTTTTTTTTTAGCATGCTTACAGGCTTAGTTTATGGAAACCTACTGAAATTAATTGTTTGGTGTTCGTGAATTCTAAGACTAACATGATTTCTGCCACACCTGTAAACCGTCAATAAATTTAACAAAAATGGAAAGAAAATCATGATTGAAAGCCATTCCTTTGAAGGCATAGAGCGTTAGCTTTCCTTTTGGGCACTCATATTAATACATTCGCGGAGCCCTCTTTTTGAGACGAAAAATCACACCACCACCCCCATCGTTCGAAAGAATATTTTAATATGAAATTAAAGCTTAAATTCTCTTATGAAATTAAAGCTTAAAATCTCTTCTTTTATTTGTCCGGGTGTTGTCACGTTCACAAATGGTAGCGTTATATTGTAAAATGGGCAGATAATCTTGTATCCCAGTAGCCCTAGATTGAAGACGTAGGTATTTAAATGTAATAAGAACATACTAAATCCATTCAAATTCTACAAACTTCCCCGTTTTATTAATGTACAATTACTATGCTACAGGTACATAGTTTTGAACAATTTGTTTAACGTCATCTGGTGTAACCTACGTGATATAACATACAATATATGCATAAAATCAGCAAATTGCACTTTCGTCGTTTAGTAAGGAAGTCTTTTTATGTATTATTGTGCTCTATTTTCTCAATTTCCGATTAGTCCTATTGATGAGCTTTTAAAACATGTAATTCCTCTATGTAGTATACCTACTCAGCTATGGCGTATCAAAGACGGACACCCTGTGTATAAATATCTGTAAATATGCACATTTGTATTACAGTACAATTGTATGACGATTTAGTTCAATCGAGTTAGATCATAAATCATGAGACGAACCTGCTTCCGTCGGTCAAAAGAATAAAATCAAAGCTTAATATTTCTCTTTAATTACTCGAGTGCTATCAGATCCATAGATGGTAATATCATATATTAAACGGGTAGATGACTCTCCCCCGCATAGCTTAAAATAAAAATAAAAGTGAACTAATAAAAATCTTAAATGCATTCTCCTATTTAGTTTGAATTCGGTCTAACAGGGATATTCATGATCTTCAGATCACAATATTTTGTTGTTTGTTATAATATATATGACTTTTACTTATGTTACATACGTGACCAAATAAATAACAACACATAACAGTGATGTTTAGCTTAATTAGTTCTATCTGAGACGTATTTTATGTCAAATAGCAGTGTATTTTACATTTGAAAAAAAAAAAAAAAAAAAAAAAAAAAACAGTTGTATATATGTTTCTTTAAAAGTCAAAAAGACATTTTCTGTTGCACAAGTTGTCACATACAACGTATTAAAGTAAAATATTTAAGGTTTACAGTCGTTCAAAACTAGTCAAATATATACATTAACAGTCGTTTCTCCCTAAGCAATGGAAAACTATAGATATTCTACAACATTACTTGAAATTCAACAGAACCTGTCATTAAAAGCTACGTTTTATTATAACAGAATATATTCCAGAGGAGGTAAAGTAAGTAACAAAACAAAATCTATGCTTAAATTCTAATTATATTTTGTTTTTACTTTAAAATTTTAAAACTTTCCAAGAAAGAACTTTTTCACCTACGATTTCTTATTATTTGTTTTCTTTTTCTCTTCTGCCTTGATCGAAATAAGACGATAGTTTGTCACGCGGGAAAGAAAAGATGGTCATATTAGTTTAGAGATGTCAGTGTCGGCATTTGTGCTAACATGAAGATTATTATGCATACGATATAGATTGAACCATACACTTAGTATAATTAAATAAATTTCTCGAATGATTTTTTTTTTTTTTTTTTTTTTTTTTTTGCTGCATTGTTGAACGGGATAGACTTTGCTTGCAGCAAACCTGACCTGACTTACAACGTCCCACCAGTTTTAAGTTTGTAGTTTTAAGACAAAAGGAATGAGTTGTTGTTAGACTGGGAGTGTGATAGAAGTGTGTGACACATTACTGGTATTCGTGCGTTTTAATAATAAGTTTCTAAGTTACCTTCAGTCTCATTAAAAAGATAAGAAAAAAGTCCAGAGAGTGCCACAATCACAAACCGCAGCCATTCCCAGGTACCAAGAGGAAGAGGAAACCGACAAATCCAAACAATCACAAATCGAACAAACGTACGAAAAGCACTAAGATTAGCTCTTTCTTCCCCAAGCGAGGTAATCGCAATGCAAAAAGGGCTAAAAAAACAAAGAACAAAATGTTTACTCGCAGGTGTACTCGTAACTTTTGTCTTAATTTTGTGATATATGCTATGTGCTTCAGCGCTTTTATGCGCCCGAAGGTAATATAATTTACAATAAATTTATTTACCATTCTACATGCTTGTGCCTACGAGAATACTTGTTGGATGACGCTGACATTTGTTTACGGGGCCCGTTGGCATCTATTTGAGGTGATGAAAGCAAATAAAATTACAGCGCCATGTTAGAATAGGTTATTGCATATTTTTTTTTTTTAAATTTCAAGCCGTCAGGCGATAAATTTAAAACATGCAATAACCGATTTGTCTTAATAACTCTTTTGGACCATATCTCACAGATGCCGTAAATAAGACTGTCCACAGTGTACACCGATCAGTTATTTAATCAATTATGTCACGTTTCAATTAATGTCTTATTTCGACAAAGCCTATATGTTGCACACCAACAATGCAACTCTGGTCAGATAGATGAAATAACGCGGATGCGTGACGTGCATTGTATAGATGACAGGCGAGGAAGATTGTACCATTATTCATATAGTAGTAGTAGTAAGTAGTAGCAAAATAGTTTTTTTTAAAGCATCTTATCTCAAATATATACATATAAAGCATACTTTATAACTAAACATATTCGAGATCCTGCCTAAAAAGGCAGATGACACACTGTTTTCGGTAATAAAAAGTATGAAAATAAAATATTATTTACGTCTTAGTATCAATACATGTGTAAGACAACTTCATATTTACATCATTCGAGAGGACGGCTATCGAACCATTTTCAATACCTGATGACAATCTGCTCTCCAGTGCCGAGGCGGGTACAGCCGACTCGACCTTGGGTCTGCTGTCACCTCCCGACATAAACATGGTCCGAACACTGAAATCCAGTAATCAAAATAAAATTTGTCATGTATTCAAAGATTGTCTTTTAGTCATTTTTAATAAAACATGTGCTGACTGGAATTGTAATTCTTCACAACCCATTAAAAAGACAAGTTTATCCAAAGAGTCATAATATTCAAATGTCTCATTGATTGTACGCGCCGACTGAAACCAATTGTACCTTAAATCGCTGTAATACTCACAGTCAACTAAAAATGGGTTTCATCCCCGACTGAGTTTGTATCACAATATTTACAAAGTCGCTCATATACGGGAGTTTTAGGTCGGGTATATCTTCCAGTCTCGATTGCTAATGGTAAATTGCCACTACGAGTATATATAAAAAGTAATACAATCTATAAAATCTATAAAATTTCATTGGACCAAAAGACAAGTGCCGAATAGAAACCAATGGAGTAATGTATAACTATGATTTATAATAATACAAATTGCTTTAATCAGGTTAGCATTAAAGTTAAAATCAGGACAGAGATGTATACGATAGCTAACATAAATCATCGCTGGTTTATTGTTTATTATAATTCTATTTCACATGTATAATATTTCATTACTCCTATCAAGACACTTGTCTGCCGGCCTCGGTGGCTCAGTTGGATGCGCCGTCCGACTGGAGACCAGGAGGTCGCGGGTTCAACCCCCGCCGAGGTCGGCAACATTTTTTCGTGGAGAGATTGATCATGAAATATTTTCTACGGTCATTCTGTCCTTTCCGCTGATTCAAGAAGGACAGTTGTCAGTTTCTGGCGAAAGAATGTGCACAATACTGGTTAACCGCTTAGAGGACTAGGCCTGCCCAGTAAACGTGTGGTTAGGTAAACTGACCGCGCTCGACATGACCCCGTTGGGTTGACTGGGCCGTAAAACCTTATTCTAACACCCCTGCACGTGTTGTTCCTTATTTGTCTTTACATTTCTAGCCGTGCTTTATCTAAGGTATTAGAGCACAGGAATTTCGTCGCGCGCTATCGATACATATACATAATAAATTATTTTATTTATTAAGACAGAAAATGATCTATAGGCATATTGCAGTTCTTTGACGTTTTTTTACCTGATGAATTTCTCTACAGTTTACACCATTCAAACACATTCGTTTTACTTCTTGTTTCCATCGTGTATTTGTTGACGTTCGAAAGCGAAAGTCAGTCGGTTAACATTCTTATTTGCTGTTTTATATCTGTCCTTATTAAAGTCCATCGCGGCACTCAAATTCCATACGTTTTGCAGTTCTTTCATGAACACAGGATTTAAGTTTTTATATTTATACATCGTTTATTTATATTTTACACCCTCAGCTGATTCGCATAAGTTATCCGCCATTTTGTATATTCGTCATCGAACCTTGTAACTCGTTTAACACCCCTGCACGTGTTGTTCCTTATTTATCTTTACATTTCTAGCCGTGCTTTATCTAAAGTATTTGAGCACAGGAATTTCGTAGCGCGCTATCGACGGGAAACCAATCATATTTGCGAAAGTTTCGCCCCCAGGTAACTATGGACGCTAGATTAGCATACAATATTGGCCGAAACATGCATATACATAATAAATTATTTTATTTATTAAGACAGAACATGATCTATGAGCATATTGCAGTTCTTTGAATTTTTTTTTACCTGATGAGTTTCTCTACAGTTTACACCATTCAAACACATTCGTTTTACTTCTTGTTTCCATCGTGTATTTGTTGACGTTCGAAAACGAAAGTAAGTTGGTTAACATTCTTATTTGCCGTTTTATATCTGTCCTTATTAAAGTCCATCGCGGCACTCAAATTTCATACGTTTTGCAATTCCTTCATGAACACAGGATTTAAGTTTTTATATTAATACATCGTTTATTTATATTTTACACCCTCAGCTGATTCGCATAAGTTATCCGCCATTTTGAATATTCGTCATTGAACCTTGTAACTACGTAACCGCGTGACGTAATACTTAAGAGGTATTGTCAACTACCAAAGGGGAAGTCAGGTAATAAAAATAATAATGAAAATCAGTAAAAAAATCATTTATGCAAAACTCGCTCAATGAGGGGTGTTAAAAAAGAAATAAATTATTCCGAACCGTGCTCAAATGCCCCAGATAAAGCACAGTTGAGTTTGGGTTGTATCCATTTGAGCACTTGCTCGCTGCGCTCGCTCGTGCTCAAATGGGTACAACCAAAACTCAACTGTGCTTTATCTTAGGCATTTGAGCACGGTTTGGAATAATTTATTTCTTAAGTAACCGCGTGACGTAATGCTTAAGAGGTGCGGGCCCCCGTAGCCTAGTGGATAAGAGAGTTGACTCTTAATCCATTAGGTTTCTCACAGCTGTGGTTCGAGCCTCGCTCGGGTCACATGTGGGAAAGCCAAGTTCTGCTTACGGATGGTCAGGTGGTTTTTTCTCCGGGTTCTCCGGTTTTCGCCCACCTTTGATGAACGATCGGCTCGATATAAGTGAAATATTCTTGAAAGGGCCGTAAAACCCAAATAAAAAAAAAAAAAAAGAAAAGAAAAAAAAAAATGCTTAAGAGGTATTGTCAATTACCAAAGGGGAAGTCGGGTAATAAAAATAATAATGAAAATCAATAAAAAATTCATTTATGCAAAACTCGCTCAATGAGGGGTGTTAGAAAAGAAATAAATTATTCCCAACCGTGCTCAAATGTCCCAGATAAAGCACAGTTGAGTTTGGGTTGTATCCATTTGAGCACTTGCTCGCTGCGCTCGCTCGTGCTCAAATGAGTACAACCCAAACTCAACTGTGCTTTACTATCTTAGGCATTTGAGCACGGTTTGGAATAATTTATTTCTTAAACACAAACAAGACACTTGTCTACAAAACCCCTTAATTTAACAGGTTTGGTTACCTTAAATATTTAAAGTAAATATAAATATAATACCAGTAATTAATGGGATAACGTAGATTACATTTCTGAAGATAAAAACAAAATCAAACAAAAAACATTTTATAATCGACAAACCTATGCACAGTAGGTACTTAATCATTGTATAGATACAATTTTTATAACGTTATAATAACGAATTGATACAATCTTACAATATATATAATGCGTGTTAATCTCTGGTATTTTATATCCGTAAGATTGCTAGTGATAGAAATATTATTTTACAGTCTAGTTAAAATAAAGGGAACGATATATTTTTTTAAGTCTGTATTTGTTTGGTCACATGAACTAATGACTATTGTTCTTTGTTCGTCTTGCTTGTAATTCCATTTTAACTGATCTTCGAAGCGGCAAAGGAGCCCGTATTTGGAGAAACCACAGACATTTCAAGTAGGGCACTGTCATGATAATGTCGACAGTGATAGAGTAGCTACTGGAAGTAATCAAAACGTTGTAGGTGCTGATGGCCTGGGCATCAGAAGGCCCAGGGGCTTTAAAGCTTACCATATTTCAAATAAACACAAAATCTGTCTTTATAACTAGTAGTGTATAATGCTAGTTATGTGAACTAGTATTATAATACACTACCCTTTCATATCATTAACGATACTTTACATACGTTGAGTTTAGTTCAGCTTCACACTTTTTTTTTCTTCTTTTTGAATTCCCCTATTTTAAATCCTTCTGTTCTCATTTCAAATTCAGTGAACCCTCGTTACAACGACAGGTTTTGTTCCCAAAGACGTTGCTATTAAAACGAATTTGCTGTTTTACAGAATACTTAATGAGCGGATTGATATATATTGTTCTTATTTCCTCACAGAACATATGTTTTGAATATTTGTTAGAATCGCGTGAATATTTGTTAGAATCGCCTCACTGAGATGATTCTAACAAATACCTAAAACATATATTTCTTTAATGTATTAAACACAATATTCTTGCATAATTTGTGACTAATTGTTACCTCATAAGTTTCGTGAAAATCAAATTGTCATTATAACGAATGTTGTCGTTGTATCGAGTGTCGGTATAAAGAGGGATGTTTGTATGACAATAAGCAGTCTGTCTTATCAGTATTTAACAAAAGCACTCTATCTTAGGAAATGGCAATTTTTAGCAAAAATGAGAAAAATAATGTATACCCTGTAAACCCCAGTTTTACTATATAAAAGTGGGGTTTAAGGGGGTAAAAATTATATAGACGTGTTTTCGTGATCTGTACATGTCTTGAAAATGCATTTTATCATGATATGGGCCAAATATATTTGGACAAGTGAAATGGTCTTAGCTGTCGCCGTTAATACTATAGGCATATAATATTTCGCAAACCATGTACAACCATTCTCAGATCGGCATGGTACAGAGTTATCTCGACCAGGAGGTCGCGGGTTCGATCCCTGGCCGGGTCATACCAAAGACTTTTAAAATGGTACTATCTGCTCTTCCGCTTGGCGCTCAGCATCAAGAAAGTAGAGCTAGATCTGGTCAGCTCAGTGTCAGTATAATGTGACTGGGTGGAATATCAGGCCAAAGTGTCTGGGGCGTGATATTTCAATGAGGCAGCACTCTAAAAAGTGAGCATTGAGCTCCCTGCCACATCCAGACACCGTCGCAATATGACTGAAAGATTGTTGAAAGCGACGTTAAGCCCAAATCAAACAAACAGAGTTATCTCCCCATTTTAATATAAGCCGCTACCATTTACGGACGCGTCAACACCCGGCATATGAAAGTAGAGATGTTACGCGTCAACACCCGGCATATGAATATAGACGTTAAGCTTTAATTTGAGACCAAAATAATTCTTTCGAACGATGAGGGGGGAGGGGGAGGGGGAAGGGGGATTTTTCTCGCGATTTAGAGCTTATATGAATTTCCGGTCTGGACTGTATGTCAGATAACACTGTTAACCAGCTGTACACTAAGGGAGGCATATCAAGTTACCCCACACACTTTAGTCACATACGAAAAACGAAAAAAATCACGGGATCAAAGTGAAAAATGTACCAAATTATTCCTTTGGTCATAACTAAAAAAACGAGTGCCAACAACATATATTTATTCAACTATTAGCTGAGATATGTTAATTTTTATGTTGAAAAGCCTGGCAAAATGTCATTCTATGCAAGTTTGGTGATAAAAAAATAACATAGAGCCCCTATTTCATCATTTTTTTTTGTTTTCACCAGATGTTGACATATCAAAATTTTACCTGTATAAAAAGTATAAAATGTGCTGGAGCCTCGGCTGATATATTTTGAAAGCTTAGAAGGTGACAAAATTCGCTATTTTAGTCAAAATCAGTTGGGGGTAGGGGTAGAGTCAAGGTAAAAAAAATTTCTTGCAATTGACCAGGTTATGTTTAGCTCACCTGAGCCGAAGGCTCAAGGTGAGCTATTGTGATCACCCACCGTCCGTCGTCGTCGTCGTCCGTCTGTCCGTCCGTCCGTCCGTTCACAATCTTTAAACAACATCTCCTCCTAAACCACTAATTGGAATTTGACCAAACTTCACAGGAATGATCTTTGGTTAGTCCTCTTTCAGACTTGTTCAAATGGTTCCGGTCCATTGCATATCTAGGTCACAGAGGCTAAAAATAGATTTTTTAACTAAAAACTTAAAAAATCTTCTTATCCGAAACCACTGAACCAATTTAAATATAATTTTGCAGAAATGTTCCTTTAGTGATCCTCTACCAAGATAGTTCAAGCCATTTGGATTCGTCAAAAAACATGGCCGCCAGAGGGCGGGGCTTATTTTCCCTTTTTATCTATATAGAAAACTTTAAAAATCTTCTTGTCAGAAACCACTTGACCGATTTCCATATAAATTTGCAGAATGTTCCTTTGATGATCCTCTACCAAGATTGTCCGAGCCATTTGGATTCGTCAAAAAACATGGCCGCTAGGTGAGCGGGGCTTATTTTCCCGATATATCTATGTAGAAAACTTTAAAAACCTTCTTGCCAGAAACCACAGGACTGATTTTCATATAATTTTGCAGAAATTTTCCTTTGGTGATCCTTTACCAAGATTATTCAGGCCATTTCGATTCGTCAAAAAACATGGCCGCCAGGGGGCAGGGCTTATTTTCCCTATATATCTATATAGAAAACTTTAAAAATCTTCTTGTCCGAAACCACTGGACCGATTTCAATATGATTTTGCAAAAGTGTTCCTTTGGTGATCCTCTACCAAGATTATTCAAGCCATTTGGATTCGTTAAAAAACATGGCCGCCAGGGGGTGGGGCTTGATTTCCCTATATATCTATATAGAAAACTTTAAAAATCTTCTTGTCAGAAACTAGACCGATTTCCATATAATTTTGCAGAAATGTTCCTTTGGTGATCCTCTACCAAGATTGTTCGAGCTATTTGGATCGTCAAAAAACCTAGCCGCCAGGGAGGGGGGTGGGGGTGGGGGGGGGCTTATTTTCTCTATATATCTATATAGATGAATGTAAAAATCTTCTTGTCCGAAACCACTAACCCGATTTCCGTATAATTTTGCAGAAATGTTTCTTTGGTGATCCTCTACTAAGATGGTTCAAGCCATCTGGATTCGTCATGAAACATGGCCGCCAGGGGGCAGGGCTTATTTTCCCTATATATCTATATAGAAAACTTTAAAAATCTTCTTGTTCGAAACCACTGGACCGATTTAAATATAATTTTGCCAAAATGTTCCTTTGGTGAGCCTTTACCAAGATTGTTCAAGCCAGCTTGATTTGTCGAAAAACATGGCCGCCAGGGGGTGGGGGCTTATTTTCCCTATATATCTATATAGAAAACTTTAAAAATCTTCTTGTCAGAAACCACTGGACCGATTTCCATATAATTTTTCAGAAATGTTCCTTTGATGATCCTCTACCAAGATTGTTTGAGCCATTTGGATTCGTCCAAAAAACATGGCCGCCAGGTGGGCGGGGCTTATTTTCCCTTTGGTGACCCTCTACCAAGTTTTTTCAAGCTGTCATGATTCGTCAGAAAGAAAAAAAATGTAGCGTATGAACATGGTCCGTCGCATGCGCTTCCGAAAAGGATACGAAATCCGGCGTGGGTAATCTGGATCCGTCGGTTGCACATGATCCGTCTTATAAGACTGCTGGCTTGTGGCGCACACCTGGGGCGCATGTAGGGGATCAGTCAATTCAGTCAATTGTTGAACATCCGTATAGTACATCACGAAAACACGCCTATATAATTTTGACCCCATTAAACCCCACTTTTACATAGTAAAACTGGGGTTTACAGGGGTATACATTATTTTTCTTATTTCTGCTCAAAAAACATAGATTATGAGTACTCGTTAGAACCGCCTCGTCGAGGCGGTTCTAACGAGTACCCACAATCTATGTTTTGAGCAGAAATACGAAAAATATCAATTTTTTTTTTTCTGAAGATTTTCATTTTTTGGTGGTTAAATTTTCAGTATATTTGAATAGGCATGTTTTCGTAATGAAGGCTGCTGGGGTGCTGCATGATCATTCACCACTTAGGCCGGTCCCATCAGTCTCAAGGGTTTGTCTTTTGCGACTGCTGGAACAGAGCACAGTCCTGGCAGGTGCACATCAGTTCCCGTGTGTATACCTGAACCACCTCGGGTAATAGAGTTATCGAGTTATTGTCTAACAGGGGTGGTTGGGTGTGGCGAACGTGTCGTTTATCATTTCACCGGGGCGTCCAACTGATATTGGTTTACAGTTTGACAAGGCCTTGTAATAGGTAAAGGTAGAAGTGAAGTGAATGCTTTTATTTCATCTGCTTCTACACCTTCATTCCTGTTCCTCATTCTCCCCTGTCCCTCTCTTTCATCTATTCTACTAATTCTTCTATCTCTCTTCTCCCTTTCTCTGGGAGACGACACAAAACGACCGACAAGAGTTGACGTGTCGTTAAACCCCAACACAATCAATCAAAATCATTGTCTATCCCGTATGCGTACACTCCAGCAACCACCAGGATGGATAGTTACAGAAATAAGGAAACGTTTTGTGGACTCCCATTCTCCGTTACATCACCTGAAATGGTTTACGAACATTCTAGCTATATTCCATTATTACAAACACACACTGAACGTCCTGATAACCTGGTAAACTATGGGCTTGTACCATACCTTTCCAAGCCTAAGAGTTCTCTGCCCATTCCTAAGAGTTCTCTGCCTATTCCTAAGAGTTTTCAACCCATTCCTGATAGTTATCTGCTCATGTAAAAAAACGAAACCCCTAGTAGCTGTTCATCCAAGGTCAGTTATGGATCCCAGCAGTTGCATCACAGCCTGTATGCCCGGACCTCCTACCTTATCCAGTAAATGGAACATTAGGGGCTACTGCGGCGAATCAATTCATAAATCATGCACCGTCAACACTGGGTGTGAGGCCCTTACCCTATCCAATAACTAGGACATCCGGGCTCGTGCGGCGAATAATTTCATAAATCATGCACCACACCGTCGACACTGGATGCGAGGCCCTTCTATCCAATAACATGGGCTACTGCGGCGAATCAATATATAAATCACGCACCGTCGACGCTCTGTGCTAGACCCTTACCCTATCAAATAACTGGGACATCAGGGGCAACTGCGGAGAATGAATTCGTACATCACGCACCGTCGACACTGGGTGCGAGGCCCTTATTCTATCCTATAATTAGAACACCAGGGGCTACTGCGGCGAATGAATACACGAATCACGCACCGTGGTCACTGGGTGCGAGGCCTTTACCCTATCCAACAACTGAAACATCAGGGGCTACTGCGGCGAATGAAATTTTAAAATCATGCACCGTCGACACTGGCTGCGAGGCCCTTACTCTATCCAATATCTACAAATGTAGGACACCAGGAGCTATTGCGGCGGACGAATTAGTAAACCACGCACCGTCGAAACTGGGTGCGATGCCCTAACCCTATTCAGTAACTAGGACAGCAGGGGTATCAGTAACACAAGAAAGGATTCGGAGTCCTTATACAGTTGACTCGCTATCATGACCTCGCTTATCTCGAATAACCGCTTATCTCGAAGTGAAAGTCTGGTCCCTGCCTAAACATGAAAATGTAACAGCAGGTAAAAAATATTGTGGAAAAGAGGAGAAAGCAATTTCTCCTCTTTCCACAATATTTTCAATATATCTCTTACTAATGTCCAAATACAAATATATTTGTTTAATGTGGTTAATCGAATTATTTTTTCCTCAATTCTGCAAATCTGATATGTCGAGGTACAGATATCTCGAAGTATTTCAGAGAGTCTCTTGGAATTCTCTTGGAATTCGAGATAACGTCGACTGTATTATCTTGAAAAAGAGAACAGCAGAGACTTTGCTTCACAGCTCATGTGTCTAGGGACTTTGTCATACCGAATACCGGGTACGCACGCAACCAGGGCAAACACTTATACTGCATATCAACACATGGCTTTGGGGCTGCCTCCGTAACCCATGGATATGTTCCAGGGAACGGATATGACCAGAATTATTAACCGTGACCCGCGTTCTGCTAGTGGACAAAACTAACAAGAATTATTAACCGTGAAAAGTGAGTGAAAAAAAAAAAAAAATCACCCAATAGTTGGAACTTTTAGGGTTTAATGTACCTAGTAAAAAACAAAATCGTTTTTAACATATTGCTTAATGGAACAGCTAGACTGACACACAAAAAGTTAAAATGCTGTGAATTAAATTGAAGGGTGGTGGGGTGGGGTGGGAGTAGGTGGGGGGAGCTAAAACATTATTAAGAAATGTTATTCTCAGAGCAATATAATAACAATGAAACCCTCAAAACAAAATTATCCCACGGGTTTAACCCACAAGAAAGGGAAAATGCATATAAGTGTGAATTTCGTAATCGAATCGTAGGCGCGTGGAAGATGTAAGTCCTAGCGACTTTGGTTTTGCTTTGCGGTGTCTAAGTTTAAAAGCGTTTCGGTCGCTACCCTACTCAGCTTTAGAAACGCATGTTAGACCAGTTCAGCGCTGGCTTAGACCCAGCGGAATTATAGAAATTCGTTCAGTTTCAACATTCAAAAGGTTTGGAAGCAATGATTGATTAAGCCATCGATACACCGAGTAATGTGAAATCTTATAAAATGCAAGGGAGGTAACTGCGATAATAAATGAACTGGAGTCAAACAAAACTACTTCCCTTTGACCATTGGAATTTAATCAAAACTTTTCCGAGAAAGATTTAGTCGGTACAGACTATATTTTTATTTCTTAAAAAAGAATGCAGCCTTAGCATAAAGGTTTCTATAATTTGTATATAAGGCTTTCAGATTTTTATTTTTGTAGATTCTGAAATGGAACCACTGGGAGCAATGAACACACAAATAAGAATGACAATAGCAAAAACATTTTACAGGTAGATCATTGGCCTGAACAGTGTCTCTACTATTGTTCTGGCAATGAAATTCAGAAGTTACTGCTAGAAAAGGAATATATGTTCAAATTGGAAACAGTTTAACTTGTTCATTTCGGAAGCAGTCATTTGAAATCAAATCTATAAAGGTTGACCTTGGCAACAACAAACACATCAGAGAACGAAAATCAGTGGCTCTTACTGAGATTCTTCATATCAAACAACATTATTGCATAAAAAGCAGTGTCGAACGTTATTAACAGCCGTTCATTAATCGGCGAAAAGCCGTGTATTAACAAGGCAATTCATGCTCTGTTAATGCACTGCTACGCAACTGTCATGATCATACCGGGGCCACAGATGTGCTGCCGTTACGAGATGTGTACTGCCCGGCCCTAGAACGAGCATAGTCCATGGAAATTGCGTTCGCGAGACATCGGTGAAAAGGCGAAACAAAATAGTGCAAGAAATAACGCAAATGTAGCAAATGTTTTCATTTTTTATGCAATAATAGCGATCGAACATGGTTTTTCAATGCATTAACATTCGCCAGGTCCCTTGGGAGGTGTGGAAAACCGCGGCATTCGGCCTCAGTTTTCAACACCTTTTACGGGACCTAGCGAATGTTAATGTATGAAAAACCATGTTTGATCCCTTTATTGTGGTTTGTAAAACTGTCATACTTCCTTTAGCACCCGCTGCACGAATAACTTAATCCCAACTTAGATAAAAACACAGGTTTAAGCTCTGGTCGGGCCCACCGGAGTACTACTATTGTTTTTTTTTTTTTGTTTTTTTTTTTTGCTTCAGCATTTCAGTTATTTCGTGTCCTCATCGTTGTTTCATCGTATTCGTTTGAGTTTTATGTTCTCGGAGATGTTGCACTGATGAATTAGGAGCCCTTCACAAATGTCTTGTGTATACAAATGTCTTGTGCGGACAAATGTCTTGTGTATACTACGGCACAACTAAGAGAGAGGGTTGTGGACACGTAAAATCGATTTAAGTCCCACCCCCTCACCCTCCCCCCACCCAGCAATATTTTTATTGACCGTTCCAAGGCGGTGCTTCTACTGTGCCAGGGTGAATTTGACTGGCTGTAAAAGTGCTTTAAACCCCACCTTGGCTTATTCTACTGACCGTTCTAAGGCGCCGATCCAGTTGTTAGTCTTACTGTTTGTTGCTTTGTGATACGTTTGTTTAAATTACACTTGTTTGGTTTTGTCTGTTTCCTCTTCCTCATGGTCTCTGGGAAGGGCTGCGGCTTGTGATTGTGGCACTCCCTGGACTTTTACCTTTTTTACTATATATGTTATTGTATGTCTTTGCAAGTGTGTCTTGGTGATTTTTTTTTATTTTAGATAGCCGTTTGACCATTTTTTTAAGAAAGAAACTGTCCTTTTGGCTTTCTGCTTGTAGTATTTTGATTGTGGTGCCGTTACTTTAAATGCGTCCTTCTTTCCCTTTGGTGTCTTGGAATGGAAGGTGTTAGGTAATTGTATCAATTCCTGATCATTGCCTTCCTTTCTGTTTAAAGGACTGGTTGCACTCGGGGTTTTCCTGGTACCAACAGATTCGAATACTATTTTGCAAACATTAAGCCTTAGGCAAGAGCCATCTATCTCACACAAAAAAAAAAAAAAAAAAAAAAAAAAAAAAAAAATCAAATGGAGCTTTTTGTGCGTTTGTGTGAATTGTGTCCTTAAAGTGGGTGGGGTATTTCCATACCAGACAGATCTGAAGGAACTAATTTGCAATTTATTATCTAAAAATATTAACTAAAGGTGTAGGCATATAATTGGCAGGCTCTGAAAAAAAGTTATAATTATAAGAGGATCTTGCACGTGCTAGATAACTATAGTATGTCACTTTACTTGCATCGTATCAATTCCTGGTCATTGCCTTCCTTTCTGTTTAAAGGACTGATTGCCATTGGGGTTTTCCTGGTACCAGCAGATTTGAGTACTGTTTTGCAGGCATTAAGCCTTAGGCAGGAGCCATCTATCTCATAAAAAATCAAATGGACCTTTTGTTTTGTGCGTGTTTGTGTGAATTGTGTCCTTAAAGTGTAGTTCCATATCAGACAGACCTGAAGGAACTAATTTATTTATTTTTGCAATTTATGATCTTCTAAAAATATTAACTAAAGGTTTAGGCATATAATTGGCAGGCTCTGAAAACAAATTATAATTATAAAAAGAACTTGCACGTGCTAGCTAACTTAAGTATGTCACTTTATTTATGAAGTTTCTATATTTTGCACGACCCATATCTGCAAAACCACAACGTTTTTTCTATCAACAGAATTGTACTTCTTTTGGCGAAAGTGTTGTCAATGACTCGAGATTGCTAAATTATGAGGGATTTTTCGTAAGGTTGTGATATGTGGTATGAGTTATGTGCCCTTGAATGCAAAAAAAAAAAAAAAAAAAAAAAAAAAAAAAAAAAAAATGATATAAAATGAAGAAAAATGTCAACGGTCTGTTTCAAAAGTTTTTCATCCATTCTTTTGAAAAACACCCTAACAGTAGTTAAACCCTAATGTCTCAGAGTCCATATAAAATATATAGAATGACTCTGAAGACTTTTATCCATTACTGGCAAACGTTTGCACTATCTGTGGTTCTGTATTTGACATTTACATTATAGCTCTTAATTATTCTTCAGCTCATTGTGAGGGGTTTATTTTTAAGTCATCGCACACTTTAGTTTATTCTGAATAAATTCCATCTGACCAATCTCTACTTGTGTCCCCTACCGCAGACAGAGCATCTGTTAAAATTCCATGTATTTCATTACGAAAACACGCCTATATAATTTTGACCCCCTTCAACCCCACTTTTATATAGTAAAACTGGGGTTTATAGGGGTATACATTATTTTTCTTATTTCTGCTCAAAAACATAGATTATGGGTACTCGTTAGAACCGCCTCGGAGAGGCGGGTTTAAGAGTACCCACAATCTATATTTTGAGCAGAAATATGAAAATATCAGAATTTATATCTGAAAATTTTCCTTTTTTTTGGTTGTAAAATTTTCAATACATTTGAATAGGCGTGTTTTCGTAATGTGACATACGTCTTAGACATTTTAATGTTTGTTGATGAGGTGTCGTTCAACCCCTAAATACACAGAACTGATGCAAAGTGCGCACAGCAGCCGACCACTCTTACCCTTGATTTGCATCAGCGAAACCAGCCAGAGATATGATTTAAGCTCTGTCTGCGGATTGTAAGTGCCTAAAACGCATTTTGGCCTTGAAAACTCCTTGCTTTTCGTATTGACCAGTATTTCTGGCGACTTTTGTAGACAGAGTAGGAGCGATGTCTGGAATTTATATGCAGGTACTATCAACTACAATAATTGCAACATCTGCCTTGAAATCGGCAAATGAAATATAGACTATAGAACAGTCTGATCAGGGATTTTCTATTGGATGATATTTACCCTAATTATTCGTATAATTTAACATTTACCATACTTGCCCTAAAACGTTAAAATTCTTTGTTGATGTACTCGTGAACTGCTGGATGGGACCCTGATCAGACGCTTTATTCTGTTATGTCTGATATGCGTCTACACCGATTGCTCAAGCTGGTCTGTAATCAGGGAAAATACTATGGATATCTGTTTTATAAGCCGAATCATATGAAAAAGGGCAATTCGCCGCATGTGCACAGCAAAAAACAAAACGAAACAAAAAAAAAAAAAAAAAAAAAAAAAAAAAAAAAAAGCAAAAGAAGACAAAACAACAACAACAACAAAAAACAACAACAAAAAAAAAACAACACCTGTGCATTCCGAGGTAGATATCGACCAAAGTCATTAAACGGTGCACATTGATTGATAAAAAAAAAAAAAAAAATATGTACGAATTAGTGTTTCATACATGAAACATTAGAGTCTAATACTAGTTACTGCTGGAATGCCGCCGAGTTTTGTTAAGAGCAATCATTACATTAAGTACCCATTTGCAGATACGTGCCGTACACAGATCATGTTAATTACGCCAAAATTTAATCAGCTGTTCGTAATCGTGGCGTAGCGTATCTTCGGTATGAATTTGATTTCATTTGAAGTATTACGACCCAGTCAACACTGTTAGGGTAATGTCGAGCCGGTCAATTTACGTACTCATGTTTTTCTTGGACAAGCATAGTAGAAAACAGGAGAATGTATTTGTTTAAATGATGGCGATTTGATATACATTGTAATAAACGACAAAAAAAAAAAAAAAAAAAAAAAAAAAACTTTGCTATTATGGTGGTATGAAACGGAGCAAAACTATAAGGGAATTTACGACAATCAATCAGATCATCTTTAGGTTATATTTTGAAGCTAAAACAGCCGGAAAAGATGGAGAAGGAAGTGTGTACAAATGTTTCTTCTAACATGTTCCAGGCTGTTTTCCCTGTTGGCTGTGTACGACGGCTTATGTCATTAACCACAACATTATAGCAGCGTCAAAGATAAAACCAGGGAATGTCATGCAACTGCGACGCTCTATTTATTTTTCTTTGGTTGTAAATCGTCTGTGAAACCAGATTCTCGTTTGTACACCAGACAGTAATTTATTCCTGATAAAGATTGGCTGATATTTAGTCGTTTTCATTGCATTTGAACAAATATGGATAAGCAATCCTGAAGTTGCCGAGTACAAGTGATATCTTCCATCACAAGAACCTTAATGAGCTGTAGGATTGATGTGTTTGAGAATCAAATCAAATTCATTTACTGTTTATTAGCACAGAAAATGAACTTTTTTTTGTTTGTTGAATTCGTTTGCCTTAGGGGATATGTGATTGAGTTAAAGGAGATGTTGTGACAGGGGATTGTGACGTTTTGGATCGTTTCTTGCACTCTAGTGATTTTTCTGCCGAACTGGTCCACTACTACTGACGGAATTTAGCAACAGGGTGGTCTCTATCGCCCTACAGTTCCTGCAGATTTCATCCTATCATGATGTCACTATGTTGTTTTCTATTGCTGAGCAACAGAAAATCTACTGAAATAATGACTCCGTGACCGGGCTGCATACTTGGCAAATTCTTCTATATACTTTCTTAATACATCGGATAAACTAAAGTGACCATAAACTATGTAGATTTGGCAGTACTTCCGCCAAGACAGACAATTTTTGTGACATCCTATTTGCTTTAATTCACACCGAATCTCTTCGGAAAGGATTTAGATACGGCACTCATCATGAAAACACGCCTATATAATTTTGACCCGCTTAAACCCCACTTTTATGTAGTAAAACTGGGGTTTACAGGGGTATACATTATTTTTCTTATTTCTGCACAAAAACATAGATTGTGGGTACTCGTTAGAACCGCCTCGTCGAGGCGGTTCTAACGAGTACCCACAATCTATGTTTTGAGCAGAAATATGAAAAAACAATCAGACTTTTTATCTGAAATTTTTTGAGTTTTTGGAGATGAAGTCTTTTATATATTTGAATAGGCATGTTTTCGTAATGTACATCAGTTTTGAGCTTGATTGATGATAGAATTTCAAGTAGGATTTTTATTTTCTAAGTGTTCATTATTTGCAGAGAGTTTACCTTAAACAACAACAACAACAGCAGCAACAACAACAACTACAACAACACAATGACTGTTGTACAAAATATGGTTAGTGGCAAAGCTAAAAATAGTTGGCATATTCCTTCTATTATTCCTTCTATTCCACGCAACAAATATTTTTTTTTCTTAATGAGCACGAACAGCGAAACATTTAGATAAACTGACTTACTACAAAGTAACAATGTATTACCCATTTATAGCGAGTTGACTCTTCTACTGTTTGGGCCTGCTCATTTCAATATAAGGAGTGTGTGGTCAGCTTTTAGTGTTACCATGTTTTATACAAATTCCTGGCGTGATGGTCTGATGTTGGTCTGCACTGTTTACCAATGTCCTTCAATGGGACGCTCGACACAAATGGGTTAACTGCGTACGATTTATTTTGAGGTGAATGAATTGTAAGGCTAATCAGCTAGAAACTTATAAGGAAATGTTCCAATTACAATGATGTATTGGAAAGAGGGACAGAAAAGTCTGATTTAGTTTTACAAGGAAAACAAACTCTATTAGGAATAATATTGAACGCTATCCTTGATTATAAGCAACAACAATAAAAAAAAAAAAAAAAAAAAAAGTTAAAGATGTACGCACTCACAGATTGAACTGAACATTCTCTGTGAAGGTCACCCATCCAAACACTAACTGAGATAAACGTTGCTTAACTTCGATAAACGGAATAGAAGCAGATGTTTCGATGGTATCTTGACATCGATACAAAACTAGCGCAAATAATCTTTTATAACCCTTGATATTGGATCGATACTTTCCCGACTGGGGAGCTAGCCTCTTGTTTTCAGATATTACCTTCCTTGTGTTTTATTTCTAAATAAAACTGCACAAAAATCTTAGAGCGATAATAACACATTTAGTGTATTTGACTTCCTAAGATCTTAAATATAACCATAGGGTGCAATGTAAAATTGATGGCCCGTTTTCACCAGGACGCCTTGCCCCGATTCCCTTGACTAGTCTTTATATATGTAGGCATTAATGATCTGCGCATGCGCATGTATTTGCAGCACCGTCGGTGCTTTCCTTTGCCTGCTATAGGCGAAAAACGATTTATTTATGAAATGTTTGGCGGCCCATATTGCACGTGCTTTTCTATTGACCGCTACCATATTTTGCAGGCTTGTTGGTATGGATAAGGGCTACAAACGTTCCAAATTTCAGCCAAATCGGACGACAAATAAGTGAGTTATTAAGAGTCAAAATATTGGATATTCCTCACCAACTTTGGACTGCTTATTTGAGTCAAATGCGACCTTCACCGATTGGAATGAAACCTATGCCAGATGAAAGGCCTGGGGCCATGAGTCACTGGGGCAACTGGACGAAAATTCTGAGAGCCTCGTTTTCGAGTTCTGGGCGTTGAAAGTTGATATTTACCAATGTTTGACCCCTAATAACTTATAAACGGACAGTCCGATTTTTCTGAAAAATATCGTTAATTGTAAGTATGGTCCTAAAGTATCTCTTGGCACCATTTTCAATCCAATCGGTGAAGGTCACCTTTAGTCTTTTTCAATCTCTTTGTTCATCAGACGACGTCTACAGACCCATTTTCAGCCCTTATATCTCCACATGTACTGCATGCAGCGCACTCCTATTTGGCACAAATATGTACCTTCCTAACACCTATAAACCTTATAAAAAGCGCACCTGTTTGTTGCGAATTGATAGAGTTATTACGGTTTTACCGATTTCGCGCCCTAATTTCCATAGGGTGCAATGTAAAATTGATGGCCCGTTTTCACCAGGACGCCTTGCCCCGATTCCCTTGACTAGTCTTTATATATGTAGGCATTAATGATCTGCGCATGCGCATGTATTTGCAGCACCGTCGGTGCTTTCCTTTGCCTGCTATAGGCGAAAAACGATTTATTTATGAAATGTTTGGCGGCCCATATTGCACGTGCTTTTCTATTGACCGCTACCATATTTTGCAGGCTTGTTGGTATGGATAAGGGCTACAAACGTTCCAAATTTCAGCCAAATCGGACGACAAATAAGTGAGTTATTAAGAGTCAAAATATTGGATATTCCTCACCAACTTTGGACTGCTTATTTGAGTCAAATGCGACCTTCACCGATTGGAATGAAACCTATGCCAGATGAAAGGCCTGGGGCCATGAGTCACTGGGGCAACTGGACGAAAATTCTGAGAGCCTCGTTTTCGAGTTCTGGGCGTTGAAAGTTGATATTTACCAATGTTTGACCCCTAATAACTTATAAACGGACAGTCCGATTTTTCTGAAAAATATCGTTAATTGTAAGTATGGTCCTAAAGTATCTCTTGGCACCATTTTCAATCCAATCGGTGAAGGTCACCTTTAGTCTTTTTCAATCTCTTTGTTCATCAGACGACGTCTACAGACCCATTTTCAGCCCTTATATCTCCACATGTACTGCATGCAGCGCACTCCTATTTGGCACAAATATGTACCTTCCTAACACCTATAAACCTTATAAAAAGCGCACCTGTTTGTTGCGAATTGATAGAGTTATTACGGTTTTACCGATTTCGCGCCCTAATTTCCATAGGGTGCAATGTAAAATTGATGGCCCGTTTTCACCAGGACGCCTTGCCCCGATTCCCTTGACTAGTCTTTATATATGTAGGCATTAATGATCTGCGCATGCGCATGTATTTGCAGCACCGTCGGTGCTTTCCTTTGCCTGCTATAGGCGAAAAACGATTTATTTATGAAATGTTTGGCGGCCCATATTGCACGTGCTTTTCTATTGACCGCTACCATATTTTGCAGGCTTGTTGGTATGGATAAGGGCTACAAACGTTCCAAATTTCAGCCAAATCGGACGACAAATAAGTGAGTTATTAAGAGTCAAAATATTGGATATTCCTCACCAACTTTGGACTGCTTATTTGAGTCAAATGCGACCTTCACCGATTGGAATGAAACCTATGCCAGATGAAAGGCCTGGGGCCATGAGTCACTGGGGCAACTGGACGAAAATTCTGAGAGCCTCGTTTTCGAGTTCTGGGCGTTGAAAGTTGATATTTACCAATGTTTGACCCCTAATAACTTATAAACGGACAGTCCGATTTTTCTGAAAAATATCGTTAATTGTAAGTATGGTCCTAAAGTATCTCTTGGCACCATTTTCAATCCAATCGGTGAAGGTCACCTTTAGTCTTTTTCAATCTCTTTGTTCATCAGACGACGTCTACAGACCCATTTTCAGCCCTTATATCTCCACATGTACTGCATGCAGCGCACTCCTATTTGGCACAAATATGTACCTTCCTAACACCTATAAACCTTATAAAAAGCGCACCTGTTTGTTGCGAATTGATAGAGTTATTACGGTTTTACCGATTTCGCGCCCTAATTTCCATAGGGTGCAATGTAAAATTGATGGCCCGTTTTCACCAGGACGCCTTGCCCCGATTCCCTTGACTAGTCTTTATATATGTAGGCATTAATGATCTGCGCATGCGCATGTATTTGCAGCACCGTCGGTGCTTTCCTTTGCCTGCTATAGGCGAAAAACGATTTATTTATGAAATGTTTGGCGGCCCATATTGCACGTGCTTTTCTATTGACCGCTACCATATTTTGCAGGCTTGTTGGTATGGATAAGGGCTACAAACGTTCCAAATTTCAGCCAAATCGGACGACAAATAAGTGAGTTATTAAGAGTCAAAATATTGGATATTCCTCACCAACTTTGGACTGCTTATTTGAGTCAAATGCGACCTTCACCGATTGGAATGAAACCTATGCCAGATGAAAGGCCTGGGGCCATGAGTCACTGGGGCAACTGGACGAAAATTCTGAGAGCCTCGTTTTCGAGTTCTGGGCGTTGAAAGTTGATATTTACCAATGTTTGACCCCTAATAACTTATAAACGGACAGTCCGATTTTTCTGAAAAATATCGTTAATTGTAAGTATGGTCCTAAAGTATCTCTTGGCACCATTTTCAATCCAATCGGTGAAGGTCACCTTTAGTCTTTTTCAATCTCTTTGTTCATCAGACGACGTCTACAGACCCATTTTCAGCCCTTATATCTCCACATGTACTGCATGCAGCGCACTCCTATTTGGCACAAATATGTACCTTCCTAACACCTATAAACCTTATAAAAAGCGCACCTGTTTGTTGCGAATTGATAGAGTTATTACGGTTTTACCGATTTCGCGCCCTAATTTCCATAGGGTGCAATGTAAAATTGATGGCCCGTTTTCACCAGGACGCCTTGCCCCGATTCCCTTGACTAGTCTTTATATATGTAGGCATTAATGATCTGCGCATGCGCATGTATTTGCAGCACCGTCGGTGCTTTCCTTTGCCTGCTATAGGCGAAAAACGATTTATTTATGAAATGTTTGGCGGCCCATATTGCACGTGCTTTTCTATTGACCGCTACCATATTTTGCAGGCTTGTTGGTATGGATAAGGGCTACAAACGTTCCAAATTTCAGCCAAATCGGACGACAAATAAGTGAGTTATTAAGAGTCAAAATATTGGATATTCCTCACCAACTTTGGACTGCTTATTTGAGTCAAATGCGACCTTCACCGATTGGAATGAAACCTATGCCAGATGAAAGGCCTGGGGCCATGAGTCACTGGGGCAACTGGACGAAAATTCTGAGAGCCTCGTTTTCGAGTTCTGGGCGTTGAAAGTTGATATTTACCAATGTTTGACCCCTAATAACTTATAAACGGACAGTCCGATTTTTCTGAAAAATATCGTTAATTGTAAGTATGGTCCTAAAGTATCTCTTGGCACCATTTTCAATCCAATCGGTGAAGGTCACCTTTAGTCTTTTTCAATCTCTTTGTTCATCAGACGACGTCTACAGACCCATTTTCAGCCCTTATATCTCCACATGTACTGCATGCAGCGCACTCCTATTTGGCACAAATATGTACCTTCCTAACACCTATAAACCTTATAAAAAGCGCACCTGTTTGTTGCGAATTGATAGAGTTATTACGGTTTTACCGATTTCGCGCCCTAATTTCCATAGGGTGCAATGTAAAATTGATGGCCCGTTTTCACCAGGACGCCTTGCCCCGATTCCCTTGACTAGTCTTTATATATGTAGGCATTAATGATCTGCGCATGCGCATGTATTTGCAGCACCGTCGGTGCTTTCCTTTGCCTGCTATAGGCGAAAAACGATTTATTTATGAAATGTTTGGCGGCCCATATTGCACGTGCTTTTCTATTGACCGCTACCATATTTTGCAGGCTTGTTGGTATGGATAAGGGCTACAAACGTTCCAAATTTCAGCCAAATCGGACGACAAATAAGTGAGTTATTAAGAGTCAAAATATTGGATATTCCTCACCAACTTTGGACTGCTTATTTGAGTCAAATGCGACCTTCACCGATTGGAATGAAACCTATGCCAGATGAAAGGCCTGGGGCCATGAGTCACTGGGGCAACTGGACGAAAATTCTGAGAGCCTCGTTTTCGAGTTCTGGGCGTTGAAAGTTGATATTTACCAATGTTTGACCCCTAATAACTTATAAACGGACAGTCCGATTTTTCTGAAAAATATCGTTAATTGTAAGTATGGTCCTAAAGTATCTCTTGGCACCATTTTCAATCCAATCGGTGAAGGTCACCTTTAGTCTTTTTCAATCTCTTTGTTCATCAGACGACGTCTACAGACCCATTTTCAGCCCTTATATCTCCACATGTACTGCATGCAGCGCACTCCTATTTGGCACAAATATGTACCTTCCTAACACCTATAAACCTTATAAAAAGCGCACCTGTTTGTTGCGAATTGATAGAGTTATTACGGTTTTACCGATTTCGCGCCCTAATTTCCATAGGGTGCAATGTAAAATTGATGGCCCGTTTTCACCAGGACGCCTTGCCCCGATTCCCTTGACTAGTCTTTATATATGTAGGCATTAATGATCTGCGCATGCGCATGTATTTGCAGCACCGTCGGTGCTTTCCTTTGCCTGCTATAGGCGAAAAACGATTTATTTATGAAATGTTTGGCGGCCCATATTGCACGTGCTTTTCTATTGACCGCTACCATATTTTGCAGGCTTGTTGGTATGGATAAGGGCTACAAACGTTCCAAATTTCAGCCAAATCGGACGACAAATAAGTGAGTTATTAAGAGTCAAAATATTGGATATTCCTCACCAACTTTGGACTGCTTATTTGAGTCAAATGCGACCTTCACCGATTGGAATGAAACCTATGCCAGATGAAAGGCCTGGGGCCATGAGTCACTGGGGCAACTGGACGAAAATTCTGAGAGCCTCGTTTTCGAGTTCTGGGCGTTGAAAGTTGATATTTACCAATGTTTGACCCCTAATAACTTATAAACGGACAGTCCGATTTTTCTGAAAAATATCGTTAATTGTAAGTATGGTCCTAAAGTATCTCTTGGCACCATTTTCAATCCAATCGGTGAAGGTCACCTTTAGTCTTTTTCAATCTCTTTGTTCATCAGACGACGTCTACAGACCCATTTTCAGCCCTTATATCTCCACATGTACTGCATGCAGCGCACTCCTATTTGGCACAAATATGTACCTTCCTAACACCTATAAACCTTATAAAAAGCGCACCTGTTTGTTGCGAATTGATAGAGTTATTACGGTTTTACCGATTTCGCGCCCTAATTTCCATAGGGTGCAATGTAAAATTGATGGCCCGTTTTCACCAGGACGCCTTGCCCCGATTCCCTTGACTAGTCTTTATATATGTAGGCATTAATGATCTGCGCATGCGCATGTATTTGCAGCACCGTCGGTGCTTTCCTTTGCCTGCTATAGGCGAAAAACGATTTATTTATGAAATGTTTGGCGGCCCATATTGCACGTGCTTTTCTATTGACCGCTACCATATTTTGCAGGCTTGTTGGTATGGATAAGGGCTACAAACGTTCCAAATTTCAGCCAAATCGGACGACAAATAAGTGAGTTATTAAGAGTCAAAATATTGGATATTCCTCACCAACTTTGGACTGCTTATTTGAGTCAAATGCGACCTTCACCGATTGGAATGAAACCTATGCCAGATGAAAGGCCTGGGGCCATGAGTCACTGGGGCAACTGGACGAAAATTCTGAGAGCCTCGTTTTCGAGTTCTGGGCGTTGAAAGTTGATATTTACCAATGTTTGACCCCTAATAACTTATAAACGGACAGTCCGATTTTTCTGAAAAATATCGTTAATTGTAAGTATGGTCCTAAAGTATCTCTTGGCACCATTTTCAATCCAATCGGTGAAGGTCACCTTTAGTCTTTTTCAATCTCTTTGTTCATCAGACGACGTCTACAGACCCATTTTCAGCCCTTATATCTCCACATGTACTGCATGCAGCGCACTCCTATTTGGCACAAATATGTACCTTCCTAACACCTATAAACCTTATAAAAAGCGCACCTGTTTGTTGCGAATTGATAGAGTTATTACGGTTTTACCGATTTCGCGCCCTAATTTCCATAGGGTGCAATGTAAAATTGATGGCCCGTTTTCACCAGGACGCCTTGCCCCGATTCCCTTGACTAGTCTTTATATATGTAGGCATTAATGATCTGCGCATGCGCATGTATTTGCAGCACCGTCGGTGCTTTCCTTTGCCTGCTATAGGCGAAAAACGATTTATTTATGAAATGTTTGGCGGCCCATATTGCACGTGCTTTTCTATTGACCGCTACCATATTTTGCAGGCTTGTTGGTATGGATAAGGGCTACAAACGTTCCAAATTTCAGCCAAATCGGACGACAAATAAGTGAGTTATTAAGAGTCAAAATATTGGATATTCCTCACCAACTTTGGACTGCTTATTTGAGTCAAATGCGACCTTCACCGATTGGAATGAAACCTATGCCAGATGAAAGGCCTGGGGCCATGAGTCACTGGGGCAACTGGACGAAAATTCTGAGAGCCTCGTTTTCGAGTTCTGGGCGTTGAAAGTTGATATTTACCAATGTTTGACCCCTAATAACTTATAAACGGACAGTCCGATTTTTCTGAAAAATATCGTTAATTGTAAGTATGGTCCTAAAGTATCTCTTGGCACCATTTTCAATCCAATCGGTGAAGGTCACCTTTAGTCTTTTTCAATCTCTTTGTTCATCAGACGACGTCTACAGACCCATTTTCAGCCCTTATATCTCCACATGTACTGCATGCAGCGCACTCCTATTTGGCACAAATATGTACCTTCCTAACACCTATAAACCTTATAAAAAGCGCACCTGTTTGTTGCGAATTGATAGAGTTATTACGGTTTTACCGATTTCGCGCCCTAATTTCCATAGGGTGCAATGTAAAATTGATGGCCCGTTTTCACCAGGACGCCTTGCCCCGATTCCCTTGACTAGTCTTTATATATGTAGGCATTAATGATCTGCGCATGCGCATGTATTTGCAGCACCGTCGGTGCTTTCCTTTGCCTGCTATAGGCGAAAAACGATTTATTTATGAAATGTTTGGCGGCCCATATTGCACGTGCTTTTCTATTGACCGCTACCATATTTTGCAGGCTTGTTGGTATGGATAAGGGCTACAAACGTTCCAAATTTCAGCCAAATCGGACGACAAATAAGTGAGTTATTAAGAGTCAAAATATTGGATATTCCTCACCAACTTTGGACTGCTTATTTGAGTCAAATGCGACCTTCACCGATTGGAATGAAACCTATGCCAGATGAAAGGCCTGGGGCCATGAGTCACTGGGGCAACTGGACGAAAATTCTGAGAGCCTCGTTTTCGAGTTCTGGGCGTTGAAAGTTGATATTTACCAATGTTTGACCCCTAATAACTTATAAACGGACAGTCCGATTTTTCTGAAAAATATCGTTAATTGTAAGTATGGTCCTAAAGTATCTCTTGGCACCATTTTCAATCCAATCGGTGAAGGTCACCTTTAGTCTTTTTCAATCTCTTTGTTCATCAGACGACGTCTACAGACCCATTTTCAGCCTTATATCTCCACATGTACTGCATGCAGCGCACTCCTATTTGGCACAAATATGTACCTTCCTAACACCTATAAACCTTATAAAAAGCGCACCTGTTTGTTGCGAATTGATAGAGTTATTACGGTTTTACCGATTTCGCGCCCCTAATTTCCATAGGGTGCAATGTAAAATTGATGGCCCGTTTTCACCAGGACGCCTTGCCCCGATTCCCTTGACTAGTCTTTATATATGTAGGCATTAATGATCTGCGCATGCGCATGTATTTGCAGCACCGTCGGTGCTTTCCTTTGCCTGCTATAGGCGAAAAAACGATTTATTTATGAAATGTTTGGCGGCCCATATTGCACGTGCTTTTCTATTGACCGCTACCATATTTTGCAGGCTTGTTGGTATGGATAAGGGCTACAAACGTTCCAAATTTCAGCCAAATCGGACGACAAATAAGTGAGTTATTAGAGTCAAAATATTGGATATTCCTCACCAACTTTGGACTGCTTATTTGAGTCAAATGCGACCTTCACCGATTGGAATGAAACCTATGCCAGATGAAAGCGCTGGGGCCATGAGTCACTGGGGGCAACTGGACGAAAATTCTGAGAGCCTCGTTTTCGAGTTCTGGGCGTTGAAAGTTGATATTTACCAATGTTTGACCCCTAATAACTTATAAACGGACAGTCCGATTTTTCTGAAAAATATCGTTAATTGTAAGTATGGTCCTAAAGTATCTCTTGGCACCATTTTCAATCCAATCGGTGAAGGTCACCTTTAGTCTTTTTCAATCTCTTTGTTCATCAGACGACGTCTACAGACCCATTTTCAGCCCTTATATCTCCACATGTACTGCATGCAGCGCACTCCTATTTGGCACAAATATGTACCTTCCTAACACCTATAAACCTTATAAAAAGCGCACCTGTTTGTTGCGAATTGATAGAGTTATTACGGTTTTACCGATTTCGCGCCCTAATTTCCATAGGGTGCAATGTAAAATTGATGGCCCGTTTTCACCAGGACGCCTTGCCCCGATTCCCTTGACTAGTCTTTATATATGTAGGCATTAATGATCTGCGCATGCGCATGTATTTGCAGCACCGTCGGTGCTTTCCTTTGCCTGCTATAGGCGAAAAACGATTTATTTATGAAATGTTTGGCGGCCCATATTGCACGTGCTTTTCTATTGACCGCTACCATATTTTGCAGGCTTGTTGGTATGGATAAGGGCTACAAACGTTCCAAATTTCAGCCAAATCGGACGACAAATAAGTGAGTTATTAAGAGTCAAAATATTGGATATTCCTCACCAACTTTGGACTGCTTATTTGAGTCAAATGCGACCTTCACCGATTGGAATGAAACCTATGCCAGATGAAAGGCCTGGGGCCATGAGTCACTGGGGCAACTGGACGAAAATTCTGAGAGCCTCGTTTTCGAGTTCTGGGCGTTGAAAGTTGATATTTACCAATGTTTGACCCCTAATAACTTATAAACGGACAGTCCGATTTTTCTGAAAAATATCGTTAATTGTAAGTATGGTCCTAAAGTATCTCTTGGCACCATTTTCAATCCAATCGGTGAAGGTCACCTTTAGTCTTTTTCAATCTCTTTGTTCATCAGACGACGTCTACAGACCCATTTTCAGCCCTTATATCTCCACATGTACTGCATGCAGCGCACTCCTATTTGGCACAAATATGTACCTTCCTAACACCTATAAACCTTATAAAAAGCGCACCTGTTTGTTGCGAATTGATAGAGTTATTACGGTTTTACCGATTTCGCGCCCTAATTTCCATAGGGTGCAATGTAAAATTGATGGCCCCGTTTTCACCAGGACGCCTTGCCCCGATTCCCTTGACTAGTCTTTATATATGTAGGCATTAATGATCTGCGCATGCGCATGTATTTGCAGCACCGTCGGTGCTTTCCTTTGCCTGCTATAGGCGAAAAACGATTTATTTATGAAATGTTTGGCGGCCCATATTGCACGTGCTTTTCTATTGACCGCTACCATATTTTGCAGGCTTGTTGGTATGGATAAGGGCTACAAACGTTCCAAATTTCAGCCAAATCGGACGACAAATAAGTGAGTTATTAAGAGTCAAAATATTGGATATTCCTCACCAACTTTGGACTGCTTATTTGAGTCAAATGCGACCTTCACCGATTGGAATGAAACCTATGCCAGATGAAAGGCCTGGGGCCATGAGTCACTGGGGCAACTGGACGAAAATTCTGAGAGCCTCGTTTTCGAGTTCTGGGCGTTGATGATATTTACCAATGTTTGACCCCTAATAACTTATAAACGGACAGTCCGATTTTTCTGAAAAATATCGTTAATTGTAAGTATGGTCCTAAAGTATCTCTTGGCACCATTTTCAATCCAATCGGTGAAGGTCACCTTTAGTCTTTTTCAATCTCTTTGTTCATCAGACGACGTCTACAGACCCATTTTCAGCCCTTATATCTCCACATGTACTGCATGCAGCGCACTCCTATTTGGCACAAATATGTACCTTCCTAACACCTATAAACCTTATAAAAAGCGCACCTGTTTGTTGCGAATTGATAGAGTTATTACGGTTTTACCGATTTCGCGCCCTAATTTCCATAGGGTGCAATGTAAAATTGATGGCCCGTTTTCACCAGGACGCCTTGCCCCGATTCCCTTGACTAGTCTTTATATATGTAGGCATTAATGATCTGCGCATGCGCATGTATTTGCAGCACCGTCGGTGCTTTCCTTTGCCTGCTATAGGCGAAAAACGATTTATTTATGAAATGTTTGGCGGGCCCATATTGCACGTGCTTTTCTATTGACCGCTACCATATTTTGCAGGCTTGTTGGTATGGATAAGGGCTACAAACGTTCCAAATTTCAGCCAAATCGGACGACAAATAAGTG